>BSBK01005251.1:0-477297 GCA_027943335.1 Chamaecyparis obtusa
GAAGGGGAAAGGGAGAGAGTAGGAGAGAAGGGGAAGGAGAGTTAGAGAGGGGGAAAGGGAGATAGTAGGAGAGAGAGAGAGAGAGAGGGAAGAAGATATAGAGAAGGGGAAAGGGAGAGAGTAGGAGAGAGAGATAAGGAGGAGATGTGTGTGTGTGTGTGTGTGTGTGAGAGAGAGAGAGAGAGAAGGAGAGAGAGAGAGAGAGAGAGAGAGAGGGGAAAGGGAGAGAGTAGGAGAGAGTGAAGGAGAGAGAGAGAGGGGGAAAGGGAGAGAGTAGGAGAGAAGGGGAAGGAGAGTTAGAGAGGGGGGAAAGGGAGAGAGTAGGAGAGTGAGAGAGAGAGAGGGGGGGGAGGAAGGAGACATATAAAAGGGGAAAGGGAGAGAGTAGGAGAGAGAGAAGGAAAAGGGGAGAAGAGAGAGAGAGAGAGAGAGAGAGAGGAAGAATATATAGAGAAGGGGAAAGGGAGAGAGTAGGAGAGAGAGAAGGATGAGAGGTGTGTGCTGTGTGTGGGGGAGAGAGAGAGAGAGAGAGAGAAGAGAGAGAGAGAGAGATAGGGTGATGTGGTGTGTGTGAGAGAGAGAGAGAGGGTGATGAGAGAGAGGAGATAAGGGGGGAGGAGAGTGAGGTGTGTGTGTGTGTGTGTGTGTGAGAGAGAGAGGAGATGAGAGAGAGAGAGGGGGGGGGGAAAGGGAGAGAGTACGGGAGAGTGAAGGAGAGAGAGAGGGGGGGAAAGGGAGAGGAGTAGGAGAGAAGGGGAAGGAGAGTTAGAGAGGGGGAAAGGGAGAGAGTAGGAGAGTGAGAGAGAGAGAGGGGGGGAAGGAGACATATAAAAGGGGGAAAGGGAGAGAGTAGGAGAGAGAGAAGGAAAAGGGGAGAGAGAGAGAGAGAGAGAGGGTGATGAGAGAGAGGAGATAAGGGGGAGAGAGTGAGGTGTGTGTGTGTGTGTGTGTGTGTGTGTGTGAGAGAGAGAGAGAGAGAGAGAGTATGGGGGAGAGAGGATGATGAGAGAGAGGGGATAGAAGGGAGAGATATATATAGAAGGTCAGAGTGAGTGTGATAAGTGGGAGAGAGAGAGAGAGAGTGATAAGGGGGAGATAGGGAAGAGAGTATGGGGGAGGGAGAGAGATAGAGAGAGCGCACTCTCTCTCCCTCTATCTCTCTATCTCTTCCTCTCACTTTGAATATTTCTCATCACTATGTGAATATCATAAATTTACATAGGGTGTGCGCGCTTTTCTAAAGGATTTGAATTTACCAATCCTAAGGCTTGGATTTGCCTTGGAGATCCAACCCAAAGGCTTGGACGATTGAAATAGGCCTGAGACGTGTTTTCCAGTAGACATACAAAAAAAATGACATCCTTTATTGTGTGCTCCTCATCAGGTTTACTCATGGCTCAAGAATGTAAAATCAGATGACATGATATTTTAGATCTCTCTATTAGCTATCTAACCATATAATTTATTTTGAATTCTGATTATGATAAGTTATTTCAACTCTAATTTCTTTTGTGTGTATGTCTGTTTTTTGTAAAAAACCAACATGCAGTATTTTGGGCATAGATTTTGGCTCGTTCATCAAAATTTTGCAATAAGTTATATTTTAGAAACTAGACTCCATTCTACATAGTTTAAAAAAAAAGAAAATTTAATTTTTGATTAGTATTAAATGATTTCTAGGGGGAGCACATAGAAATTTCATGTTTTCAGGATGTGTGCACTTCGTAAATTCATAAAAAAATATATGTTCATAAAAAAAATTACCAAAAAAATCCGGGATAAACTACGTGGTGTTAGCTAACTTCTCACTGGAGCGATTACAAAAATTCAAAAAAAAAGTTAATATTTTAGGGGGAGCACACCAGACACTATGTTATGTTTTTGGACAAAAAATAGGACCACTTTTTGTGCTCCCCCTTTTTGAGGGCCTTAATCTACATTTTCAAAATAAGTTAGTAGTTTAGGAACTAGATTTAGAGTATTACAACTCTTGTTTTTGTCACATCTCAAAATTTTGAGTCTAAATATCTTCAATTTCTTGTTGAAGTTCAGAGTTTACTGATTTCAAGAAAAAAGTGGCATCTTATACCTCCTTTTTGGTCCCCCATCTTTGTGCACTTACCTGGGATATTCATCTCACAATCTAAATACATAAAGGAAGTCTTGAAGACATTTGGCATGGAAGATGCTAAACTTGTTGGGACACTGGATAACTGATTCACCCCCCTCTTAGTTATTCTAAGACAATGCTGGAAGAAGAAGATACTGCAAAATTATCACGTGAACAAGTTTTTATGCATTCTGATCATACTGGTTAGGGAGAATCGAACTGCAGAACAATTACCGAGCTATAGAGAGTAATTACCGATGGACAGTAAGTTGAGCATTCTTCTTTGGTGAAAGACTTGTAACCTGGACAAGTAAAAAGCAGGCTTGTATTTCTCAGTCTACAGCTGAAGCAAAGTATGTTGCTGCTACTACTAATTGCTCAAACATTGCATATATCAAGCAAGTGTTGGAAGGAATGAATGAGGTAGTCACTAACCTGGTGATTATATACGGTGACAACACCAATGCTATCAATATTTCAAACAATCCAGTGATGCACTCTAACACAAAGTATATATCAATTAAGTATCACTACTTAAGAGAACAAGTGCAAGAGAAGCAAGTGAAGTTAGAATTTGTTAAATCTAAAGAACAACTTGCAGATATTTTTACAAAGCCTCTACCGAAGGACACATTTGAATACTTGAGGACTAGACTTGGGGTCCATCCCTTGTCTATTGGTCACTAATGTGATATGGATGTTGCATCAGCTTAAACTTATCTGAAGATCACACATGTTGATGCAGCATAGTTCACACTTTGGATAATGTTCAAGGTTGTGCCTAAGTTTGAAGAATTGAAACAAATTGGTATATCAGTATACAAAGATAGAAAGACTATATTGGACAACCAAGAGTTACTTAGCTACTACAAAGCTGATTATTTATTTGTTTCTTTGGCATTGTTGTCAAAGGGAGAGATAAATAATATGAAGAAAAGTTAAACATGCACTGATGAGAACTATCTAAGAGAGAGATAATCTGAAAGAAACAGAATATTAAATATTAGTTACAGAGAATAGAAACAGGAACTTGAGAGCTGAAAAGATCATATCTATAGAATAACAAAGCTATATTTTATAATGTTGTTTAGTAACGTAGTGATTAAACATATTAAGCTAGGGAGAGCTTGCACAACATTTGCTCACAGAGTTGTAGAATACATGTTTGGTATGTGTATGGTACACTTCATATTACTTGAGTTGCCATCAATGCCAAAGGGAGAGATTGATGAACTACAACTGATTTAGAACCTAAATGAAAAATTTGTGATTAAAGATCACTAAGGAGTTGCTGATTAGATATGCAAGATGATTAAATTAGTATTATTTTGTCATTGATGTTAACTAGCTTGACAGTACTTATCTTGTTAGTTACTATACCAAAACATCTGAAGAAAGGTGAAAGAGATGAAGAACATAAATATCTACATGAGGAAGATGTATAGGTTAGATGAGGATAACGAATACATAGAGTAACTTTTTGATGGGTCTATGACTTGATGATATCAACTTTATTATGTTGCATTCATCTATGATGAAGAATAGAGCTGAAAGACACAAAGCAGTGTTGTTGGTAAATGAAGCATTCCAATATACACCGATGGAGTGTAGTGTATACCAAGCACCGTATTAACCAAGCTTGTGTTCACCGACACATTTCTTTGTTAATCGAGCAGAACATAAAAGAATTAAATGATTAGTTTAGCTGATAAATTGATGAGCTGTAAAGTACCTAGATTTTAGGGTAATAGATAAGGTTTGTTATGAAGATCGACGGCTAACATAATTCAAGGAAGATCTAATGGAGCAGATTGAAACATGTTACTGAGATTGATCATGAGATGCCAGTCTCTTCCTATTTTATTAACTGTACGATGTAAGATTTTCAATAGATTCTTATTGGATGCCTCTTCTTGTCCATTCCCTTGTGGATAGTAAATGGATGACCAATGTTGTGTAATCTTGAATTTAGAGCATAAGGAATCTAGGTCCTTGTTGTTGAATTGGCCACCATTATTTGTGACTATTGAATGTGGAATTCCATACCGAAATATAATGTAATTCAGTATGAACATAGATATCTACTTGTCAGTAGCTTGAGTAAAAGGAATTGCTTCTACCCATTTTGTGAAATAATCTATAGCTGTAATGATATGGGTATGTCCATTAGAAGAATGAGGATAAATGGCTCCTATTAGATCAAATGCCCATTTTTGAAAAGGCCATTGTGTAGTAAAGGGAATCAGATCTCTCCCTGGTGCATGAATCAAGTTACCATGTACTTGGCACTTTTGACAATTCTTAGCATACTTGATTGCATCTTTTTACATTTCAGGCCAATAGTACCCAACCCTAATAAGTTTTTGAGCTGGTGTTAAACCGTTGGAATATGATCCACAAATACCGTCATGGACTTCCTCTAATGCACATTGAGACTCTTCACATTCTAAACACCTAAGATGCATACCATCTAGACCTCATTTGCACAGATCGCTACCAATGATGACATACCAGAATGCGTTTCAAATAAGGTATCATTTCTCATGTTGATTGAAGGTATGTGGGATGATTTGGTCCTTAAGGTAGGAGTATAGGTTTTGTATCAGGAAGAATCATGACCAACAACAGTGTAGATCATGTAGGTTTCAAGGGAATCATATGTAGGAAATGATAGTGCTTCCACCAGGAACTCGCATCGTAGCTCATGTTCAAGCTTTTGTAGTAGAGATGATAGTGTTTCCATATCATCAACAGCCTTGTTCTCCATTCTAGGAATTTTCTCAAAAGTGACTGAGATGAAATACTTCTTAAGGTCATCGACCATGCATTTGTATGGAACAAGTTTCTCATCTTTGGTTTGATACACATCATTGACTTGGTGTATTACAAGCTGGGAGTCTCCATGAATGTGTAATTCTATCACTCGCCACTCAATTGCTATCTTCATACCATTAAGAAGGGCTTCATATTCAACAATATTGTTTGTACAAGGAAACTTGATTCTGAATGCTTTAGGTATTGAGTAACCTTGAGGTGATATGAATAATATGCCTACTCTAGATCCATTCTGTATGTAAGATCCATCAAATAAGATGCGCCAAGTCCTAGAAGATATGTGCATGATGGACAAATTAGGAAATTCCATTTGCAATGGTGTATCATCAAACAAAGGTGCTTCAACCAGTTGATCCACAATTACTTGGCCTTTGATATCTTTTCTCTCAACATATTCTATGTCAAAGTCACTTAATAGCATCACCCATTTAGCTAGTCTACCTGTGAGGGTAGCTTTGCGTAATAAGTATTTCAGTGGATCTATCTTAGCTATCAAATGTGTGGTATGAGCTAATATGTAATGTCTCAATTTCTATGATGCAAAGGTCACAACTAGATAGTCTTTCTCAATCATTGAATAGTTCTCCTCATACGCTACCAATGTTTTGCTGATATAATATATAGCTCTTTCCTTCTTATTTTCATCAAGTTGTGCTAGTAATGCCCCCAGTGATGTATTTGTGGTGGAGACATATAGAATCAATGGCTTCCCTAGAATAGGAGGCATTAAAATAGGAAGATTTGATAGATATTGCTTGATATGATTGAAATTCTTTTCACACTCCTCATTCCATGCAAAAGTCACACCTTTATGTAATATCTTTGGGAAAGGTTGTGATATGTCTTCTAACTGAGATATGAAACGTCTAATTGATTGCACCCTTCCTTGTAAAGTTCTCATTTGACTGATATTTTTAGGAGGTTGCATCTCCATGATAGCTTTGACTTTAGCAAGATCAACTTCAATGACCTTCTTTGAAACAATGTAGCCTAGGAGCTTTCCAGAAATGACACCAAAGGCTCACTTTTTAGGGTTAAGTCTGAGACTAAACTTCTCCATTCTATCCAGAATTTTGCTCAAGTCATTCAAATGTTCTGATCGTATCGTAGACTTTGCTAAGGTGTCATCAACATAGTCTTCCATAGTTCGATGCATCATATCATGAAAGATAGATGTCATAGCTCGTTGATATGTGGCACCAACATTCTTAAGGCCAAATGGCATGACATTCCAACAAAAGGTACCCGATGCACATGTGAAAGTTGTTTTCTCTTGATCTTTAGGAGCAATCTTTATTTGGTTGTATCCATAGAAACCATCCATCAAAGAATACATCTCAAAGCCCGCAGTCATGTCCACTATCATATCGATGTTTAGTAATGGAAAATTATCCTTAGGGCATGCTTTGTTTACATCTCTAAAATTAGTGCACACTCTAATTGATTTTTTTGGTTTTGATACTGGAACAATATTAGAGATCCATTATGCATAATCAATAACTCAGATAAATCCAGCTTTTAGGAGCTTCTCTAATTCAACTTTGACTAAGAGTGCAACATGAGGATGCATCTCTCTTAACTTCTGTTTAACAAGTTTGACACCTGGAGCAATAGATAAATGGTGCATTATGAGATCAGGATCAAGTCCAGGCATATCTAAATACTTCCATGCCAAGTTAATTTTCTTCTCTATCATGATTTTGGTGAATGCTTGTTTCTCTTCCTCTGATAAGGATTGTGCTACATGAATTAGTTGTGGTTCTTCTATTGTACCCAAGTTGATAGATTGAGTGGGATCAATGAGAATTGGAGATCTATCCTATAAATGACTTGGAAGGACATCAAATATCTCATCCTTAGGCACCTCAAAGAGGTTTTCACATTTGGATACATCTTTTTTCTTTACTATTTTATGTTCTGAGATTGCCACAAAGTGGTTTTCACCCTCAGAACTCTTTTTATTTTTATTTTTGTTCTTTTGACTAAGATACTTGATATCCAACTCTGTTATGCTAACACTAGGTTCACTGATGGAAGTCATCATAGGTTCCACTGCATTGTGGTAGCAAGAAAGGGCATAGTCATCTCGAGAAGTATGGATATCTTGACTCGGATTGGTAGAGGTATGGTCGACCAGTTTTGGATGTTGGATAGTCAAGATTGGAGAAGATTGGGAAATGGTGTTCATGCATATGGTGTTGTCATCACTGGTCCTAATCTGACTCTCAATTTCAAAGGTGATACTACTACTCAAAATTTTCAATTTGCGAATAGGCTCAATGTCATTATGGGATTCCACTTCAACCATAGGTGGATCAAACTCATAAAATTCATCATTTCACTCTAGAATTACATTGAATTTGGATGAATATTGGTGAATGACATCAATGTGTTTTTCAGTGATAAGCTCATCTTCTTCTGGAATAACTCCCTATTCATAATCATTGGATTCATCTTCTATTTCTTCATCTAGAACCCTAGGAAATCTAAGAACATGTGTAAAGTTAGGGTGAATACCCCAAGTAGGATTACCTTCAGATTTTGATTTGAATTCATACTCATGGGAGTCTATCTCAGAATCACTCTCATGTCCCAAATGTTTATCTATTGTGATAGGCTTACCTTCCTCTTTGTCTGTTTGGTTTCCTTCAAGATCAGCCAGTTCTTGTGGTGCAGCTGTCTTTTGTTCTATAGTAGGTTCTTGTGTGTCTACTACATTGATATTTTCCTTAGGTTTCTGATCATCTTTAAGGAGGTCTAGTATTTCTTTAGGCAAGCACTCATAAGGAATAAGCTCAGCAATGGTGTCTGAATCATCACTGTCTGACCATTGTGTTTCTTCCTTCAGCTAAATTTCTGTTGATGGTTTAATTTTTTCTAAGACATGTGAAGAGTTCTTGCTAAGATGAAAAGGCTTCTTCTGATATCCTAGACCTGTAGTATCTTTGTTCATCCTTCCATAGTGTTCAACTGGTTTGATAATGCCTTTGCCTCTTGTTCCTAGAGGCCCATTTCCAGTGTATCCCATTTTGGACATGAGTTTGTGACCTGGTCCATAAGATTCGACAGGGATTTTAGGTGTTTTAGAGTCATATTTCTAAACTGTCTGAGATTGAGACTCATCTTTATACAACCATGCCAATACAACTTTGTCTTCTTCAAACTCTTCTTTGGATACTTTCTCTGTGACAAAACTTCCATTATAAATTTCTTGAGGTTCTGTAGATACTTGTTTTGTCTATTTCAAAGACTTCCCATAGGATTTAGGTGAGATTGGAAGATATGTGAGAGATAGAACTGGTTCCATAGTATATTCTCCCATACGTATGTCTTTGATTTTGATCTCTTTGGCAATGTCTTCCATCTTGGATGTAGATGCTATGTCTATTTGCTTAGTGGAAGATTCTCTATTATGTGGCACAAGTTTGTTAGCACTTTCCTTCAATGCATTGCAAGATGTAGATATATCAGCTGGGATTGTTACCTCTACTCCATCATAAGGAAACTTCACGCATTGATGGTATGTGGATGGAATAGCTTGCATCTCATGTATCCAAGGACTTCCTAGAAGAATGTTATAAGCCAATGGAAGATCCAAAACTTGACATGTGATATCTCTGATGACTGGTCTTGTTCTGATAGGTAAGATAATTATTCCTTTGGAAGCTCTTTCTTGTTCATCATAAGCCTTGATAGTTATCTTCTTTTTAGGATCAATGAAATCTTTAGATAATCCCACTTGTGTGATTAGTTTGTAAGATCAGATGTTTAAACTAGCACCTCCATCTATCAACACACATTTGACATGATGATTTTGGATCAAGACTTCAATGTGCAAGGGCTGGTTATGTAGATGACTCAACAAATTATCATCTTCCTTTGAAAAGGACATATACTGAGGTGATGTTAGATGACCAACCATAGTTTGGAATCTGTCTAGATCAAGATTGTCAGGAACATTGGAACCGAGCAGAGCTTTGTCCAGAATAGCCCTATGAGCGGGAGATATCCGAAGCAACTCGAACATGGATATTTTGGCATTGGTATGCTGAAGTTGTTGAACAATACTATATGATGTTGCTCGAGTCTCTTTAGGAGTTGATGATTTTGAGGAAGCCCTCTGTTTAGAAGCAGATGAAATATTGAAAGGTACTTTAGGGGTGTTTGATGAACCCGAGTTTTGTCCTTGTAATTGGGCCTGAGCTTGTGATCGAGTTAATGCATTTTTTGATTGATTATCTCTATCTTTTTTCCCAATAGCATTGACATTGCAATGTTTAGATAGGTATGGTTCAACCATGTTTATGACACCATTGTTTCTAGAGTATGTGTAATTGACTTTAGTACCCATGTTAGGTTGAGAAGTTGAAACTCCTTGATTATGCTTCAAAAATGGTTCCATGAATGCTACATGATCATTGTTGATCTTTTGATTGTCAATTACAATTTCCCCTTCATCAATTTTGTCTTGAATGAGATACTTCAAGCGTATGCAGTTATTGGTTTTATGACCCTTATTACGATGGAAATCACAGAAATTGGTCTCCCTCCACCATTTTGGTTTAGATTCAGGATCAAATGGTTTTATCTCAGGAAACATGATGATCTTGTTTGCCAACAGAGTTTTCATGGAAAATTCTAAGGACTCACCCAAAGGAGTGAACTCGCATTTTGGTCTTGAAGCCCATGGTTTATGGTCATTCAACTTTTTAGATGATTCAGATGCCTTTTGTTTAGAAGCTTTGATGGCTTGGGTTCCCATAGTGAGATTGAAGGTGAGTGCTTTTGATGGGGCACTGATATGATCCACAAAACCATCTATCACAACATTCTTGTTCTTGTTCCAAAATTTGTTTTTATCTTTGTTATTTTTGGAACTAGAACCGGATTCATTCTTGCTATCTTTGTTAATCGATATGTCTCCTTTACGAGAAAGAACATTTTCAATTTTTATAGAATTTTCCACCATCTTATCAAAAGAAGTATGATTTTGCATTTGCAGATGGTAATTGAATTCTGGGATCAAATTGCTGATGAAGATTTCCAACTTTTCAGTTTCTGCAATAGATCTAGCATAGAGTGAAAACTTCTTCCTCCATCATTTGAGAAAAGTCAGGAAGGGTTCTCGTGTCTTTTGTTTTAGATTATAGATATCGATCATGGTGATCGGATGTTGAATGTTGTAGGAGTATTGTTGATAAAATAGTTTGATTAAATCCTTAAAGGTTTTGATGGTTGGAGGAAGTTTTGAGAACCAATGAATGGTTGATCCTCCCAGAGATCGTGGGAATAGACACATTAAGTAAGTTGGCTCATGCATAAAATCCATAGATTGAGTACAAAATTCTCTGACATGATCTTGGGGGTCAAAGTTACCATCGTATTTGTCCTATTTAGGTATCTCCAGCCATTTTGGAAATGGTGGCATGAACAAGTTTTTATCAAATGGGAAAGGACATAGGGCCTCCATGGAGAACTCCTTAGGTTCCTTCTCTTTTTCCAATTGGTTGAGCTTAGCTTGCATGGCATGCATATGTTTCATCATGGCAGTAAGAGGAGTTTCTTCCTCCTGAGTGATGATATTTTCAACATTGAAGTTGGGAGGAAGTTTGGCTCCTTGTCTTGCTAGCTCAAGAAAATATATCTCTCTATCCTCTTGCAAGAAATGTTGCATCAATTTTCAAAAGTGTTCATCAGTTATGTATCGATCAATCTTAGATGGAGTAGGTTTAGGATCCTCGTGTTGAGACTGATGGCCTTGGGATCCTTGGTTTCCTCCTACTTGAGACATAGTGTTGTTTTGAGAACTTCTGTAAATTGGTTGATGTGGAGTGGTTTGGGTGACGTAACCACCTTTCAATAAAAGATTGCCAAGAGCATCTTCTCCAAATTTAGTTGTGTAGTAAGGTTGATGAATTGTTTGAGCAATCACAGAAGATGTCGATGAAGAGGGTTTGAGTTGTTCTCTTTGTTTTCATTGTGAGGAAGCTCTAATTTCCACCATTAACCTTGGGTGAAGGAAAAGAGCAAGATAAAGACAGCTGAAGAATGACTTGATTCAAGAAGACCAAATGACACAACCTTGTCAAGATTGGATTGATTAAAGATAGATTTGGATGTAAAAGAAGGATACCATGCCCTAGATGTATGGGTAGACACCCAAAAGATGGTGGACATGAGCTCACAACACTTAGCCATTTTGTTGAAGACTGAATTGAAGATGATTTTGACAAGGTTTTGACACAAGATCAAACAAGATTCAAATCAATAGATCAAAAGGCTGGATCAAACGTCTCAAGAGACCACTTTAGGAAAAATGATTGGATTCTTCTAGTTTCTACTCTATTCCTGACACAGTGAATTTTCTGACATAATCTGGAAGTTGGCTTTAAAAATTGGATTTCTGACAGATTTGGAAGGTTTCTAACAACTCTAACTTTAGCTTTGATACGAGTTTTGAAATTTCAGGATGACTTTTGACACCAGAAAGGATTTTTGCTTCAGATTTGCAATTTTTTAGTTTTTCAGTATCAGATTGTTTGCAAATTTTTCTGTCCAGGTTTGAAGATTTGTGTAGTAGTTTGTCTCAAGTTTGTTCATTTTCAATAACCAAATAGATACTAGGCACGTAGAACAACAAGCAAGGGAGTTCAAGCAATCAATTGTCTTAAAACAATGAACAAGGGCAAAAGAAACCTTGCACATGAATAAGAAATAGTGACTTATTATGCTAATCCCTAGAAATGCTACTTGTGTATGTTCTCAAAATTTTTTCAATAATCACATAGTCCTAGAAAATGAAAAATTTGGCCTCACTAGGGTTTTTAGTAATGGTCTGACTCTGCAAATTTTGTGATCTCAAGAGGGCGAACTCCAATCCAAGCACACTAAGGTTTTGACATAGTCTGAGAATTTAATCAATCAAGAATTTCTAGGGAGATCTGACAGCCCAACAAGAGACCACACTCATGGAGATTTCTTCCACAAAGACATTTATATAGCGGCTGTTGCTACCATGGTGAAAATGGCTATTATCGCTTGAGGTTCTATCCACATGGTTGACCCAATAAAGGGAATGCCCACTATGGTTAATCCTCTCTAAAGGTGACTCACATAATATACCACATGGGGACTTGGTCCAGATTCAAGGATCTGAGTTTCTGATACTACCCAAAAAGGGAGTAGAGCATAATCCTCTAGCCTTTTCACTTTTACCCAAACACAGAAGATAGATTCTTTGACATGATAAGACTGAAATCACCTCACCAAGGTTTGTGATGTCAACAATGATGTATACTAAGCTCTCTAAGTGGGACCAAGATAGAACGTACCGATCAAAGTTGAGGACCAAACCAAGTAGAACGTGAGATAATAATAGTATCCTTCCCTACCTACAAGGGGATCTATCATCAAGAAGGACTTCACATGCAAAGATAGTGAATGAAGTCCAATCTCTCAAGAACTCCACAAATAGTGTTCATAGGGCCTATTTACTATGTGTAACAGATATGCAAAAAAGAAAATCTATGTTCATTTTATAGCCCAAAACTAAAGTGTGATTTATGAAAGCTGGAAAGGCAATCAAGCTAGACAAGTGAGATGTTCATTTTATGTCCAAATTGAAATGTTTTTAGATTTAGTAGAATACCTAAATTCCCTTGCAATGCGCTTAGTATATTTTACCTAATTTTTAGCTTTGTTGAGCAATCCCACGCAAGCAAGCCATGAACTCTCCAAGAAGCAAACAAGCAAACAAGCAAACAAGATATGTAATGTATATTCAACTTATGCAAACCCTAGGGTTAGATCTGAAAACCAATTATTAGGAGAAATAATAACTAGCAAATAATCCAAATAAAAACTCATATCATGCATTGAATCATATAAAAAATAAGTGCATACCCATCACAAATTTTTTATTTTTTTTGCATTTGACCTAGTCAACAAGATCTAATTTAGGCCAAAAAAATAGAAATAAAAAATAATGACCCCTGCTAAAAAACATAGAGCTTTCTAAAAATGTAAAAATTTTAGAAAAATCTCTTCATTTGTGCCCTAGAGACCCATTTTACCAAAATAGACCAGTTTTTGTAAATTGACTATTTAAACTATGATATTGCATCCAAATTTAAAATACAAAGAATGGACCCCCTGTATAATTTAAAGAGATTTTTGAAAATGTAAAAATTTCCAAAAAATATGCTGATTTGCATCGAAAATTAATTTTTTATAAAAATAAACAAAAAACTATTAAAAATTCAAAACATCTTGAAAAATTATGAATTTTTTATTGAAGCTTCCTTGATATGTCTCCAACCCGCAAAACAAATTTTAGACCAAAAATCCAAGCCATTTGGGAGATATAATTATATCTTTGAAAATTTAGGGTTTTAGTCTACAAGCAAATCTGCACAAGGGGGTTAGCTCCAAAAGAAAAACCAAAACCAGCATGTAAAGGTGGGTTGTGCCATGGTGGGTGCTAGAAATATGTGTGTGAAAATTGTACCTAACTGTGGACACAACACTTCAGTAAAATATTAGAGGTTAGCAAATCAAGGAAATCTATAAATAAATGAAACTAAGCTAACCAGGTGATTTATTGCCTTCTAGTAGGTGCGAGTATGGTATTCTTAGATTAGACTGAGATTAGTGACAATGCAACACCTAAACGAAGGATTTAAAATGATAAAAGCAATGAAATATGAATGCAAATTAATCTTTTTTTTTGGATTTTTGATGCAATTAGATGAAAAACTTGATATGAAACTAATCTAGAATGAATTGAAATGATATGCAAATTAATCTAACAATGATATGCTATGAATGAATGCTATGAAACCTCAAACACAATAACAAAAATCTCACAATAGACTTGTGTGCAAGAGCTTGATTCTTCAAATGTCAATTCGCCAGAGTAAGTATGCAAATTCGAGGGATGATTTTTGAAGAGTTGAGCCTTGATTTTATAGAAATCCAGGGTTTGAGGATGCATAAGAAAAACCATAAATCACTCTTCATAAACTTAGGTTGATTTTTGAGTTAACAAGAAATTAAGAATAAATAAACTCATAAAATCATGCAAAAGCACTTTTTATCTCAAAATAGAGTTTAGCTCTCTTTTTCAACTCATCATTAGATGTTGAGTTTAGAAAGTTAACAAATTGAAATTGAAAATTGATTTAAAGTTAATTGCTTTTCTGATTGTGCATGATTTAATATGAATTAATTTAATAAATAAAGTGATTTATTTTCCACTTAATTGATTTTCAATTAAAACAATTGATTTATGGGTTAATCAATTATTAAATCAAACTTTTATTCAAAACTATATTATTAAATATTGACAACTTGGATTTAATTAATTAAATAAGAATTTAATCAATTATTCGTAGGAGATTTGATTTATTGTCAAAATTAAATAATATAATTAAGAATAAATAGAATTATATCTAATTAAATAATTAAGTGGCAGAATCAAATTTAATTAATTAAATATTTATCATATTCAATTAATCAAATTTAGGATAAATATGATTTGTTGTCAAATAATATTTAATTAAAGATAATTAGATAAATTAGGAATATTCAGGAAATATTCCCTGATGCAGAATTAAGATAATATCAATTAGGATTTCGATGTGCACATGTGCAAATATGCCTTTGGTTAGGACTTTTGTATCGGTTTCATTCAATGTGTCAATGTAGAAGGTCAATGAACCTATAGCCCATTTTTTTGGGGTATTACAACTCCCTTATCCCTGTCCAATGTAACCTTCGAAGTACAGCTTGCCACATCCTCGACTCATCATACACAATATACCACTACTATTGCTAAACCTCAAAGAGGTATGTCTCAATTTCACCTCCTCTCTGCTCATGTTTCCCTCCTCATCTGACTCTGACTCTATCTCAAACACAAGTACCTAGAACCTACACTTCCTGCTAGGTTGAACATCATTATTGACTATATAAGTATTCAAGTGTGTTCAATAAAATATTAGTGGTCGGTAGGGATCCAAATGGCTCCATGGCTATAAATGACCATATTTATCTAGAGGTAGCTATATTTGTACAACATTCAAGTAAATTCCAATCACTTGATGAAGAATATAGAAGGTTTTGTGTTACAGTGTCAAAAACTCATGGATCCACTCTGAAAGTAAGGATGTCTAGTCATACACTATACCATTTTGTAACTCATTCATCAAAGAAAGAATTGTTACTATAGTACTTGAGGCTCTTCTAGCTCTAGTCAACCTACTCTTCATAACATCTAGCACGCATTGCCATTTTTGAGGCGTAATAAATGACTTCTTGAGACCACACCCCTTTCTTTCCTATGCATAGTCTCCCACATGACTGGTGTCAAATCCCCTCGGTAGACCAACCATAGGAGTTTCTATTTTTGCTTGACACTCATCTTTATTGTTGATTTATCAACCTTCCAGACTTTTCCTAGAATGGAAAACATGTGAGTGAATGTAAGGGGCTGCAAAGAAATAGTGATCGAGTGTCGTTGGTACTCAAAGATGGAGTTTTGACTATGTTTGTCATAGTTTTTGAAGATGGCTCTTAATGGTATCTCAAAATATTGGATGGGAAACACTGACATTTGAATAGCCCAATGTACACCTAAATGCCAAAGGGCATCCTTGATTGGGTGGTCATTTGGTGTCTCCTACCACCATGTTTGGTGTAATAGTGTATGTTGTCACCTTTTCATAGCCACCTTTATGAGTCTTAAGTGAGGGTTGTATTTTCTTTCCCTTAACTCATCTTGCCTATAACTTTCAATCATAATGGGAATCTCCAACCAATCTTTCCTTTGTCCATTTCAAAAGGTGCAACTATGCCAAGTGATAACTCATGTAACCATTTTCTCTTGTTTCCCTTTCCTAAGTCCATTAATTACCTTTTTTCACAGTAAGAAGCTAATTAAATAATGTGGAAGGCATGTTTCCCTTGTGCAGGGTTTCAACCTCCTATGTAATCTCCAACACACTCAACACTCTTAATTTTTTTAGTCTCTCATTTAATTTCTCACCACCACATCCATACAGTTCTTAGTTCTCACAAAACACACTCATATGGTTCCTCGCTCACCTTTTGTATGGTGTTTTCTCTAATGTGTACAATGTCTGTATGGCTAAATATATCCTTTGATGAAAAGATGAAAGTACCTCTCCAAATCAGTTTTACCATCTTTTTCTACTCATTATGATTACCATACGGTCTTCTTTTCTACTTAGTATTGTGCTAGGTGCATTCTCCTTATGGTCTTCTTAGTTCTCAATCCACATACATTTTTTCCTTCAACTTCCTACTATATGGTACTTCTTCTTTTTATGTTGTGTGGTTTCTTTTATATTGTATGGACACTCTTCCACTTGTCTCTACATATAGTCCAAATGTTTCCCCTTCTACTATCATACATTCTTTATTTCCTCCCATGTGGTCCCTTTGTACTTCCTCTTTGTGTTGTACAGTGGTGCCTTGCTTTATCTTATGTTATATGATGTTTTCTCCCTTTATTTCCCCATCCATATGGTTTTTCTTTTTGTTCTTTTCTTATCGTACAATGATCACTGTATGGTTTTTGCTTGTATGGTGAACTCTCTCTCTCTCTCTCTCTCTCTATTTTAATATTGTATAATTATCTCTAGTTGGATTGGGTCATTTGATTGTCTTCTTTTATGATATAACTTCAACTTTGACTCATTCATTGCCTCTAGGGCTTTCTAACCATCTAGAGTTGATATCATTGCATAATTATCTCTAGTTGGATTGGGTCATCCCATTGTCTCCTTTTATGATACAAATTCAATTTTGACCCATTCATTGCCTATAGGGCTTGCTGACCATCTAGAGTTGATATCTTTATGGCTTCATTCTCCCCAAGTTTGTGAATTCTACAAGGAACGAGTCATCAAACCTTGAAGTTACCCAGTCTTATTTCATTACGACCATTATACTTTAAAACCATTTGTCCTGGCCTAAAATTTATACACTGAAGTTGTTTGTCACGCCACAATTTTTGACATCCTTGAGCTTTCTTGATCGCCCATTGAGCCTTTAGTCTCTTCTCATCTAGCTTATTCAATACATACAACCTTTCCTACAAACTCTCTATGTTGCCAAGATGATTCTCGATGGCTATCCACTGACTGGGTACCATGAACTCTATAGGTATAATGGCTTCTTGGCCATACATTAAATGAAAAGGTTTCTAGCCTATTGTGACTTTACAAGTGGTTCTTTAGGCCCATAGTACCAACAAAAGCTTTTCCTCCCAATCCTCATGTTCAACCCACAAGACTTGTAGATGATAGAGACCAATATCTTGTTCATTGTTTTTGCTTTCTTGTTCGCTCTTAGACAGTAAGGGCTTGACAGAGAGTGAAAGTTTTTTAATTCTATCATCAAGAGTTTCACCACATGGTTCACAAAATTCCCACCTTGATCACTGGTGAGTTGGATTGGGATGCCATACCAGGTGATAATCTGTTTGTAAATGAATCTTGTCATGTTCAAGGATGAATTATCTTAAAGGGATCATGCTACAACCCACTTAATTAGATACTTGGTCACCACCACTATATACCGACACCTTCATGCATGACTTGTCACTAGTGGGCCTATGAAGTCCAATCCCCTCCGCTCAAACAAATCTTATGCATGTGAGGGATTTAGGGGCATAAAGTCCCTCTTAAGTGGTTTGCCTTCCCTATGGCAAGTGTGTTAGAGTAATAAAGTGTTTTCTTATTAATTAAATCATGTTTGATTTAATTACTAAGTCACTTATTATCTCTTTATGCTTAAGCTAAACTTTAGGCATATAATAATTAATTATTTTATTAATTATTATTGTGCAACCTAGGTTTTACCTTTTTAGGTTTATAGATCTCCTTTTATAAGGATTGATCTCCTTTGTTTTCATAACAGATTGTGTAATAGATTATTCATTATTGAATTGTAACTTTTGTTTTTGCACATCAAGAATGATTTCTCCTCTCTCGTGGATCAATGTGTTTAGGCCTCCATAGCTTCTTGCTTCTTCTCTCTCTTTCTATGATAGGTGTTTTCATGCAGGTGTTCTTGGGAGTTGTGGGTTGTTTATTCATCAACTCCAATATGGTATCAGAGCTTCAGATCTATTTTCCCCTCTCCTCTTCTTGAGAGATTCGACTGTGTTTGTCAGATCTACATTTTTTAGAGGGTTTTCTTTCAGATATGGGGGGGACCTATTTTTTTGGTAATCTTAACTTCAAACAAACCTCACAGTTGTGTTTAGAGCATCCAAGAACCCCCAAATCCATATAAAATTTGTCTAATTTGGATAAAGTTGGAATCTGTGGCAAAAAAATTTTGCAACTAGCCCCGACATGGATCCTGAGGTGGTCACTATTTTTTGGAGCATTTTTGGTCCAAACAGACCTCACGGTTGTGTCCGCAGCGTCCAAAAACCCCTACTTCCATATAAGGCACGTCCAATTTGGACAACTTTGCATTTTTAAACATTTTTTTGGGGTATCGGACAACCTAGCATGCTTGCCGAGGTAGCCCGTGCGATTCTCAAAAAAATTCTTTGTTTTTGGCTGGCGACGACCATTTGGCCATCAAATTTAAACTCATGGTGGCAGCAGGTTCAGCCCGTGGTCATATGGCAACTAGGAGCCAGTTTTCAAGCCCCCAGATAGATTTTGGTGATGGCTATTTGGTTGTCAAAATTAAGCCCATCGATCACTGATGTCAGCATCCATCAGCAAGGTTTTGACACCATTTTAGACCCTCTAAAGCACTTGGTGGTAGTTTTCTCATAACTTGAGCATATGGTGTTGAAATTGGGCAAATAAGATATCGTCGAAAAGATGGTTCCGAGATCTATCTAGATCTGGAGGTTTGAATTTTTTATTTTGGTTTTTTGATAGTTTTTTACTGTCAAAGCCAGATGTTTAGTTTTGCACTCCGGGAGCTCTATCTTGTGCATCTGGACTCCATTTTGGGAAAATGATATATCGTTGGAAATCTTGTTTAGAGAGATTTCCAGTGCTGTCAGTCATTTTTCCAGATTTTGCTCTAGGTACATTTTATTCAACTTTTTTCATTTTTTCAATATGGTGGATATCTTGGATGTTTCAGGTCCTGGGATCTCTTCCCTTTGAGGGATGACTCATCTTAGCCTGTTATTTTGTTTTAGCAGCCTTCACTCTTCTTTGAGCAGTGTATACTTCACTTTTGTAGCATTATTTTATGCACATGCACTGAGATAAAGTGCCATTCTATTGCATGTTTGGGATTTTGCACATGTTTGTGCTCTATGTACTTGCACTCCATTATAAAAGGTCAGGGGGGTGGGGGGGTTTGATGTTTTCCTTGGTTTTCCATATACTTTTGTCATGTGAGTGTTCGTCCAATGACATTAGACTCAGGTATATTTATTTGTGTTTGTACACTCTTTGCACCTTCGATGTTCCTAGTATCATGCAGTTCATATTAGATGATCTTTTTAGTGTACCTGTCATACTCCCTTGTCAGCATTATGGGGGGGTTTCTATTATTGGTTCTACTGCTTCCTTAGTTTGATAGTGTGATCTATGTATTCAGTATTTGATTCTATGTACTAGGCGGATGCAGTGGCTAGGTACCTATGCATTTTGGTGAGATGGATCATTTACCGTATGGACACTCTTTTCTTTCCTATTTTTGGATGCACATTTCCATCTTTGATTGATTAGCTCTTCAAACTTTTTGTGTTTTTATTGCATCTATATTTTTGAGTTCAGGTGTTTGCCTTTGTTTGCCTCCTAATTCGAGTAGTGTTATTTGAGGGCACTCGTGCAAATTACAATATTTTGTATCTTCGACTTTAATTGTTTTCCTTTGTTTGCCTCTTGATTTGAGTAGTGTCATTTGAGGGAACTCATGCAGATTATAGTCTTCTCTACCTGGTCATATTTCAGTGGAGGATCTTCAAATCATCAATTACTTCTTGACAGAGTTTGCTGCTTCTTACTTCAGTGATGTTGTACAGTTCATCCTTATTCCTATTTTCTAGAACATTCCTAGTTTTGGAGGCTTCTTTAGTCCTTTAGACTAGTCTTCATCTCTTTTTGGAGTAAAGTTTTTCCCATGTGGTTTTCTCTATTTATCCTCTTTTCAAAGACTCTCTTTTGTACTTGGGTACCTAATCAGGCCTTTTGTTGTTGGGACCCATTTGCTTTCAGTTGTTCTTTCTAGGTTTTTAGCTTCTACCAAAGTTCATCTTAAGGAGGGGTGTTAGAGTAATAAAGTGTTTCCTTATTAATTAAATCATGTTTGATTTAATTACTAAGTCACTTATTATATCTTTATGCTTAAGATAAACTTTAGACATATAATAATTAATTATTTTATTAATTATTATTGTGCAACCTAGGTTTTACCTTTTTAAGTTTTCAGATCTCCTTTTATAAGGATTGATCTCCTTTGTTTTCATAACAGATTGTGTAACAAATTATTCATTATTGAATTACAAATTATTTTTTTGCACATCATGAATGATTTCTCCTGATTTCTCCTCTCTCATGGATCAATGCGTTCAAGCCTCCATAGCTTCTTGCTTCTTTTCTCTCTTTCTGTGACAGGTGTTTGCATGCAGGTGTTCTTGGGAGTTGTGGGTTGTTTATTCATCAACTCCAATAAAGTGTTGCACCCTACGACCCATTCATGAGCATAATTGTATAATGTGGGCCACCATAACCCTACAAGAAACACCTTCTAAGTTGTTGAGTTTGGCCCCATGTGGCATCCTATGGGTCCTTCATGTTCTCTCTTAGTACCTTGTGAATCTTTTCTTCCATAACACATCTCCTCAAAACTTGGGCAAAACCCATTTTATAAAGAGATCCATTGATCAGCTGGAATGTATGACTTCATAGGTCCAACTTCCTTCTTTCCCCTAGAGGCATGTCCCTTGGAAACTATGAGGTTGACATATACTCCTTGATGTTGGCGTACCATAATGGTAGTACAACTATGTGAAAAATATGAGTGTTGGGGAAGTCATAGTTCACTCTGCCTAGTAGTTTTCATGACTTGATCCATGACAACTAATCATCTATCACATGGCTTCTTCCTAGCTATACAATAATTATGAAGGTAAACTCCTAAAGTAGAAGGAGCCACCTGTTGATCCTTCCTTGAATAATAGGTTAATTCACTAGATACATTAACACTTGGTGATCCACATGAGATGTGAATGAAGTCTCCAGTAGATAGCGATGAAACTTTTGTAATGCATAGACTATCCTTAGAGCTTCCCTCTCTATTGTACTATAGTTTTTCTCAAATTTTGATAATAATCTACTCACAAAGTAGATGAGATGGTCTAGCTCATTCTCCCCCACCTATGCCAGTGTGGCACCAATAGCATAATTAGAGGTGTCCACATGGATATATCATTCTTTGTCCCAATTCGGGTAGGCCAAAATAGGCACAACCACCTACCTTGTTTTGATTTCCTCGAAGGCCTCTCCTTGCAGGGTTTCCCATGTATACAACTCATCCTTCCATGTCAACTTATCTAGAGGGTAAGAAATTTGTGCAAAGTTCTTGATGAGCTTCCATTAATACCCTATGTGCTCAAGAAAGGACTTGACTCTAGTTAGATCTGTCAGGGGTTCCATCTTAATGATTAACCTGACCTTATCTGAATATTTCTTCAATCTAGACTTGCACATAATATGTATGAGAAACTTCCCCTGAGGCACCATAAGCATTCATTTCTTCAGACACAATGCGAATCAAGATTTATAATAGTGTTCCTTGTATTACCTCAAGGCCACCAAGTGAGTGCCTTATCCACTATAGATGGATCAGTCATCTAAAAATGCCTTGAAATTCCCCACAAACATCTTATAAAAAATATGCAGGATGATGCTTTGTAAGTTTGTAGGGGTGTTGCATAACTCAAACAACATTCAGTTGTAAGAACACACACCATCCTCAACTAAAAAAGTAGTTCTCAACTTGTCCTCCTCTGTAATAGAAATTTGGTTGTACCCCAAAAATTTGTCCATGAAGGAGTATATTTCATGCCCTGCTACCTCCTCGAGGATACTATCCATGAAGGGTATCAGAAATGGGTGCTTGATAGTGACCACATTCAAATATCGAAAGTCCACACAAATGAAAAATTGATTAACCTCCTTTTTCAATGAGATCATGATAGGTAAAAACCCATTCACTCATCTGCACTTGGAATATGATGTCTGCTTCTAGGATCCATTTTATCTCCTCATTCACCTTTGCCACGTAGTTCTTGTTCATATGGTATGACTTTTTTTGTACCACCTGGGATCCTTCTATGAGTGGTATCCTCCAAGAGAACCCCATTTAAGTCTTTGTACATCCATGTGAACATATCTTATACTCCACACTAATAAGACATTTGGATATATTTTTCAACAATTGATCATCACTTTTCTGATGATACTTTGCTTAAAGTTTGATGAAAATGCATCGATAAATTCATCAAAAATTCTTCATTGGACACTCTGACATTGAATTGTCCATAACACTACCTACAAAGATACGTTGGAAGCCATTTTGGTTTGAAATTGTAATACTCTAATGAGTAAGATGTGCCTCCGATGGGACTTGTCATTGGAATATCAACATTTCTGATAGGGGTTTCCATCAAAATGTTGACAACGATCCCAAAATATGTGTCGATGAGGATGTTGTGCCTCCAACGCAAAAGTTCAAAGGACAATCAACATTCCTAATGATATATTTTTAGGGTTTTCGTTAGAATGTTGATGACAATCTGAAACTATGCGTCGATGAGGATGTCATGCCACCGATATAAAATGTTTTCAACACTCATTAGAATGGTGAAAAAATTCCCCTTTTTACTTTGACAGTAACATTGTACCTCTAATGAAAACTTTCATCAAAGGTATTGTAATACTATCAAAGTAAAAAGGGATAGCTCGTTGCACTTTCAATGAAAGTTAAACATTTAAAAAAAAATGTATGCCCTGGAGGGATTGCTTGATACCTACCAGCCTTGTTGTCAACTGATCTGATGATTTCAAGTATGACTTGAGGCTTTGGATGCTTGAGAGAGAGAGAGAGAGAGAGAGAGAGAGAGAGAGAGGATGTTTGTTTGTATCTCTCTCTCTCTCTCTCTTCCTATCTTTAGGCATCCAATTATTGAAGTCATTATCTTGGGGATTTAATCTTGTTAGATGCCTCATTCAAGAGGTTAAGGAGTTTGGATTAGAAGGATCCTTGATGGTTTTGTTATTTTGTAGGATGCTTTGCATCAAATTTTAGCATTAATTTTTTTTAATTGGTTTGACAAACTACTTTTTTAATCTATATGAAGGACTTTTCCTTTGAGCAAAATGATTCAACATATTCAGGACATACTAGGTGGTGAAATCATCCTCAATCATTTTTTCATCATCTCCAAGGCCACAAGGGATTAGGTGTTTGGCCCTTGAAAAAAAATGTGTAAAACAAAAATTAGAAGCTACATAAACCCAGAAATGGAGTAAAATAAACATAATACCATCTTAGAGAACATGGAATGGCATTACAACAATGCATACCTTGATTGGCGAGTGACACATCAACTACCAAGCCCACCTACAAATCACAAAAATTGAAGTGGAAAAAGTAAATGAGGGTTGTAAACATAAAATTATTATGGGCCTCCTAAAGTAGATTATGTATTATTTGTAGTACTCAGACAAATTCCTATGAGTTTACCTTGTTGAAATTCTCATATTGTCTATTTCCAAGACCATATATTGCATAAAAAAATTATTCATTTTGAAAAAAACTATTTGGAGCATATAAGATGTTCAAAAGAGTGCTAATTATTAACCAAACATAATTATTTACCTTTGTGATGCAGTTGTAAAACTTTGTATAGTTTGTCATAAATTTGTGGCCTATTTATTGACAGTTGCTAATGGTTCCTCAAGCAATCTACCAATTAAAGGAACTATAGATGATAATATCCACTTGGGAAAAGTGATATTTCAAATGGCCACTTAAAAAAATGGTCTATCCACCCTGGAAAATCACAACTTACTTACTTGAGAAGTACAACTGCATTGAAGGCCATCTGATCTCTGTGACTTGCATCATAAGAAAAACAATGAATTGAAAGATAAAAACAAAAGGAAGAGAAATATGTAGCCAATTAAGTGAAAAAAACTACAATTACAAATCCATTAGACATCATTTTTGTTTTCTAATAGTACCTGCTTGTAGTGAAGTACCTTTGAATGGAGTCTTTTCTTTCTTTCTTTCTTCGTAGTTTCCATTTTCTTGATAGGAGATAGATCACCTTTAAAATCATCAATAACACCAATCAAGTAATTCTCCATCAATACATCTTCAAAATCTTGAGTTGCATCTCTTCTTGGTAAACCATCATAGAAAAACCATCAGAATCCCAATAATATCAATAGTATGATCTTATACAGAATATAAATATTGTAATTAATAAATAATATCACACTGTATTGATAACATTATTGTTGAAATTCCAAACCATCTAATAGGGAAATCATAATTCATTTCTATGAAAATGCAAAGATATCAGAAAGGATTCAAGCCTGTAAACAATATCTTATAATTCAGATATGTATCCCAAAATCATAATTGTCATCTTCTTACTCTTATAACATGCATTCCTTGTAAGTAGATATTTATAAATATTTAAGATACCATGGATCATCCTTGTGAAACACTCTCCAGTCCCAACATCAAGCAACAATAACATAATCTATTGCATATACATATATATATATATATATATATATATATATATATATATATATATATATATATATATATATATATATATATATATATATATATATATATATATATATATATATATATATATATATATATATATATATATAATACTACTGATTACATCTCTTCATGTTTAGGACTGGTCTTATTTGTGGAAGGTTAACCATACATTTGAATTCCAAAGGGCCTTAAAAATAGATTGAAAGGATTAGAGGTGAAGTTTGTAATGGTGGAGTTTTTTCTAATTACCTATCAAATAAATATATCTATTGCAAACTTGTACTTGTAGCAAGCCTTGGAGATTTCATCTAGAATTTATACTTGTGGTCCAACCAAGAACTCTGCAACATGCTCTTTTAATGGTCTGTAGTTCTGATTGCATAAATGTAGTGGGACTATCCATGATAGCCCCACCTTAGGAAAGAACTTTTTTATTTGTTAGAGGGTATAGTCACAATCCACTAAATGTCATGTGTTAAAGGAGTTGATGTTTTCAGTAGGCATTATGTAGCCTTAAGATGGATAAAAGTCCTAGTTGACATTGTAAGGTTTTGAGATGCAAAGGGCCATCATAGGGAGAAGATGAAGAGTATGTGATCAGTCAAGAAGAGAAGCCAGTCAGAGGGAGTAGTGCATGAGTTTAGGGTCTTTTATTTGTTGAGATGGAGTAGAGTGTTTGTCATGAGATACAAAGAAGAGGAGTTTTGCCTTGAAGGAAAATGAATAGGTAAGTGTTGTTACAAAACAAAGAAGGAGAATGAAGATAGTTGGTATGGTAAGTCCTTTTTGTTTTGTAAAAAAAGTCACCTCTTCCAATGTCCTTTAAGACAATACTCCCCTTACATACCATCAACACTTCATCTCTGATCACAATCTCTCTCACATAAACTCTTGATCTTAACAATGACCCCAAAGGTGAGGACTCTATGCATCATGCCTTGACACTCTTTACTGTATGGTAGAAATGTGACCACACTCTTATGAATCATTACATGCAAGGTTGCTCAACAATGAGGCCTCACAAAGTGACTCATAGCTCTTTATGCATGGAGTTGCAAAGAACTTGATAGATTTGCTCTCAACTAGAGCTATGAAACTAGTGACCTTGCTAGTCAACCACACAATGAGAGATTCACAATGAAGACAAGGGCAACAATGCCAATATCCCCAAATGGAATCAAATTATGCAATGCAATGAAAATCTAAATGATGATGCAAAGTAGTCTATGAAATGACAATGCAAATTAGACTAAGAAAGGAAATAGCAATGGATTACAATTCTCCTAATTAAGCTATGTGAAGCTAATCTATTGCATAAAAAGAAATCTAAGCTAAGATGCCATGATCATGCAACTAAGAAGGAAATATGCAATTGAAATGGAATGCAATAATGATCTTCAAAGCTTGGATGCAAGAGTGTCTTCAAAGAAAGCTCCAAATGACCTAGAAAACCTGTAGCATAACATTAGCACAAAAGAGATGGATGCAAATGAAGGAGAGAGATCTTCTTTTATAAGAAATGAAAAGGAATGGACCATGGAGATTAAGAGGCAAAAGTCTTAATCAACAGTGGAGAAAAATGGAAGCTTGATCCTTGTGCACAAATATCCTCCAATAGGAAAATAGGAGTTGACTTTTGTGTCCATATGAGACAAAAAGTACTTTTCTCCTTTTTATAAAATAAGAATAGTGTTTTATTTGTGCAACTTAGGATAAGAGGAAAAGTGGGGGCTTTTTATTTAATAAAAGGGGAGGAAATTCCTTTTAATTAAATAAAGACTTAGGATAAAATGGTTAGCCCATAGGATAAAAATCCAATATATGATCAAAATTAAGACTTGATCAAAAAATTGATAATGTTGAAAATATTGATTATTGATAAAACTGATTCAGGATTGATAAATCAAATAAATGGGGCCCAAATTCTAGGTGACCATTTTTGGGTGCATACATTTGCCACTCTTTGAATAATGTGTGATCAATTTGGGAACACATGTAGTCAAAGAATGAAGTTGAAATGTGAGATCAATCTGGGATCACAAAACAACTTAGATATGAGGTCAGTTCGGGATCATATCCGAACAAAGCATAAACAAAGGCCTTTCAACATGAGGTCGATTCGGGATCACATTCAAAGTAAGAGATAAGAATCTCAAATTTGAGCAAAAGCTCACAAAAAGATAGCTAAATCAAGGATTAAAATCCAATAGGTACTACCCCCTCGAAATCAAAATCAAAATTAGGTGGAGGAAAGGCAGCAAGATGATAAAGATTTGATCAAATCATAATGAAATCAAAATCGAAGGTAAAGGCCAATAGATTAACCATTAGGCAGTGAAAACATTCCCTAGTGATGAATTAGAAGAAAAGAAGTGGGGTGAATGAAAGACTAGAAGTTTGAAAGACATGAAAAAGAAAGAAATTCCATCAAAGATCAAAAAATTATGCCTCAAAAGGTCAGTCAACTGTACAAAAGATAATGAAATGTGATTTTGATGATCAAGGTGAACGTGGATTTTGGTTTCGATCTTGAAATGAATAGAAAATGATGTGATATGAAAGACCAAAAATGAAAGATATGATCAAGAAGAATAAAAAAATGAGCACAGTTGACCAACTAGTTCGTAGATGATAAAAAGGAGAGCTCTCTCCATATGCAAGATGCAAAAACTAAACTATGATGAACCTAAGAATGCAAGCTACTATGAAAGTGGTTGACTTGCAAGGTCACAATGCCTATAGACATCTAATTATCATCATTGAGCGTTAGGTAGCACCGTAAGATCATACAATGCATAATAGCATAACTATGTGGATATGAATATGATCTTTATCAAATAGAAATGTGGGAATCTCACCTAGGCATCAAAGACATGTAGGTCTAGATGACTAATATAGTGAGATCACCTAAATTTTGATATGGCAAGATTATGCTTGTATCAAGACATATGAAAGTCAGGATAGCTACAAGCATGCACTCGCAAAACAGTCAAGGATAATACATTGTCAATCCATAGTGTCATGTAAGACCAGCATAAATGCTTATGACAGTTAGGACCAACAAAATATACCCACAAGTAGATAAAGAAATAAAACATGTTATCATACCCTCAGTCTTCTAGCTATGCATCATCGAGAACTTCTCAGGGAGAGACCACTCATCAAAGAAATCCTCATAGACAGCACACAAAGAAAAATAAAGTCAACATATCTCAACGAGTTGATTGTTTAAGTGTGTGTGTGTTGGCCATAGAGTCAAACTCTAATTATCACATCTAAAAATGACCCATATCGCATCATACTGGACTATGGGTAAGACATCTGATAAGTGTAAAGAAACACTCGACGCAAAGGTAGTGTTGAAAAACACTGTTTGGGGTGGTGTTGAAAAACACCTGTTGTAAAATGTCCCAAGAGACAAATGCACCTTAAGGACCTATGCTAACAGTTATGCCCCCTAGAAATATAAAGACCAATTCTAGACCAAGTCAAATAAGGTCAAGACATGATGGAGAAAGGTTCAGTGTCGAGGACACATACTAACAAATAGGAGTGCAAAGGCCTCAAGTAGCGCCTATTTCCAGGTTTTCACCACTTGGAATCTTTTTTCATTTTTTGATTTTTTTTCTTTTTTTGTATTTTTGCTACCAAGGCGCTTGTTTCCAAGTTTTCACCAAGGCACTTTTTCTATTTTTTTGAATTTTTTGCCTTTTTTTTTTTTTCAGGACTTTATATGCTTTTAAAGATTTTTTCAGCATCATATATGAATTTTTTTAGGATCCATAAGATATGTACAAAGGATGCCCCCAAACAAAATGGGCATCAAGGATAGAACTTCTTAAGGTGCACAATGTTGATGGGCTCAGGGAGTTGTTCTCCATCTTCATCCGATAATAAATAGGCACTGTACCGAAATAAGCTGTAATGACATATGGTCCAAGCCAATTGGGTTTGAACTTGCCCTTTTGTTCTTTGTTCTGTTGGTTCTTAGGATTCTCTCGCAAAACAAGATCACCTACTTGAAATTCCCTAGGGCGAACCTTCTTGTTGCATGCCTTGGACATACGTTTCTAATAGACTCTTATGTGATCAAAGGAAGCCTTACACTTCTCATCCAGAAGTTCTAATTCCTGTAACCTCATGGTGCAGTAATCCTCATTTGTAATCAAACCTTTGAGTGAGACTCTAAGTGATGGGATCTCTACCTCTAAAGGTAACACTGCTTCGGAGCCATATGTAAGTGCAAAAGGAGTAGCTCCTATAGGTGTATGAATGCTAGTTCTATAGGCCCACAATGCTAGATTGATTTGCAAGTGCCAATCCCTACCATTCTTGTGCACTGTCCAATGAATAATCTTGAGAATGGTTTTGTTAGAGGCTTCTACTTGTCCATTTCCCTATGGAAAATAGATGGAGGACCAATGCTGCTTGATTTTGAACTTCTTGCATAAATGTTTTAAGTAATTGTTCTTGAATTGACCTCCATTATCAGTAATAATCTCAGAAGGCAATCAGCAAATAATATGATTCAGAAAGAAGAGTGAAATTGTTTTGCCTGAGGCAACAGAAAGAGGGACTACCTCTACCCATTTCGTGAAATAATCAGTAGCTGTGATGATAAACTTATGTCCACCTGATGAGTTGGGGTGAATTTTCCCAACAAGGTCAAAGGCCCAACGCTGAAATGGCCAATGAGAAATAGAAGGAATTAGCTCCCTACCTAGAGCATGAATTAGGTTTTCATGTCTTTGACATTTTTCGTAGGACTTAGAGAAAGCTACTACATCTGTTTGCATTGTGGGCCAGTAATACCCCACCCTAAGCAACCGTTGAGCCATGGCAAGACCATTAGAGTGTCTTCCACAAATGCCCTCGTGGATGTTTGCTAATGCTTGGTTGGATTCCTCCTTTTCCAAGCACCTAAGAAGTGTCCCATCTAAACCCCTCCTATATAAATCACCAGAGATAAGGGTGTGATGAGAGGCATTATGGATGATGTTTCTATGTTCTGATTACTTGAAATATTTAGGAATGATGCCATCACAGAGATATGAATAGAGAGCACCGTATCGGGAAGACTCATGTGTGACAAGGGTAAAAATGACATGGCTTTTAGATGAGTCAAATATGGGATGATGTAGTTCTTCCACCAGGAACTCAAACCAAGACTCATGTTGTTCCAATTGCAATAGCGAAGCTAATGTAGTCATAGCATCTGCAGCTTTGTTGTCTGTTCTAGGGATTTGCTAAAATGTCACGAATGTAGAATAATGTCTCAAAGAATCAACCATTTTCTTATAAGGTATCAATTTTTCATCTTTGGTTTGATACTCTTCATTGACTTGATTTATGATTAACTGTGAATCCCCAAAGACATGCAAGTCAGCTATGTTCCATTCTATAGCCATTTTCAAACCATTGGTTAATGCTTCATATTCTGCAATATTGTTTGTACATAGAAAGAGTAGTTTGTATGACTTTGGTATAGTATATCCATGTGGAGAAACAAACAATACCCCCGCACCTGACCCATTTTGCATATTGGAACCATCAAAGAACATTTTCCAAGTGCGAGAAGTAACATGCAATATGTACTCATCTAGAAATTCCACTTGTATGGGCATGCTATCTTGAATTGGATAATCAGCTAGTTGATCAGCAATAGCCTACCCCTTTATGGCCTTTCTTTCAATGTACTCTATATCAAACTCAGATAAAACCATCATCCACTTAGCGAGTCTACCCATGAGGGCAGCCTTACTAAGCAAGTACTCGAGAGGATCAATTTTGGCAATCAAATGTATAGTATGAGCAAGCATATAGTGTCACAACTTTTGGGAAGCAAACACTACGGCAAGACAAGACTTTTCAATACTATTTTAATTGATCTCATAGGATACGAGAGTATGACTAATGTAATAAATGGCCCTTTCTTTCCTAGTATCATCTAATTGAGCCAACAATGCCCCCAAGGAAGTGTCTATTACTGAAATATATAGAATCAAAGGTTTCCCTGGAATAGGAGGCATCAAAATTGGAGGATTAGCCAAATATTATTTTATTTGATCAAGACTCTTTTAGCAATCCTCATTCCATGCACATGCGGCTACCTTATGCAATGTTTTATTAAAGGGTCGTGCTCTGTCTACAAGTTGTGAGATAAACCTCCTTATGGATTGGAATCATCCCTGAAGACTTCTCATTTGACTAATGTTTCTTGGAGGTGGCATATCTAGAATAGCTTCGACTTTTTTAGGATCAACCTCTATACCTCTTGCTGAAATTATAAATCCTAAAAGTTTTCCTGAGGTAACACCAAATGTGCACTTCTTTGGATTCAATCTGAGTTGAAACTATTCCATACGATCTAGGATCACTTCCAAATCATCGAGGTGTATATCCCTTTTTCTAGACTTAGCTAGGGTGTCATCCACGTAATATTTCATGTTTTTGTGCATCATATCATGAAAAATAGTGGTCATAGCTCTTTGGTATGTTGCTCCTACATTCTTTAGGCCAAATGGCATGACGTTCCAACAATAGGTTCCCCATGCACATGTGAATGTTGTTTTCTCTTGATCTTCAAGAGCTATCTTAATTTGGTTATATTCGGAGAAACCATCCATCAAGGAGTATATTTCATAGCCCGCTGTCATATCCACTATCATGTCAATGTTTGGAAGTGGAAAATCATCCTTAGGGCATGCTTTGTTAAGATCTCAAAAATCTGTGCAAACTCAAATGGATCCATCATGTTTAGAAACTGGAACTATGTTTGAGACCCACTCAGCATAATCAATGGCTTTGATAAATCCGGCTCTCAATAGTTTCTCTAATTTTGCTTTGACAAGGAGAGCTACATGGGGATGCATTTTCTTAGTCTCTGCTTAACTGGTTTGACCCTTGGAGCTATGGATAAGTGACGCATTATAATATTTGTGTCAAGCCCTGGCATGTTTGAATAAGTCCATGCAAAATTGACCTTCTTCTTTTGTAGGAATTATGTGTATGTCTTTGTTTCTTCATCTGATAAAGACTGAGCAAGATGAACTATCTAAGGAGCTTCTTTTATGTGCAAATTTACTGGCTTTGTTGGCTCAATCAACAATGAGGATCTGTCCTGAAAATAACTGGGAAAATTATTAAGTACCTCATCCTTAGGCACCTCAAAGAGGTTTTCACCCTCGAATACGTCTTTTGTTTTTACTATTTTTGGTTCTGACACCACCACAAAGTGGTTTTCACCATCAAAACACCTATTCTTTTTCTTTTTTTCTTTTATTTTGAGACTGAGGTACTTAATATCAGGCTCAGTCATGCTTGTAGTTGGCTCACTGGTGGAAGAGACTACAGGTTCAAGAGCATTTAGATAATAGACAATTTCATAGTCATTTTGAAATATGAGGAGTTTAGGCTCTTAATGTCACTGAGACCAATCAATTAGGTCATAGTGAACAAGGGGTAAGTCAATTACTGGTTCAACATTGTTTATGTGGAAGGTGTTATCTCTGGTGACTATACAATTAGGATTCATCAAGTCTCCCTCTAAGATACCCGAATCAAGATTTGTCCTACCAAGCAAAGCATCATCCACTAAGGCAATTCGAGGAGTGCAGTCCTCTAGTCCTACACTAGGCTCGTCAGTCACATTGGGTTGAGTACTATAAGCTTGAACAATATCCATGTCTAAGTCAATTTTTGCATCTGAAAATGAGTCCCATTCCAACTCATGTGAATTTGTTTCTGAATCAATATTGGGGCCTCATGATGTAGAAGCCTCAAAGTTAGGGAGGATCTCCCCTCCTCTAGCAATTTGTTGAACCACAAAAGTATCCAAATTGGTACCACCCATTGCAGCTAAGGTGGTGACACTTTCCATGGCTAATCTAGCATTCATGTAGTCACTATCCGTCGCAGCTGGGATAGGAGGACTATTAATTGTCAAATTTTGAGAATCTCCCCAAAGGAGATCAGTTGATGGTACCTAATCCTCTATCATATCTTGTTGATTAGATAGATCAAGTATGTATTCAGAATTAGAATCATTGTCCATCATAGCTAGGACATTGATATCTTTTGGTTTATCATTTTCAAAGCCTAAACCCTTTGTTGATTTATTCCATCATGTAAAAAGTACATGATTCAAAGGTTCCACCTTGGCATCTAATCTATGGGTAAGGGGACCATGTCCTGGATATCCCATGTTTTTCACTAACGTGTACCCTCTCCCATAAGCTTTAGGTGAAGGAGAAAAATTTTCATTGTGTTGATATTTTTCCTCATGATAAATCCAATCTCTGATGACAACTTCCTCTTTCTCTTCCTGAATAGGAACTGAAGACTCAACAAAATTCCCAAATAGTGTCATGGCCGACGAAGAGGGTTTCATATCTAGTGAAGGCTTCCCATAAGACCTAGGGGATATTGGTAACTTTTTGAAAGAATCAATCTTGTAATCTCCCATGCCAAGGTCTAAGGTCTTAAATTTATCCTTACATTAATCAAGTGAGACACTAGAACTATCAGCTTCCCTATTCAAAGGCACATGTGATCCTATGGAAATGTTATTTACTGATAAAGTGTTGTCCCCTGGTATGCAAATCTCTACGCCATTATGAGGAAGCTTGATGCACTGGTGGTATGTTGATGGGACCGCTTGAATCTCATGGATCCATGGCCTACCTAGAAAAATGTTGTAGGCTAAAGGTCCAACATCAACAATCTGAAATAAAATATCCCTTTCCACTAGACCAATACGAATGGGTAAAACTGCTAATCCTTTGGAACTCCTTTCTGCTTCATCATATGCTTTGATTGTGATTTTTTTCCTTGTGTCAATAACCTCTTCGGAATATCCTAAAGCCTTCAACAAACTCATGGTACAAATGTTTAACCCTGCACCCCCATCTATCAACACGTGCCTGACATGGGTTTTATGAATCATGACTTCTATGTGTAAGGCCAAATTATGTGGGTGACTTATGGATTTGTCATCTTCTTCTAAAAAAGTGAGGAAATTAGGGCTAGCCAAATGGTTGACCATGTTCTGGAATTGATCCACATCTAAGTTGTTGGGGACACTAGCTATGCGCAAAGCATCCTCAAGGACACGCTTATGTCTTGGGGACAATTCCAAAAGCTCAAAGATAGAAATTTGTGTTGGCATATGTTGTAATTGGTCAACAAGATTGTAGTTAAGCTTAGGGCCAATAGTATATTTGGAAGGAACTTGTTTGGATGTAGACTGTCTAGGCCTACTGGAGTTGGGACCTCTAATGACAATAGGAGGTTGAATAACTTGACTCCTAGTGATAGCATGAAGAGATTGAGACTCTCTACGTGAGTTAGGACCTCTCAACACCACTATAGGTCCATCATAAGGCACTTGTTTTGAATCATTACCATGTTCATAGGGGTCCTTCCTTCTCATCATGTTAACAGTCTCCTCAACTATCTCAAGCATGTTAATGACATTGTCCACTTTGGAGTAGGTATAATTTATTGCAGCCTTGCCTTTGTTGTTGTTGTTGTTAGAACCTTCCCCTTTCTCAGATTTAGGCAAGGGCTCTTTGAAAGCTTTATGATCTGAAGTAGAAGTTAATCCATCCACTTGCAACCTCCCACTCTCAATAAGATCTTGGACCAGGTGTTTAAGCTTAAAGCAATTTTCAATATCATGTCCAATTCCATTGTGGTAAATACAATAGGCCTTCTCATTCCACCAATATGGTTTAGTCTTTGGAATATTGAACTTTGAAGGGTCTTGAGGTTGCACTAGATTATGAGCAATGAGTGTCTTAAAGATGTCCACATAGGAATCCCCAAGTTTTGTAAATTGCCTTTTCTCTATTTTTGTTTTTCCTTGATACTTTGGCTTATTATCTTGTTGTTCTGAGGATACTTGTAACTTCATGGCTTGAACCGCATTAGAAAGATTAAGGACTTCATTCTTAGGTTGGGGTGAATCAATGACACCATCATTGACCACTTGTTTATTCTTATTCCAATGATTATTTTTCTTGTCCTTGTTTCCATCGTTATTATTGTTGTTTTGGCTATTGTTATTGTTTGTTGACTGAGCCAAAATTCCTTGTTCTTTTAAAACATCTTCAATGCGACATGCCACCTCAACCATAGTATCAAAAGAGTTAAAGGGGATCTTCCTAACTTCATATCTTAATTCGGGTATCAAATTGCTCACAATAATATCAATCCTCTCCTCTTCAGGGATTGTCCTTGGGTACTTTGCACATAAACGTCTCCACCTTTGTAAGAAAGTGACAAATGATTCCCCTTGATTTTGCTTTAGCTTGCACAAATCAAGCATGGTGACTGATCATGTCAAATTATTGGCAAAATGTTGGACAAATCTTTCCACAAGCTCCTTAAATGTCTTGACTGGTGGAGTTAGGTTACTGAACCACTCCATAGCTTGTCCGTTGAGACTTCTAGGGAACAATCTCATTAGATAAGAATCCTCATGGTGGAAAGAAAAACTCATGATATAGAATTGCCTAACATGATCATGGGGATCACCAATACCGTCATATTTGTCATATGTAGGAAATTCAACTTTCTTAGGGAAGTCAACTATCACAACACTTTTGTCAATAGGATTAGGACAAATAGCATCCAAGTTGAATGTGCTTTTAGGAGCCCTCATGTTATCCACATCTCTTTGAAGTTGTTTGATCACCTCACTTGTTGATGGTTCTTGTTTCTTCACTTTTCTATCCACACCAAAATCAAAGGGTACCCTGGCACCTTTGTTGATTAGACTTTCCAAGAATTGGTCTTTGTTTTGTTCAACATACTTTTCAACATAGGCTTGGAAAGATGGCTCTTGTTGTATAGCCATAAAGTCTAAGGTGTCCAAATTAATATTTTTTCCTCCTTGTTGTGAACTATGGTGTTCTCATTGGGAGGGTTGTTTAGAAAGTCTAGGAGGTGGACTTCTCCTATGGTGATCATACCTTGAAACTCTTCTTCCCCTTGGACTTGGGGATCTTGAGGGTGTCCTAGACCTTCTCCTAGTCTTGGGACTTTGTGATGGGGTTGATGGGGGAGAGTTAGTCCCACTATTAGTTCCCCTTCCATTGAATTGACTTTGTAATTTTTGTGCATAGAGCCTATCCTCTTCTTCTTGTATGGTTCTTTTCTTTAATTCTAATAATGCATTTTCTTCTTATTCTAACCACCTAAGTTTCTCTTTTCTAGCGGCTTGTTCATATTTGTAAGCTTTCTTAACTTTATCAATAGCCCTCAACCTTGCATCAGTATGTCTAGGATCATCCCTAATAGGGGATGAAGGTCCTGATTTGTTAAATAGGTTGGCTACATTGACATGATATTCTGATTCATCCTCATAATGTTGAGATTCTATTTCTGAAGGACTATGCCTACGATGCTTTTCTCTTCTTTGTTGAGGATCCAAATATCTTGTATTAATCAAAGGTGACCCTGGTGGACTATTGGCTCATTTGAATCCATCAGGTATATGGCTATCATCTCTAAAACTTGAAAACATTTCTTGAAGGTTTTGGTTGATAGCCTCCCTAGAATGCTTGATATTTGAAAAACTCATGTTGGTGCCTGATGAATAGTGTGTTTTAGGTGTTTCTTCCTCATAAGGATTAGTCTCAACCTCTAGTTGACTCCTAGGGGATGGATCAAAGAGGGGTCCCTTTTCCCTATGTTGTTGATGTGTTCTAACTGGTGGTAATTGATTAAAGATAACTGGGGGTCTTTTCCCTTGATTCACTTGATATCTTGTAGTAACTGACATGAAAGAAAGAGACTCTAAGTGATAGGTCAATCTCTCAAAGTGTCAATTCCAACCTAGGATAATTGAGATTCTCTATTGTCCAAAGAGAAAACAAAAAGATAGAAAATAAAAGGCGTCACCAACACTGTCAAAGAGGTGCTTCAAATCAAAGGGTGAATACCATTGCACTTTTTGAATCAAGAGGTTGGACTTAGCCAAAATTGAAATTAAAATTGAGATATATGAAAATAAATTTGGAAAATAGTAGGATAAGAATTCTCCAAGAGTGTAATCAATAGTTCTAAAGACAAACTTTTCACTAGGAATAACTTTCCAACTTGACAAATTATTTTTCAAGACAACTTCGTAAATCAATTGAAATTGTCCCTAGAAGGCTAAAATCAGAAATTTGCATTCAAAACAGGTCTCTAACAGCAAGATCAGATAACCTACTCAAAGGCCAAGTCGTACTAAAAGCAACTTATTGACTAAAACTGGGAATACTATTGAAAACTTCCAGGCAATAGACTCCAGGCAAACCAGGTGATAAAACTCAGACCGGGCGATACTTCACCCTTTGCCAGGTGATATACTGTAAAACTAGTAGGCAATAGACCTAACAACTGTCAGGAAACATAGTCCAGTGTGAGCTATTGCACGATATTTCTCTCTTAAGCAGGCGATGCTGATGTAGTTTTTGACCAAATGTGTGCAAAATTTCAAGTTTTAAGGTCTAATTTTGGATTTTCTGAATGTTAGGGTGAAAATGTTTGATTTCAATCACAAATTTAATAGCAATTGGATAGGTTTGCAAATATTAGGTGATCAAACATGTCTTCAAACACTTGAAACAAGGGCAAAAGCAACCTTTCCAAGACAAACACTTGTGATATCAAAAATAAAATTGCACCCTAAGAATGCTACCAATTGTTTGTATGTGAAAATGTTCACACTGGTTTAGCACATTTGAAAACACTTCAAGCAATATCTACCTACAAGACAAGGCTCAATACTCACCAACTTAGCCCACAAATTGATGCCCCCTTGCCTCACACCAAGTGGTTTCCCACAAGAGATATTGGGTTTGTCGTGGAAGTGTCAAACAACACAACCAAAGGGACACATATGGTGAGTATCTTGAGGTGATTCGGGTTAGTCCACTTGGATCAATCCTTGCACTAAGAAGATAAGTGGCTAAATAAAGGTGGCTTCTAACCTATGGTTCTTAATAAGGGCTTCCATTCATAACACCCCTCTTGCTCCTCATAAAGGACTAGGACCTCATGGCCTCAAGAGTACCTTAAGCATTCTTGCTCAATGCTTTCCCCATGGTCACAATCCTATGAGCTACTCACATCAAGAAAAGAAAAGTGTTATGTCTACCAAGATTTTGTGTCCTCAATAGCCTTGAGATTATAGTGAGTTGGAATAGCCGGCAAAAGGCTTGTCCCCACTTGGGTCATTCCTCTTGATTGCTCAAGAGCAGGCCCGCTAAAGGATCCTAAACTAAACAAAGAGTGGATGATTTTTGAGGTTCAAGGTTTTTGGTTCACCACAAGGGTGAAGCGCATACTCCCCTATCTCAAAAACTTCTCCCAAACACACCAAGCAAATTCAATTACCCCCTTGCTTCCAAAACCTTAAGATGGGTCAAGATTTTCTGGTTCACCTAAAGGTGAAGAGAATACTTCTCCTACCACCTCAAAATCTCTTTCACAAGGTATTAAAGTTCCTAAAACAATTAGTAAATGCCACACTTGAAAGGAAATAAATCACAAACACTTGAAAATTTTTCCTTTTGCTTTTGATTATGCTTTGGGCAGCCCTACAAAAACCGTTAGTAGCCCCTTTAGCATGCAATTTATGGCAATCTCCTTCAAGCAAAGCTCCTACAACCACAACTTGCTAGACAACTAGGGTTAGGAAAACCAAAATCTAAATGAAAGCAATGCAAAAACCTGATCAATTTAGACTAAGAAATGCAAATTAAACCTATCTAAATGCAGTAAGGTAAACCAACAAACTAAATGTGATCAAATTCGGGTGATAAAACTCAAAATCTAGCTCTTTGCTGTATCAGGCGATATACCTCAGACTTCACCAGAATTGTGCGATAGACTTTTCTATATTCAGGGGATACTTATCAGTCTGGGCGATAACCTACATAACATTCAGGCAAAAGATCACACGATACCAGGCGACAGAACTTAATATAGGTGGGCAATTCTTCCTATGCATGAAGTGTCGCACCCATATACTGAGAACTGTTGTGTGATAATCCTGAGAAGTGTTGCACGATATTCTGAGACAGAAAATAGAGAATACAAAAAATCTACAAATTAATCTGAAAAATCACAAAAATGCAACAAATCTAAAGGACAAAGTCTATCTACTCTGCCCCATGGTGGGTGCTAGAAATGTATGGTAGAAATGTGACCACACTCCTATGAATCATTACATGCAAGGTTGCTCAACAATGAGGCCTCACAAAGTGACTCATAGCTCTCTATGCATGGAGTTGCAAGGAACTTGATAGATTTGCTCTCAGCTAGAGCTATGAAACTAGTGACCTTGCTAGTCAACCACAAAAATGAGAGATTCACAATGAAGACAAGGGAAACAATGCCAATATCCCCAAATGGAATCAAAGTATGCAATGCAATGCAAATCCAAATGATGATGCAAAGTAGTCTATGAAATGACAATGAAAATTAGACTAAGAAAGGAAATAGCAATGGATTACAATTCCCCTAATTAAGCTATGTGAAGCTAATCTATTGCATAAAAGGAAATCTAAGCTAAGATGCCATGATCATGCAACTAAGAAAGGAAATATGAAACTAAAATGGAATGCAATAATGATCTTCAAAGCTTGGATGCAAGAGTGTCTTCAAAGAAAGCTCCAAATGACCTAGAAAACCTGTAGCATAACATTAGCACAAAATAGATGGATGCAAATGAAGGAGAGAGATCTTCTTTTATAGGAAATGAAAAGGAATGGACCATGGAGATTAAGAGGCAAAAGTCTTAATCAACGGTGAAGAAAAATGGAAGCTTGATCGTTGTGCACAAATATCCTCCAATAGGAAAATAGGAGTTGACTTTTGTGTCCATATGAGACAAAAAATACTTTTCTCCTTTTTATAAAATAAGAATAGTGCTTTATTTGTGAAACTTAGGATAAGAGGAAAAGTGGGGGCTTTTTATTTAATAAAAGGAGAGGAAATTCCTTTTAATTAAATAAATACTTAGGATAAAATGGTTAGCCCATAAGATAAAAATCCAATATATGATCGAAATTAAGACTTGATCAAGAAATTGATAATGTTGAAAATATTGATTATTGATAAAACTGATTCAAGATTGATAAATCGAATAAATGGGGCCCAAATTCTAGGTGACCATTTTTGGGTGCATAAATTTACAACCCTCACAAACTTCTCACCAAACTTGGTTACACAAATAGTATTCCCATTGAACATATCAATGTCTGATCCAAACAAAAAACCTCATCTTCTTGTCTAATCACATACCCTTCATAACTATCATACTATTCCCTATGATAGCCATACTCCTTTTTGATACATCAATAAATCTCACTATCAACTTCACACTCCTCCAACATAAATAATCACTTAATGGACTTTGGTTGTCCCTTTAAACAACCCCTTTAATAGACCTATACTTTGGATATTTCCTTATGCCATATAAAATCAAATTCAACCACTTTTATCTTACTGATCATTTTGTCTGATCAGATTTCCATTAACTAAAAAAATTGATCTCTAATTTGGACCATCACTTGAATCAATAGAATTATTCCATAGAATCATCTCCTCGTATCAAAATTTATCAAATCTGTAGCATACAAGAAAATCTTAGTTAATATGTTGGTATTAACTAGGAACAATAGTAGTAAGAAGTCCTTTTTCAATCACAAAGAGTTGACAAATAAGTAGTGAGGTTTGCACTTGTAATCACCTAAGATTGGTATACTAGAACTTGAGCCCCCTTTTGATCAAATTGTCTCTTTGCTAAGCATCATTATGTAGAGTAACCTCTTAAAATACCCTTTTTATAATTAAATAAAAAATCTTATATCAAGCTTATACTATAGTCTAATTTCTAGAGCTTGCATATTTATTTAATTGCTAAAACCTTGTTTTTAATATAAAGTTCTTACACTTTTATTAAAAGAACACATTCACATGTGTGCATACCTAATCTTGATTAATTAGCAATTAAAAGAGATTTGTGATTTCAAATTTTATTTTGTCTTATTCTACGTAATATTTCTCTTTTGCATCTTAATCCTCACCCCTCATTTCTACCTAACCTTGCATCTCCTTTTGCCTCTTCATATCATTCACTCATTCTATTGCCTTATAATCTTAGCTCTTTGTTCTTGAGGCAATTCCTTTAAAAGGAAGATCTTCCTTTGTTCAAGGGTTCCTAATCTTGCATTTTTGTTATCTTGCATCATAGCTTACTTGCATTCTTACTTTCTTAGATTAATCTTGCTAATTTAAATTCTTAGCTTGTAGTTTCTCTCAATTATTATCTTAGCTTCATTTCTAGCTTAGTCTTGCATTGCTAATCTAGTTTCTCTCTTGCATTGCTTCAATAGAATAGCTCTTACATTCTTATTCTAGATTACTAGTTGATTGCATACATTCTTAGCTTAATCTCTTCTAGCTTGTTAATATTTCATCTTAGATTCATTCTTGCACTTTGAATCTTCCATTTTGGAGTAGTCGAGTCACTAATCCTCAATCCAATTTGATGAGCATCATGAGAAGGATTAAAATCGCTTCAACTAGGAAGCTATGAGCCTCTTCTTGAGATATCCCTCTTCATGGATTCTCTCAAGTGTAATGGTTCATAGAAGTATGTCACACTTTTGATCACACATCTTTGGCACCCACCATGGGGCTTGGCATTCATTTTTTGCTCCATTTCTTGCACTTTCAGTTTATTGTTTTCATAGGTTCATCATTATTTTTGTGGGATAAAAATTCATACAACATTTATTACAATACCCAGACAACATTTCATCCTACTGCCAGGAAAAATTTTGCATTTTCTATAATATCGTTCTTCCTCACATAGAAATGTCACCTACTTCATAGAGAAATTTTGTTCTGCCTTTAAGAGGTACATCATATCATTCTGAAATGTCATTCTTCTTCTATAAGGTCTATCATATGATTTTCTAATAGACTGATTAACTATCACCCATAATTAATTTCTATCATGGTCTGAGTTTGTGAGATCCTAACCCGACCCATCTTAGCTCAACTGATATTTTTACACGTGGACTATCTAGATGATACACTGTTTTGTGATAATAGACCTATTTTGATTATGAGTTCATATCATTAGATATTATGTGATGATTTTACTCGATTATATGGATGATGATGTTAGGTGTACCTTTACATGCTTATGTTAGATTCATCCTGACTTTATGATATAGAAAGATAATTGAATTCTAGATTCTGCATTTGATTTATGTTATCTTAGGGAATAGGAAATTGAGATAGTTGTGATGATTTATTTCCTAATGTAATGGTTCTGCATTTAACTTAGGGTTACTTGTTTAAGTGAAATTGAACTTACATGTGATGCTTATAGAAATAGGATACAATATGGTTTATGTTTATGTTGAAATCATGAAATGCAGTTTCTCAATGTATTCGTATTTGAATGTTATTATAGATCTTGTTTCTCTTTCGATGTGATTATATATGTGATGATTTCATGTGGTACTGATATCTGAGTCAAATGTGTAGGATTATGACCATGGTTTTAAATGTGAGAAAACAAGGATGGATCAATGTGAAAATAGTAAAGGCCAAGTTCGACTCTATGAAGAGAATGACCTCATTGTTATGTGTTTTAAATTCATAAATGTGATGTATGATGAATGTTATTTGTAAGTGTTTTAAGGTTAATAATTGGATGCAAATTATGTGTGTAAATGTAAATATGTTTATCCATTTGGCATGCCATGTGTAAATTAAGTGATGTGATGTGTACTTTCTTTTGTTGTGTCACTTGACACTAGTGCTATGTGTTGGCATGCCTAAGGGGAATTTTTGACCTTACCTTACTCTTAGGTCACCTTGTGAGTCCCTAGGTGTAGGTAATTGGTTAGGGAACCATGACATGAGTCACATCTTTTCCCATTTTCGTGAGTTAACTTCACATGGGTTTTAGAGAGGTTAAATTGAGTCCTAGGGAGTGGTTAAGGTTATTTTTAGGTACTCCAATGCATATACATAGGTATGGAGGTCAATTTTTACATTTTTCATCATCCAAAGCTTCCAAATGGCCTCTCGAAGAGAGCCTTCTTTAAGAGTGACGAAATTGGGTATGCTTTTAAGGTTAGTTCCTTCTCCCATGTTTTGAATTTCCTCTCATTCTTTAGTTAGGGGAATGTGGCAAGAAAACAAGAACCAAGACATCTACTTCACCTTGGGATGAGGGTAGAGAAGAGGGAATGTTTTGCTAATAGGAAAATGAGAGAAGAGAGAGAAACACTTCTACTACATGTATTTTTTGGTTTTGGAAGAGAATTCATCTTGGTAGATCTAGAGGCTTAGAGAGAGAAGGAGAAGGAAAAGCTAGGAAAGGGAAAATTGAGCTCTCCATCAAAATTCACCTTGCCATATTCTTAAAGGAAGGTAGGTGCATCTATCATGAAAGACTTGTTTTATGTAAATGTATAGTTTTGTTGAATTATGTTGTGAGAATGTTGTGTTGTGCTTTCAAATTGATTTCATGAAGTTTTTTGGCTTTTCTTTGATTTGTTTATGAATGTTTTGGGAGTGCAAGACTATACTCATCCTTGGGAGGATTTGAGAGTCTTGGGGTGAAGGGGTTAGTTGGGAAGATCTCTTTGTGAAGAGCATGGATTTATGGACATCCATGTAGCCTAGTTGTTTTCTTGCTAATTGGGGGACATAAGGGAAGTTGACTTATGCTTTGTGATGAGCAAGTTGGTTTTTGAGATGAGCCTTGTGAAGGCATGTAATGTAAGAGTAAGAAAGTATTGTTGTTATGTTTTAAGTATGGCTTCTCCATTGGATCAATTCCACCTTCACCCATTGATAGATCAAATGTTATCCTTGTGCAAACCTTGGGAATGAGAGTTATGTTTGTAAAAACTCATGTTGTACAAGTTTAGTTTTGTGTGTTGGGTGTGTTTGTTTCCTATCCTACCTTGTTTCCCCTAGCTCAAGGGTGGCCATGTAATGGTCTTGGATGGGAGGTGAGCCTCCATGGTCATGTAAGAAATGTTTTGTTTGCAGGTTTGCATAAAGGTTGAGTTGGAGAGTCTTCAAAGTTGTTATGTTCATGTGGAAACTTAAAGTCTTGAATGGAGGAATGATTTCATATGTAACTTATTTATTTATTGCAAAATTCCAATTGTAAGGAATGTTTCCATTTTTATTTAACTTGCAATAGATTTGAGAAAAGATGAACATTTTTATTCTCTGTCTTGATGTAAAGGTTTGAGTTAGTCTCCTTTGGAAATAAGACAATTATGAAGGTTTTGCTGTTAAGCATAGGAGAAATGTAGTAATTTAATTTTTACTTTTCCTAAATGAATATTTCATTTGTGTGATCATTTCTTTCAAAAAAAAATATACATATAGTTTTATTTTACATATTAAAATGGACTTTCCATTCTTGTAATATTTGCAGAAACAAAAAGACATAAATTTAAATAGGAAAATTGTTCCTGATTATAGTTATGAGGAAGAAGAACATAAAATAGTGAATTATATAATTACAATATGCCTTATGTTTTCAAAATTGAATTCATTGTTTAGACTGTTCACATTTTTCATGTTAATTTTGGCATTTTAAAAAAAAAGTAGATTTAAAACTGAATATTTAAAATTCATTTAAATGATGCAATTTCCTAAATTTGCATTCAACATCTAATTACATAATTTATTAACATTAATTACAGTGTATACTCTTTGAATAAATCCTTTGTCAATTAAACTGTTTAGCAAATTAAATGGATATATATTGAAATGCACTAATATACATATACAAAATATATTTATATTAAAAAACATATGAAATATAATCACATCATGCATATAACTCAGTTTATCTCAACCTGAAATCTTGCACAGTTGCTAAATATATATATATATATATATATATATATATATATATATATATATATATATATATATATATATATATATATATATATATATATATATATATATATATATATATATATATATATATATATATATATATATATATATATATATATATATATTCATTCATTCTTCTATAAAAAAATGTGTTGTATCTGTATTTGCTCAGAGTATAAATAGAATATATATATACTTGTTATTGTATATATATATTAACATATATATATAAACATAAATACACACACACATATATATATATTTGCACAAAATGCTCTAAAAACATCATTAGATAAATTATAAAACGTAATACATTATTAAATGAATTATAAAATGTATTTTTTTTTATTTTTAAAAATAAATTATTTTGGGAGGGCTCAACTGGGAGCCCAAACCCTCCCCTCTCCTCCTATGATTGCCTATGGTGGTTGAACCACCTTAGTGGCCGAGACCACTGTGTGTGGCCGAGGCCACCACAATGGTCGTGCCACTATGTGTGGCAGAGGCCACTAACGGCTAAGGGTAGGGACAAGTGTGGCCATGGCCACCAACCCTAGACCCCCCCCAAAAAAGGGGTTAAAAAAACAATAAAAAAAAACTATATCATCTTTTAAATAAACAAAGAAAAAAAACCCTAGCTAGCATTATTAGTTATTAAACAAAGGTCTTTAGAAACAAGAAAATGAGTAGAGATAGCTTATAAAAAGAAATAAATTTAGTAAACCTTCTCTGTAAGGTTTAGATCTATTTGGAAACATGAGATAAAATATGGGTTTTCATTATTAGAGAAAACCAGACTTTTGCCCATGTGAACCCTTGAGTAAGGGTTTGTAGAAAACCACAAAGTAATGCTCATATACACACACAAAGTATAATGTATGTGTATACACCTCTGGTGTGTATACACACATATGTACACTTGTGTGTGCATACAAATCTATTTGTCTTCCTCTTCCCTCTAGCTCCACCTACAAAAAAAAAAGAAATAAAATGGAAATTAGAGTTTCGGGAGAGCTTTAAAGATGGGCCTAACCCTAAATCCAAAATTAGGGTTAGGGATTCCCACTTTGAAATCCTCACCCTTTTTAATTCTTTTAATCTTTTATTTCACTTTATTAAATTATTTTTCCTTAGTTTCTTTTTATTATTTTTATGTTAAGTGGTTTTTAAGAAGAAAATCTCTTATATTTCTAAATAAATATATTGTATTGAGAGAATTATGTTTTAGGAAATTAAATAATGCGGATTTTTTTTTGGTCAAGTGAATTTTTCTTTTAAATTTATTTTCTAATTTAGTGGGTGGGAATCCCAAGATTCTTTTTGATTTTTTTTGAGATCTTTTAGGATTTTATAGCTTTATTATTTTTAAATCTTTGGGAAAATAAAATTGGTGAGTTTTGTTTACCAAGTGGGATATAATCATTTTATTTAATATTTATAAAAGAAATAATAATATTTTTTAAAATGCTAATGTTGAGAGTTTTATTAAAATAATCTTTATAATAATTTAATTCACAATTGAGATGTAAGTTTTAGGCTTTATGTGTTATATAATTTCTCCCTTATAATAATTAAGGAATTATTAATGTTTAAATTATAGTAAATTAGTTGAATTATTTTATCTTATGATACTCGCTAATTCCTTTTTATATATATGAACTATTACAGGGTAAATAAATTTATAATTCCTAGGAGAGTCTTAAGTGATATTTTTCCCTAATACTAATAATAGTCGTTTGGATATTTTTTATATTATTATAATGTTCTAATCCCTTAGTCAAACTAACTAATATGATTTTTGAGCCTTAATTGGAGTTAATAGTATCCTTTGATTACAATAATATTATTCTTATTAATCAAACTTAATAATGTTCTAATTAGTAACATTTGGATTTATCCTCCTTGTAATTTATATGTTAAACCCTAATTACGGTTTCACTAGATTAACACATTCGACGAGCAAGGGACGTTGGCACGCAAGCATTGGAAAGGATATGAAGAGGTGTGCGGGATGGAGGAAATATAGATGGAGAAATGAAAGGAGATTGACAAATAGGATATGTGGGAATGTGCCTTTGTAGATCCTGACTAGGAGTGTATGGATTTTGGATGAAGGATTGAGTGGGATAAGATGGGGGATGATATTTTGGGATGTAAGGCCCCAAAATGGATTTGGTATGCAGAGGATAGGTGTTGGAAGATTTTGGGACATAGGGACCCAAAATGGATTTGGAGGATGAAGGAGGAATGTGATAGGTCACTTTGGACTGCAACACTAGAGGAGGAATAGCGTATGCTTTGGAGGAATGATGGGAAGATGTAATTATGGGTTTGGATGGATGCTTGAATTTAGCTTTAGTTGTACCAACATTTTTGGAGGAAGTACCTTCTTCGGATGTGTGAACAATGCCACATGATTTTAGATGCTTCTTATCTTGAATGGGCTCTAGATTTCCTTGTTCATGAGCACCTAGGCCTTTACCTTGGTAATTCCATTTTTTAGCATTTTATCCAAGCAAGGATACTTCTAACTTGGAGAATATGATAAACATCTAGTTTATGGTTATGTGGTGGAAGACATGAAACTGATTTCTTCTGCTTCAAGTGGACTGCCATTAACAAATGTAAGTGGACCAAGATGATAGAGTGCTGGTAGTGGGATAGTTTGGATTGGAGGATCCTCAAGTGGAGAGGATAAGATATAGATTGATGGGTCTTTATATGGAGGGATTGGGATGGTGAGATATTCAATTGTGGGAATTGAGATGATAGGATCTCAGATTGGAGGAATTGGGATTATAGGATCTTGGATTGGGGGTGATGGAAGCAATAGAACATGCAATAGAGGAAGTGAAGGGATTGGATCTTGATTTTCATCTATGATTATTTCAAAATTCTTTTGGACAAGATCTTCATTGGATAGGATTGGTGTAGATAGAGTGATGGGGAATGTATGGATGGACTCTTTAGAAGGAGTGGATGGAAAGATGGGAGACTCTGCAATTATGAGGGGAGGAAGAAGGGTGAACTTCTTAGATGGTATAGATGAAAGGATGGGAGATTCTACAATTGTGATGGTGGGAAGAAGGGTGAAATCTTTAGATGGTATGGATGAAAGGATGGGAGATTCTATGATTATGATGGTGGGAAGAAATGTAAACTCTTCAGATGGTATGGATGAAAGGATGGGAGATTCTACAATTGTGATGGAAGGAAGAAGGGTGAACTCATGAGGCTCACCGAATGTGCTTTGGATAATGATAAGAGGAGGAGATGTGGATGGGGATTGGATGAAGTCAATAGGTGGAAGGGACTTAATGATGCTAGGAGATAGAAGATGATCAATAATCAGGCTATATGGAAGAAGGATAACAAATGGGAGAGATTGATGGGCCTCATCAATGCTAGCTTCACATGAAGGATTGAGATGGCATGACTCTTCAGCTTTAGAAGTGAGATTTTTTGTTGGCTTCCTTGTGAAACTCCTTGGAGACTTTTGTGATGGGGTTTGAGATGAAGGATTGGAATGTAGAGGAGATGGAGAGCTAGGATAGTCCTCACATGAAGATGGGGTGGAAGATGGTGAACTTTCTTGAGGGATGATGGTGCAGATGAGGAGTTGGAGGATGCCATGTCTAGATAGTTCACAAAGGTAGGTTTGGAGGAAGCTTGTGAATTGGATTAGTTATTCGGTGAGGTAGGAGTGATGGATTAAGGTATAGGATATGAAGCGGATTGAGGGATGCATTCTTCTTGTGGAAGGGGATTTGTGATAACGAGGGTTTGAATGGAGGATGCTAGATTTGAATAGGATATAGCAGATGGTGATTTAAGATAGGATGGAGGTTTAGGATAATGGATTAGAAGACTAGGATTTTGGTTTTGAAACTATGTTGGAGGATAAGTAGATGGAAGATTAGGATAGGGGATTGGAAGACTAGGATTTTGAATTTGAAAATGATTTGATGGATAAGTAGATGGAGGATTTGGATATGGGATGGGAAGACTAGGATTATGGGTTTGAAAGTGGGTTGGAGGATGAGGAGATGATAGATTTGGATAAGGGATTGGAAGACTAGGATTTTGGATTTGAGAATGATTTGGTGGATAAGTAGATGGAGGATTTGGATATGGGATGGAAGACTAGGATTGTGGGTTTGAAAGTGGGTTGGAGGATGAGGAGATTACAGATTTGGATAAAGGATTGGAAGAATAGGATTTTGGATTTGAGAATGATTTGGAGGATGAAGAGATGGAGGTTTTGGATAAGGGAAGTAGCACGAAGTATTTCTATGGTAAGATGGTGATTGGGATATGACCATAGATGGAGGTGGAGGTATGAAGAATGCATATGGAGGATATGTAGGCTCAAGATAGGAGGAAGGTGTGGATGAATAGGATAATGGATTTCCCTTGCCAAGGACATGAAAGGGAGTGCTAGTGGATATGCATGAAGGCACGATAGGATAATTTGGAGGCATGATTGGATTCTTGAAGGTGATTGGAGTAAGCTTGCCAAGATTTTCAAAATACTCATTGTCATCTACAAGGATTTCACATCATTGGGATAGGATGGAGTGGGAGAAAAGAAATGACAACCAAACTCATCATAATAGATTTGAGACATGCTGACTTACAGATGAGTTGGATGGGGATGAAGGATGCAGACCAAAAGAAAACTAAGACTTATATTGGGATGACTGACAAGATCAGACTAGGATGATAGGTTTTGAAAAGCTTGGATGATTGCTGGATTTTGGAGGAATTTGACTAACATAGCAAAAGGATTTGATTGTAGAACTCTTCGCTTCATTTTTGTCCAACAGATGTTTTGCACTGAGTCTAAAACTTTGAAAACACATCAAGTAGGACTACCTAAGGGAAGGTGAGTATCAGAATCTTTTCTCACAGCTTGATATCCCAAAAAGGAATACAGATGGTGAGTGTCTTAAGGTGATCTAGGAAACCACTTGGATCGATCCTTGCACAGAGATTTTGATACCTTCGGGAGTAGATCGGGAAGCCTCTAATTTATAGGTGTTTGATTTGGTCAGTGGTGTCCTCCCAATCAGTTTGTATGCACGTGACTCACTTAAGAGCCTAGTTGACCATGCCAAAATAGTAGGTATATTCACCTACCTGGGACTACCATCAACATGCATCGCTTGAGCTTGAGGGGATGAAGTGAGAGTTTTCTCAACACTTTATTTCTATACCGGATGGGGAAGTACCGGTTTGAAGTCATTCTCCAAAGAGGAAGCATTTTTCTCTTTGAAAAAGCTTCTCTAAAAGTGAAAAATTTAAACTTGTCCAAGTTCAACTTCTTTCACGTTGCTTATCTAATCAAGGATTTGCAGAATTGAAGACTCCTAGAAAGCACGACAAGTAATGGTTCTTTCCCAAATTGATTTAAGTGATTTTTGAAATGAGTTATTGAACACACATTTGTTTATGGATTTGAAATGTTCATTTGGAAACAAGAAAGCTTCTGAAAATAGATTTTGCAACTATTTTATCCTTTGCATTTGACATTTGTGTTTGCCTTTACGAACTTGATTTGATTTGTGAAATAGAAAAGAAAATGATTTGAGTCCAAAATAGGGTAGTAAAGATTGTGTTGGCTTTAGGATTGAAATAAAATGACTTTTTTATTAGATTTTGATCTCTTTCCTTTAGAAACATTCAAGATTTAGTGCTCTAATTCAGTTTTAGACCCAAAAAGAGGTGTTTTTTAGATTGTTTTGATGCATGAAGCTTAGAAAGCATTCAAGATTTTGTAACAAGACATTTTTTTCATCAATATCAAAGCCTTAGGACTGAATTAGGAGATTTTAGGAACCTTTAGGAATTTTTAGGAACCAATTAGGAAAGATTAACAAAGATTTGGCTGATTTTCTTCCTAATTTGCATGAGACTTTAAAAGAACTTTGAGATATTGAAAATGAAGTTCATTTTAACTTTTATTGATGCATTGAATTTGAAATAGGACCATTTTCATGAATTTAGGATTGATTTGGAACCAATTAGATTTGGAATGCAAATTTGTAGTTCTTTTTAAGCACCCAAAACTTGAAATCTTCCTACCTTCAATGGATGCACTCTAAAACCCAAGATTTATTTGAAAGATGTTCTTTTTAACAAAAATAAAGCTATTAGAAGTGATTTTTATTGATTTAGGAACAATTAGTAATGATTTGAGTTGATTAGGAATGTTTAGGAAATGTTTGCAAATTAGTCCCTTAGGGGCACTCAAAAAGTTCATTTTAAGCCTGAAAAGGAAGTGTTTGAGTTCCTAAACTTTCACAAGAGTTCATGAGCCTTAAGGCCTTAGTGATAATTTGGCCTCCATTAAGTACCTGAAAGTGTTGGATGTTATAAATTACAAGCTTGAAGCCTTAATTAGGGTCACTAGGATCCCTAAACAGGCCCAAAAAACCAAGAAAAAACAAGTTTAGGGCCTGAAATGAACTCCCTGGCTCCCATACAAGTTTTTGGGCCAGAAATTTTTTAAAATTACAGTGTTTTATGACAATTTTCAAGCTCATATGACAATTTCATTCTTCCCATATGAGTTTTGAGCCAAATAGTGCAAAAAAAAGCCTAAAAATGCATGAAAATTGGCCCAAACAACAATTTCATCATCCCATACAACATGTGGGAACTCCCCATATGAAAATTTCTCAAAAATGATAAATATTCATATGAGACTATAAACAAATCCATCCGGGAGGTGTGAAAAATGAGTTTTTTGGCCAAAAAACCCTTAAAAAATATAATTTTGAGGCTTATGGAGTCCCACCGGGCATGCCAAAATGTGATCAATGAAAACATAACCTATTCAAAACATGAGTAGACATTAAAAAATTAGTCCTAGAAGCATATAATAAACATATAGAAAAACTATTTGCAAGGTCATTCAGATAGAGCTTAAACGAGAGCACCCTATGGTCGTTTGATTTGCTCTCGCTTTAGGGATGTGGGTGTGCTCTCAAAACACATGGAGAATGTCCCAAATGATTATTAGGGGGGATTGGGATCATTAAAGGACCATAGATACTCTATATTGACATAGAATCAGGTATGGAAGACCTGATTTTCCCCTAGAGCCCAAGGAACCAAAATGAAGATCAGATGCAGATTAGTCTAAAGATGATTATGCTAAGATTGATTTTAAGCCCAAATAGAGATGTGATGATGATGATATGCTATGCAAAACAATGAAAGAAACTAGGTTCAATCCATTATTCTAAGCCAAGACGTGTTAGAAAACATGAAAAATAATGAAATCTAACAATTAAGATTTATGCTAAGATATTCTAGCTAAAATTTCTCATGATAACAATGCATGAAAAGAGGAAGATAATCTAATGATTTTCTCTTGGAAGAGAGACTATTTATAGGATTTCCTAAGGGCTTGGATTAGGTAGAGGAGTTAGGGTTTGGGGCTTAGTTATGCGTTGAGTCAAAGGATATAAGGATTGACTTCCATGGGTTGAATGGACCAAGGTTAGGATAATGGTTAAGGATTTTCTAGAAGAGTCTAGAGGTTCTAGGGTTTTCTAGAAGATTTCTAGGATTTGGGCTTTTCAATAAATATTTCATTTATTTAAAGGATTGTGACAATATTCATTAACTAATGATTAATAAATAGGGGGAAAATTATTTAAATTTGATTCAAATGCTTTGGGAAGGGATTATTTAATTAAATGACATTAATTAAAATAGAAGGGATTAATGACATAAAAACTAATTAATTAAACAAATAAATTAATAGTTAATAAATGATGATGTCATCAAGGATTTCAGAAAATAAAAATACTTTTATTTTCTAAAGGATTTTTAGGTGTCTACACTCTCAACATGGAAGGATTGAGAACAATCAATGTTAAAATATAGTGAGACACATGGAGGCATTCAAGATTTATAACCCCAAAACAAGGATGTGACCCCAGCATGGCTACTTGGGCCAAATGTAGCAAAATACCTTCCCAATACTTGGAACTTGGATTTTATGATTTTTAAACTCTGTATAAACCTTAATCAACTCAAAACAACCATAGAAACATACCCATCAAATCATTTAGTACTATTTTCTTTACAGTCACCAATTAGGCCTTGTGGCCCTAATAAGAGGGTTTTTTTAGAATAAAAAATAGACTTGTTTCAGATACACTTTTGGAATTTTTTGAACATATGGAAATATTCACATGGGTTCCTTTGGCACAGATTGGTCAACTTTTGACTAATCACACCTTTTAAGGGGTAATTAGGCCTCTTTTACAAAGAGACTACCCTCAAACAAGTTCTCCAATCACAACCACCACTTATAAAAAATTTCATACACCTTAAAACTAAATAATCCACCATTATTTAGTGCCTTAACATCTCAAAATGACATAGCCCCACTTATTTGCATTCACAGACATAGGAAAGTAGCAATTTTCATGGTATGAACAGTCCTAGGGTATCAAGTTTCTAGCATCAAACATATTCTCCTATTTTGAGAACACCATAAATGTTTGAATCATTTAAAAACCTATCAAATTTCAAAGATATGGATTTTTTTAATAGTGAAACATGTCCCAAATCTTCAAATTACTTCACAAACCCTTGACAGTGAGGGTTCCAAGTTGTATGAAAAGAAATTTCTCCAACTTCCTTATTCCTCCATGGAAGACCTTCAAAAAACTACAAAAAGGAAGTAAAATATCCCTTATTTAAATCCTTGAAAGTCTTGAATCAAAATCAATCAATGTCAATTTGAATCAATAAAAATGCTTTTGATCAACAAAAACATAGTCACTTGATGCATAAAAAATAGATTTTATTAATGTTTCTTCCTTACAAACACCACCAACCCCTCAATGTCAACCAAGGGAGGTCTTATACATAATTTGAATCATGTTCCAATATTTGGAACCAATCCCCAACTACCCAACCATTGGTTTTAATTTTTTTTTTGCATTATTAAGCCTTGACAACTTTTGCAGAGTTGTAATGCAACTTTTGCACTTTTTTCATTTATGAAACAAAACTTATTGTAATGACTCAAAATGACTCTAAACCAGCTAGTTTGACCTTAAGACACCTAAATTCACCCTTATTGCACCAATATTTACAATTTGACTTAGTTTTTCCCTTAATGGCCTTATAGGCAAACATGACCTTAATGTCACATATTGCCTTACAATTTGGATTTAATGGATGCAATGGGTCTTAAGACATTATTTACCACAAAAAGAAATCAAATAGCCTTATCATGGCCTTATTACATAAATTCAAAACAAAGACCCAAAATGGTCCATCACTACCTCAAGGAAAGCTTAGTGCTCCTGCACCAATTAGGTTCCCCTGTACCAGTTGTGAATGATTGTGGCTCTCTAAAAAGATGATAGTTATGAAATATTTAAGCTCTTTCAAAGGGCATAAAGGATGAATGATTGTGATTCTCTGTAAAGGTTTTAGTAATAAAATGTTGTGACTCTCTCATCATGAAGATACAAATAGGAAACATGTTATCGAAAAACATCAAATATTATGGTAACACAAAAAATATTTCCTAATACATAAAAAATTATTGAAACACAGTAACCACAACACTTCCATAAAAAATACGTAATGATTCCAAAAACATGAATAGTACATGTATCACATGACAAATAAATAATATGAAAATGAACATTCTATATATGAAACTATTTTTTAAAAGTATGTATTTCCATACATAGATATGGCGTAAATGTCAACTCAATCAAAGTTTACAAAATGTGGCACATGCCATCTCAAAATATCTACAAAATATACATGTCTATATAATTTGGCATATTCCATCTCAAAATGTGTCATATGGCATCTCAAAATATCTACAACTAGGAATGTTTGTATGACATCCTATGCTACTAGTGGATCATCAAAATGCAACCTCTTCGAAGTAGTCTTTGGCTCTAGCGAATCTTGCACAAACAAAAAAATTGAAACATTTAGATTTCTTAATTTATATGATTTGTACATATACATTGAAATTCATATTGAACAATAATTCAATTAAAATTTAAAATTGAATTCTCATGTACCTCGGCTCTATGTCTCCTCATGCACTTACGAGTCCTAACATATTTACTTCGTAGTGAAGGGACATCGCTAACAGTGCTAGTTTTGACCTATATATGTTTGCAACCATGAAATTGATACGAGTTATCCTATAAAGTTTCCATTGATAGAAAATTAAATTTACAAAATACTTGAATTAAAATAAAAACTTACCTATGGTAAACCTTCTTCTACCAATGTCAATTGGGTCCACAAGGATACAAATCCTTGGCATTGTACCTCCCTCGTACTAGGTGTTACCTAAAAGAGTCAAATAATATAAAATATTAGTTAATATGTGATTTATTAATGACAATTTAAATGAAAATCATGTATACTTGATACAAAAATGTAAACAACTAAATATAGAAATAATATATGTATTGTGGGGCTATCATGATAAAATGAAATGCTTGAGAGGGTAGGCTAGTAAACTTGTGTCATGAAATTGTCAGACTTCATCCTCTGTACAATAAACCATGTAAAATAAACATTAGTATGCACAAGTGGAAAGTACATGCATAAGCATTCTAGAACATTTAATTACCTTCCCCTTGTCAACATGTGTCACTGCACCCCCCTCACATTTCCCCCCACTGGTAGTAGGTGAAACCTACAAAAGTAAAATAAGATGACAATATTCTTTAGTATATGATTTTTATTATGTTATTTTTTATGAAAAAAATATTTATATTGATAAAAAAAGTAAATAAATGAGTGTGAAAACATATACCATAGAGTTGTCAAGGCCAAATGAAATGGTCGAGAGCATGGCATCCTACATGTCTTATCTCCACCTCTATCATCAACTGAACATAAATGGACCATATATATAAACATATAAGTGTGTAATCATAATAAGTTATCTACAAACTATATTTGTTTAAAATTAAATGCATTGTGACATTAAGTGTTTAGTCTTACCATAACATGAGGATTCCTTGTTGCTCATGCCTCCTTATCTCTCCCATGAGAGGACTCTACATGAGATGCTCTAGTACCTATGGTGACATCTAGTGCATCATCCATCTTGAACACCTTATAGTCATATGCATCCATATCATCATTGAAAGACTCATTAAGGGGACCCAAGCATATATTCTTGCACATAATGCAAGTATGGGGCACACAAATATGTGCACTCGAGGAGGATGTCTCAGAGCCAACATCATCAACACAAGGATACATCAATGATGTAGTGTGCCTAATCTATGCCCGCTTAAGGTGTGAATGGCCCTAATGGTCTGCCAAACAATCTCTACAATAACATCTTGATGTTGCACTTGAGGAGGGGTTCTAATGTCAAGAGGGGGGACATAAGGTCCATGTACTACTCGATGCACCCCCGATCTATCCTGGGGAGTGTTTCTACCTACACCCATGGATGGTCTCATGCTCCAATAGTTAACTTTTTGATCGAGCACAAATTCAACATATAGTTTTTTAAGAAAATAAAAAGGGACCTTCATATTGTTCTAGGGTGGTTTATCAAAAACCATCCACCAACGATCCCAGATTTTCTCTCGCATATCATCATTCATGAACCATTTGAAGGACAACTTTGGATTTTTGGGATCAAATTTAGTCCAATTTTGGTATTCAAAAATAGGTCAACTATGTATTCTTTTGTGATCCTATGGGCCCGCACCCCATCATAATCCAACCCATCATCAAATTGGGCATCCATGGCCTCTCTCCATCAAAGTGCATCATTATGTTGAAAGGCAAGCATCTCCATATTTTCAATTATGGAGTTCAATGTGGTCAACATTGGGTGTAATGTAGGGATATTACCATAAACATTTTGAATGCCCCTCAACTAATTCAAATTATTGCCTATGAGGTCCTCTAGAGGCTGAGGGTTCATAATTGGAGGTTTTTAAGGCTGTGTTTTGGGGGGTGGGTTATCAGACTCAAGATTGTCATTGTGTTTACTATGCCTAATTAAATTACAAATTCATATAATTAAAATAAATTTGACACAAGAAAAATAATTTCAATTTATAAACCCTTTATTTAACCAAAAAACTAAAAAATCTAACTTAATTTTTTTAAAAGTAAAAAAAGAAAAAAAGACTTATGTGTGATGAATTGGAGAAGAAATTCACCAAATGGATCAGGTATGAGATATCAAATCACATATACAATTAGTTTTAGGTACCCAATATCATTTTTTATCCAAACTTGTGGGTGGAAAATGAGCCACGAGTTTGGTATGTGCATATATATATACCCAAGCATCGTAATACCCAAAGCATCAGATATTCGATATGCATCAGATACCCAATACATATAATATTTATATTATAATAATAATATTATAATATTATATTATACTATATTATGAATATTATAATATATTATAATATTATATTACAACATTATATTAATAAATAGTATCTATTATGTATCAGGTATCTTATGCATATTGGGTATTGGATATGCATTGGTATTTCCTTTGGCCAAGTGTATTGACACCTAGGCCAACTAAAATGTCAACATGCATTTTCATCTTTTTGGGGCAAGTGAAAAATGCATTCTTTTTCACATCGCCACTTTTTGGCATACCATGATCTTGCACATATCGCTTGCAAAATATTTTTTTTCATTTTTATCCTCATCAACAAGACTAAAATAGATGATTTTCCAAATTAATATCTTCATTCAAAAGATTTTACGTTCACATTTCAGAGTCCAATCTCTTTGTTCTTCCTCGTTGATCTTCTTGTTGGAGTCTTTTGGATCAACCTTCAATTGTTCTACTAGCTCGAAATTTTTTGAAGCCTTATACAGTTAATGCAATTAATGATGAAAAATAACATAACTTGGATCCTACAAAGAACTCTAAAGAACTTTTTTCTCCTCTTCCATCCAAAATCTACTCCAATCTTAAAGACATAATATTGGTGTCACAAAATAACCATTCAAAAATAAAGTTAATTGAGACTAGCTAAAGTAGTAAGCTAGACAAGCTTTCATAGTAGAGCCCCATATTCAAATTCCTAGACATGTTCACATGGTACTTAATTCTATCGGTGTAAACCTTGCACCCTCTTTGGTGCAAGTGCTAGTTTACCTTTGTTGTAATTGAATTCAACACTTTGTATGATTTTTATTGCTATTATTATATTATTACAATAAAAAATATCTCTAGATGTCTTACATCAGCACCGGTTGGTCATCTGAAAAATAACAAGCCATAAAAAAATAACATGAACAAAAGTTTTAATCTCAAATTGTTATGTAGATTGAATTAGAAAAAAGTCTGACTAACATTAATTTGATTAATGAAATAATTTTTTTTATATTGCAATAGAGTATCAACTGTATAACAACAACTAGTTACCAGTAACAATCAAAGTTTTTTTTGCTTGCTACCATCACCTATTTATACCATATACATGTAATAACAACAAAAAACCTTATACAGAGTACATGTATCTGGTGTACAAAAAAGACATCATAACAATATCACTATGAGTTTTCCCATCCATCTATATTGTTCCTATATTTTGTATTATCCCATCCATTTTTTCTATTTCCTTGTCCATATTTGTTCCAAGTATCATTGGCAGCCTTGTTTTCCCATTCATTGTTGTATGCATCATCTTGGTTATCAGCCCTATTTCCATCATCTTCATTTGTACTCTAAATGTTTAGTTGGCCGAGGTTTTGAATTTGACCAATGTTCTCTTCTTGAGGTACTTCAACATATGAGGATGACTGAATGTCTTTCTTGTACACAATTATTGCACCTTCTTTCACTAATGATAAGAATATTTATTCTGGTATCTCTATCCTCGCAGATACCTATGAGACAATATGAAGATGTGTGAGTTTTAATATAAAACTTAGTAAGATCTCATTTCCTGGCTTGGAAGATCTCTTCATTTCTCTACTTCCAAATGACCCAAATAATTTTGGCAGTTAAGGTAAACCACGTGTTATTCATTTTACAGTCAAAGGCTTCCACAAAACACATAACAACCTCATGCCAAGAAAAATATTACAATAGTTCCATAAAATGGGATAACCAAAAAAACTGGACCATATTCTCTTAGCAAATTCACATTCAAAGAAAATGAGTTCAAATGTTTTAGGACAACTACATATGAAACAAAAAATAGTCTGCTGACCACAATGAGAAAGAAAGTCAAAGATAAAGTGCCATATAGAGTTAGTCCATTTAAGATTCCAATTTTTATTAATTCTATTAATAATCCCTACATCCTCCTTGAGCATATCATATATTTTCTTACATGAAAAATCACTCAACCTTTTACCATCAACCCATTTCATATGATCAATCATCTATTTAGAGTTCAACATTTTACCAAGGAATTGCCTTCCAACAACTTTAGATATCAGGGTATAGGTTTTTTTTCTGAGAATTTGGGATATTAAATGTATTCATGATATCTTCATAAGATCCCATTTGCTTGTCCTTCAAGACATCTCGGATGAGAGAAATTTCTTTTTGATGCCAAATTTTAGCAGAAAAAAATTGAGTCAATGCAAGAGGTTTACCATTTAAGTATAAGCCCCACCAAATAGATCTATCCAAAATTGCAAAAAAGGGGTTTTTTCCAACAACATTCCTTGAGCAGACTTGAGGTCTAACCTGACACCATGCCTTCCAAATGGTACAAAAGATCCTAGACCCAAAAACCTGAATCTCAAAGTCACCAAACACAATATCATGTAATGGAATACCTTTCCATTTCTTACCTTTTTTTATGGTTGATCTCTCAATGTTATTTCTCATAAGGACTTTCCATGGTTCATTCCCTCTCAGGGCTTTGAGAATCCATTTAGCTTCCAGAGCAATACCTTGTTCCTTTAGGTCCCTCAATTCAAGACCTCCCAACATTTTAAGAGTGCAACACCATTCCCACTTGACACAATGCCTCTTTCTATTACCAATCCCATCATACCATAGAAAATCCCTCAGAATTTTTTCTAATTTATTGATTTGACTGTTAGCTAGCATCCAAGTGGAGGCATAATATACCACATGAGAAGAGAGAACCTTCTGACCTACCTATTCTCTTCCAGCAAAAGATAACATATGTGATTGCCACTTGAGATGCTTGCTCATGATCTTTTTATAAATCCATGCCCACTTATTATTTATAGAGGGATTAATGGAAAAGGGTATACCTAGATACCTAAAAATGGTAGAAGGTCATGACCATTGCCACTTTCTATTTTCTAGCCATCTAGGTGGAGCCTCTGTCCATCCCAACATATTGGACTTATGAGGAGCTATTTTGGCTGCCGATGCCATGCAAAATACTTGGAGTCTTCTAAGTACATTGTCAAATTTTTATTCCTTCAAATCTAAGAAAAGGGTAGTATCATCAACAAATTGTTCAACTATGAGATCCTCATTATTAGGCAAATGAATCCCCTTAATAGGTGGGTTGATTTTTGAGGTCTTGAGGATAAAGGACAAAGCATCAACAACAATAACATATAGGGAAGGGGCAAGAGGGAACCCTTGTATGATAGACCTCTCAAGTGGAATATGCTCAAATAGTTCTCCATTGACATCAATCATAGTTGAGTAGTCTTTAAAAAAAATACTAACCCATTTGCAAAAATATTCTGGCAATCTAAATGCCTCTAACATTTTGAGAAGAAAGTGCCACTCGATTCTATCATAAGATTTTTCAAATTCTAAGAGGACCATAGCCACATTCTGTCCATCCATTTTAGCCTAGTGCATGGCTTCCCAACTAGTAATGAGATTGTCCAAGATATACCTTCCTTTTATAAACCCAGTTTGAGTGACTGACATAACATTTTTAAAAATTTCACTTTTTCTTCTAGCCATGACTTTAGCAATTATCTTGTAGGAGATATTTAGTAAAGTGATATATCTCCAATTCTTGATCAGTGAGTTATCACCATCTTTGGATAAGAGTTTGATTAATCCCCTATTAATGTTATCCCCAATGACCCTGTTTCAAAATATTCTTCATACCCTTCTAACAACTCATCATAAATCCTATCTTTATTTTTTTGTAGAATTCAAGAGGCAGTCCATCAAGTCCCGAAGATTTATCATTTTCTAGAGATCCTATAGCTTCATCAATCTCTTTAATGTTAATCCTCTAGTCAAGCACCTTGGCTTGTTTATGAGATACCTTCCTTGGGATTAGTTTAATGCATCGGTTCATTATCTCAATATTCTCATTTTTATGTTATGAAGAAAATAGTTTCTTATAGAATTCTACAAAAGCATTCAAGGTGTCTTTGTTGTTGTTGGTGACTCCTCCTTCTATCCGAATGCCAGTGATATCCTCTATGTCATGTTTTTCTCTGATCAAATTGAAGAAATATTTAGATCCTTTGTCCCCATCCTTAATCCATCTAGCCTTGGCCCTAACGTTTTGACTTTGGACTTTGTAATTTTGGATTTTCCTTAGTTTAGCTTTGGTGCTTATGAGGGATTTCTCAAGCTCTTGGTCATTTCCTTTTTCTTGCAATTATGTTTCAATTTGATTGAGTTTACTTTGGTAAAGATTTTCTTCTTGATTCTTGTCTATGGCTTCCTTTGTTCCTACAATTTGAAACATTCTTCTCCATATTTAAACTAGTTGGTCCCATTCACCCCTTGCAGAGAGAGCAAAATTACAAAAATTAGAAAGAATAGTAGTAGTCCGGATGGCTTGGAGGGAGTCCTCATCCTCTAATAAGGATGTGTTGAGATTGAAGGTTCTCTTTCTTTTCATATTGGGTTCCTGATTGTAGTGGGGTTTAAGAATGATGCAAGCATGGATGAGAGAATGATTAGATAAACTAGTCAGGGTCACCTCCATAGGGTTTTGACTAGGCTAATGGACTAGTCTAAACATAGCCTTATCAAAATAGATCCTATCCAATCTACTGTAAACCATATTTTTACTAGCCTAATTATTGCACCAAGTGATGCTTCATATTTTCTAGAGGATCACTGATTTGGAACCTTCTCCTGAATTTAGCCCAAAAGAAAAATTCATTCCGCTTCCACTCATGTTTATTTCCTCCACATTTGTCTTATTTTCTTTCAATCATGTTGAAATCTCCCATAAAGATCCACTTAGCATTTGGAAAATTGTTTGATAACCATTCCCACAGATTAGCCCTTTCGTTATAGTCATTGCAAGCATATGTATTACAAATTCCCACCATTTAATTAATTTCCTTAAAGACCCCCCAAACTACCCTTTGGCAAGGAGAAGTACCTTTAGAAGTCATCTTATCAGCCCAAGTGTTTCCTATCAGGATGGCTACTCCTCCTTTACCTCTATCATATCCTGAATATATGCAAGTGGCTCTATCCAAAATGAATTTGAGAGTGTTATGAGCATGGTATCCAGTGACCTTGATCTCTTGAAGACAGATAATATTTTTTTTATGAATCTAATTACACCAGTTTCTAACAATGTACTTTCTGCCATACATTCCTAAACCCCTAACATTCTAGTTTTGTATGTTTATAATCATAAGGTTTTGGGGGTATTTTGGTTCTTACATAATCTATTAAAGAAATCTGGAAGCTCTTTGTTTTTTCTTTTGATATTTTTCCCATTTTTTTTAGACTACTACTCATTTCATAGGTTTTCCTCCTTTTCTTTTTAGAGACCACTTCTATAAACCCACCCTCATCCTCTCCTTGCTCACTATGTAGGGACATAGACAAGTTGTCATCAAGGCATACATTATTCTTTCCAAAGGAATTTTGATCCATACTTCCTTCTTCATGTTCTTCTTGTGGTATTTTGGGAGGCATGTTGTCAAGGCAGACATTACCCTGTTCAACCAAATGTTGTTCTAACCCTTTTAAATAATTTTTATTTTTTATTTTGGAGAGGTCTATTTGTTGGGCATTTTGACAGGGGCATTGTCTTCATTCACTGTCTCTCTAGGAACAAGAATATACTAAGGATGACAAGCAAAATGGTTTTGCATATCCTTACTTTGAACAATAGTGTGGATTTCAAACTCATCTTCAAAAAGAGGATTGGACAAAGACACAAATTTATCCAGTGGAGTATCTAGGGTTTCCCTTGAGATGCCATTATTATCTTCTGAATTATTATTGTCTTGGTTCTTTCTAATATTGTCGCCATCGTTTCCATTAGTAGGGTTACCAGTCAGGTTATTTCTCTTGTTAGCATTGTTGTCATTATCTTTAGTCATGGTGGGAGGGTCTTTCTTGTTCATGGAAGCTTCATCAAAATTCTTTTGAATATTCATCAAAAGAGGGCAATCTCTTATGTTATGGCCATTAAGCTTGCAGTGGAAACAAGCTCTGATGTCACCAAGTTTGACAATGTTCCAATTCCATTTCTCTCCTTCAATATCAAGAGAGATTTCATCTAGGAAGACAACATCAAGATTAAGGAAAAATAGGGCCTGAGCATTAAGGTGAGGCAGGGTGACCTTGGCTTCTTCAACTTGGAGGATAGAGCCGAGTGGCTTGAGGAGGTGGGGGATAAATTGCCAAATTTTAGGTTGAACATTCCTAAGCTCTACCTAGAAGGGGGAAGAGAGGGCAATGACAATTTTAGACTTAAAACTCAGAGACCATGGGAGTGTGTTGAACATAGTTTCCCTACATTCCAGTATCCTTTACTTAATACTTTATCTTGCATAGCATGGTTTTTTTTTTTAAAATAACAAATAATCCTTTATGAACCATGATACAGCTATTCAGCTAACATTTATACCAATCTTTTTTCACCAAATGTTTCCACTCCAGTCATCCAAAAATTTCCTAGCAGTAATAAATTTCATATCCATGCAAACAAAAAAGATAGCAATATTTTTTAAACGAGATTGTTTAAATTTAATAGCATTTACCATGTCTGCACTTGGAGAGAGAGTGAGGATCTTAGCACCGGGTGATGGGGTCTTACCTTCCTCTCCTCCCTCCTCCCCTCTAGATCATTTTGTTGCATACTCGTTTCTTTCTCCTCTTGGTTGATGTCCATCGGGTCTGGGAGATCTTCCTCCATATTCCTTAACCACTTCAAACTGTGTTGACTTTGGTAAAACTATTTTCTTAGCCAAAATTGCTTTGTAGAAAGGCTTGTTTGATTTGTTGTAGACATTATGATCCTTTCCTTCTACCCCTTTATCACCTCCTTGTCCATCTTTTCCATCATAACTTTCTCCTACAACCATTAGAATAACTCATGGCAAATCAAACCGAATCCTAATACTAGATGGCCTTCATCACAGACAATTAATGGCACCCATAAGCGAGCCAAAGAAAATAGCATTGACATGAACTCCAAACACCTCGGGCCAACTTCCAGAGCAATCTTTCCTATATTGTCATTAATAAAATAATTATTAGAAAAAAGGTATATTTCCTTATTTTGGTGGAGACAACTAGAGAATTTACTGTTGTTATTCATTTCATTTTGGGAAAGCTTCTCATGTGTGGCTCTTTTTTGTACTTTTTCATTGAGTAATGATTTTTTAGTAGAGACTTGTGGAATTTCTTTTACTATGGTAGATTTTAGTTTCTTTTGTTTATCAATTTATCTTATTCTTTCTCTCAAAATTATGGTGTAATTTATATTTTTTTTTGCAATCTCTACAATGGAATGTTTAATATTTGTTATTAATTTATTTATTTTGTTTAACTGTTTAGCTTTCCAATGAATCAAATTCCATAACTCTGATCATTCCATCTATACTTTTTTTGTTTCATCCATTCAAAGTCTGCAAGTTTTTTTCATTACCAAAATATAAAACTACCATTTTTGTTTTAGCGTGATTTCAGCCACCAACTTTGGCTATGGAGTTGCCTTCATTTATTTTTTAATACAACAGATCTTGAATATAGAATTTTGTAAAATTTAAATTTAAATATAGAATATAGAATATAGAATATAGAAAATAGTAAAATTTAAATTTTTAAAACTAGATGATAAAATAAAATCTACCATAAACCTAGCACTAAAGTAAATCAATTTTTAACCCTGAATCTAATTGAAAAATAAACCAAATTAAACTCTAAAGTTAATAGTAAGGCAAACTAACCTCATGAAGGATGGTAAATTTTTTTTTAATATTGTCATATTGTAGTCTATCATTAAAATAATGGATCATAAATTTTTTTTAAATATTATTTTATATAATATCATTTAATTATTAAAAATTATTTTAAATTTAATTAGGTGATAATTTTTTGTATTAATGTTTCAAATCACATTATCATCTATAAGAAATAATGAAAAATAAATCAAGAGGTCTCTATTACCTTAAATAAAATTGTACCCTAACCCTAACTCCAACTTTAACAATAAACCAATACAAACCCTAATATTATATCATATTAAACTGTAACAATAAACCAAATTGAATGTTGACTATAAACCTAATTAAACCCTAACCAAAAACTAAATTGGACCTTTATCCAACCCTAACCCGTACCCTAGCCCTAATAATAAACCAAATTGAACACTATTACTAAACCAAATTCAAACATAACACTAAAAATCATCAAACCTTACCCTATCATAAAACAAATTGAACAGTAACCATAAAACTAAATGAATAGTAAATCAAATTGAACCCTAATAGTAAGGCAAATTAATCTCATCCCCCAAATCTAATTAAATATAAGTGTTGATCATTTTAATTTAAGCATGAATAGCTAGAAAAAACATGTACTTTTTTACAAAGGACAACACATTATGCTTACAACGAACATATGGATAGAGGTGGGACTTGTTAATGGAGCTCTTGGTGAGATTATTGACATCTTTTACAGGCTAGATTGTAGGCCACAAACTATCCCCATGTATGTTGTTGTACATTTTGATAATTATATTGGGCTTCCATGGAACCAACAAGATCCAAAAAGTGTACCGATAGTGCCTGTAACATTAGGAAGCCAAAGACAACTCACACTCACCTTGTCATATTAGGCTATTACTATACACAAATGTCAAGGACTCACACTATAGAAGGTAACAATTGACATTGGAAAAATAAAGAGACAAGGATTGATATTTATAGCTATGTCTAGTGTGAAATATTTAGATGGTATCTGTTTTCAACCTGATTTTACCTTTGATAGGTACTCCAAAATACAAAATAATCCATATACAATTATACGGAAAACAAAGAAATCTCACTTAAATTGAGTGGCACTTGAAACAAAATATAATTATTTTTCACGTATAAAACAATAAAGATGGGATTATCCCACCAAATGTTTTACTATATGACAATAAGTATTATAACCAAACTTTCTACATTAGCAATACAATGACATCATTTAATATATATAATATTATCGATGTAATCCTTGCACCCTTCAAAGGTGCAAGTGCTAGTGTATAGTTGTTTTTGTTGTTGTTAGTGTATTTATTTCATTTATCTACAGTTACGCTTATTAAGCCTACTTAGTCGTCCATGTTTATTTGACACTTGTTCACACAAGTTGTCATCATTTAGGAGTTGTTTAGAAGGGTGTTGATTCTATTTTGACACCACATCCTAGTTTAGTGGGAGGAAACTCGATGTCACTCATTGAATTTTGGATTTGACCTCTGTTTTGATCCAATCACTCTCCCTATATTTACATTTCATCTCCAATTTATTAGATGGTTGACTTTATCTCTCATTTTATTATTGTGCTTCTTTTTTAATCTCTTAGGGCCTGTTTGGACGCAGGCATATTGGCCATTATTCCCGAATTGCGTATTCCAAATTCCAAATCCATTGTTTGTGGTCGACATGCATGGATGGAATTAGAATTTTGATATGCCAATTTTGCCAAAAAAATGGGCATACCGTCTTCCACTTGAAAAGGTGGAATTGGAATATCGGGCTCACATGCCAGTTTCCAAATGCCAATTTTGAAATGTCATTGGGTCCGTGTGGCTGAAGTAATTTTTGGCATCCGCCTTTTAACCTTCCTTTTCACATTTGTAATGGCATTGTTTGAAGATTGGTTCTCTACATCTGCATCACGTTGCATCTGGAGGTCACATTTGTTTAGAAACCTTAACCCGTGCTGAAACACAGGTACTTCTAGGGTTTAAATCAGTTTTTGTAACTTCATTTGTATCAATTTTAGTATGTAATATGGTTTGTGCGAAGGGTTATATGAATGTATCAGCACATAACTAAAATGCAAATCTTAGTATCAGCACATAAATAAAATGCAAATCTTACCAAATGATCCCACATAGCTAAAACACATTTTGTAACTTCATTTGTATCAGTTTTTGTAACTTATTTTTAAGATTTGTGTTTTAGTTATGTGGGATCATTTGCATTTTTGTAACTTCATTTGTATCAATTTTTGTAAGCACAATCTACAAATAGTAAGCACGGTCGACAACAAACAATAGTGAGTTTTGTCAACCGTGCTTACTATTTGTAGACCAAAAATTTTGGCTTTATTTTGTTTTGTTTGCTACATAGATATGCATAAAATAATCCAACCCTAAAATAGTCACTTTTGATCATAAATGAATCTCTAAAAATATCCATGCCAATCCAATCTGATATGATCCGCGTATCCATCTCTGTAATGAGTCTACAAAGAAAAAAAAATCATACTGCCATGATCCATCTACCTCCTTGCAACTGGAATCTGTCATTACTATTCAAATCCGATCTCATATCCTCGAAAGGACCCCAAAATGGCTATCTAAATCTCTGCAAAATCTCTTTCAACTGCCACTCCCCTCAAAAAAATCATAAATCCCCAGCTACCCGCACTTGCAACATCTCCAGAAGAAACCCCCACGAAAATTGGTTTCACTGCATTTGAAAAAGTCAATGGTTGCATGATTGCATGAGCCCGAAAGGCTTCATATGATCATGCAACAAGCCTTTGAGATCTCACCTTGCTGCCACATAGACACCCAAGCCCGCAAGAACCTTCGCCACCTCAGTCCAAATGGATACATCACCATCCACGGACCCACCGTCGGAGTCAAAGTCCCTGCTGACCGCTAGAGGCTTGTCGCATGGTCGCATGCGGTTAGGAAGCCACATGCGATCATGTGACAAGCATGAAACCGCACCACCGAAACCATTGTGAACTACCTTAACTATGACCACTGACGGTTTGTCGCATGGTCGCATGGGCTTGGAAGAGCCCATGTGATTATGTGACCAACCGTAAGATGTTAACCACTGATTACTGGTGGCTTGTTGTTTGCTTGATTGCTGACTTGCCCCGCGGGTGTTAGAAACTGGGACCCACCTGATCGCAATAGCGTGCTTAGGAAATATGCCACCTCACTCAAAAAATGCAGACCCACATAGATTCTAATCCGACCGTTGTCGCATGATCTCATGGGCTCGAAAGATTCCATGAGATTATGCGACAGCCGTCAGATCTCCACTGCACTTGCACGGCTATGAGGAACTGGGACCCGCCTGGTTAGAGTTGCGCACTTGAAGGTTGAAAACACAGAGGGTTTTCAAATTGGGGGTCAAAAACACAGAGAATTTTTGGACCAAAAGTCAAAAACATCCTATGCCACCTCACTCAAAAAATGCGGACCCATAGAGATTCTAATCCGACCGTTGTCACATGATCTCATGGGCTCGAAAGATTCCATGAGATTATGCGAAAGCTGTCAGATCTCCACTGCACTTGCATGGCTATGAGGAACTGGGACCCACCTGGTCAGAGTTGTGCACTTGAAGGTTGAAAACATAGAGGGTTTTCAAACTGGGGGTCGAAAACACAAAGAATTTTTGGACCGAAAGTCAAAAACATCCTGAGCCTTCAGAGAGAAGGTAAAAAACACACTGGGTTTTCGGACCAAAAGGTAGGAAACACAAAGGGTTTTGACACTTGAGCATTTCTTGGAACAAACAGGATGCGACCAAAAAGGGAATGATAGGGAAATTTTGGGCAACACTAACAAAAGCACAAAGTAGTTGTATGTTCTATGTATGCAGTGTCTAGAGACAAAAACAAGAGTTCAGGCATGAAAGAGCGTCAAAGACTCATCAGACTAAATTATAACATTGTATCTGCATTATGTAAAATGAGGAATGCCTCATTCAAGTTGTAATTTTATATCAGCTCATGACTTTCTAGGGCTAGACCGGAGGTTTTCTTCACCCGACTCTTTCCTACCGGTGCTCCTATTGAGCTAGGTTGGCAACATTTTGTAAAAAATAAATAATAAAATAGATGACTTGTTTATAAATTTGTGTATTTTGGGTCTACATATTTTATAAATTTGTATAGGATTTTTTTTTTTTATAAAAAAGTTATACAAAATGTTAAAATTTTTATAAACTTATAAACATAATTTTATTTCAAAATATTATAAATATTCAAAATCACATACAAATGAAATAAAATAAAATAAAATAAATATTCAAAAACAAAATAAAATATTATAATATTATTTTATTGAAAAAATAAAATAAATATTCAAAAATAAAATAAAATATTATAATATTATTTTATTGCAAAAATAAAATAAATATTAAAAACATGAACAAAATGTGAAAAACATCATAACATTTGAAACAATCACAAATTGTTATAAAGAAATTAAAAACAAATTCTCATTCAGTGCATATTCCAATTCCAAAATGCGGCACCCAAACGCAGAAAATACATCTTCTCGGTCATCTTCCAGGTGCATCCAAACAGGTCGAACACATATTCCGGATATCTTTTTGAGGATATGATATTTCAGAATTGCAGCATATTCCAGAATTGACTATATCCGGCATTCTGTATGCCTGCGTCCAAACGGGCCCTTATAGATCTTAGAATTCTACATGGTATTAGAGCCAATAAGGGATACGTTGAGGCCTATATCCATTTGTGGTTTAAAGGTTATTCCATCAAGGGTTTTGAACAATGGTCCATCGTTGTGTTATGTGTTCAAATTTTTGTCCACGGACAGTGCCCTACGGTACCATCAAAGTAGTCGATCGTAGTTTGGGAAGCTTATGGACATCTCGACGTATCAGTTCCAACAAGGTCCCTACAACCATAGAGTGACCTATGATGTCGCGACCCTACGGTGAGGCAATGCATCCCGACAAGTCATAGCCCTATGGAGAGGCAACAAAGCTCATAGTGGCTTGGGGTTTGAAATCAACCCCTAGTTATTTCCTTCCAAATCTGATGGCACATTCAACCATCCTATGCCTCCTGCTTCCCCAGTTAGTTAAACTATTAGCCGAATTCAAAATTCTTTCATATTTTAGATCCTTTACCAAGGGTTAGCAACCTAAGGATAAAGGAATGATTATCCAGATGCAAAAATATTCTTCTTGATAATGAATGTTCCTCCACATACCATTTTTAATATAATGTATTAGTAAGAATTATATTGTTAAAGAGGGAAGATGTCATATCAAAACCACTTCTAACTTTAGAATGAAGTTTTTTATTTGAACTAACTAAAAGTGGTTGTCATTACTTTAATTCGAACATCAAAATTATTTCTAAAATACATATTTTATTTATTAAAGGTGATTGTGATTTAACATGGGGGGGGGGGGGGGTGGGGGGGATTTCATTGGAAGACTGTGTTGCTTCCAATTATTATAATTTGGGACTAGTCAACAACCAATTAAACTTTATTTGGGTAATTAATAAAGGTGAGATTCTTTGTGTTGCCAAGCTGCTGCAGAGTGTTCAAATTCGAATGTGTTCAACTTTTTCCCTCTCATTCATTCTTGTGGGTTTGAGTGAGAATGGTTTGATGGATGGAGTCAGAACACAAGTGAGGGAAAGAAATAAGAGCTTTATTTTTCATTTAGGCTTAATTTTTTTTCTTCTTTCGTAGTGTTTTTATAGTGTGATCTAATTTTGTGTGATTAAAGATACCATTAGAAAGGAAATTGATTAAGGGGAGGGCCTAAAGTATAGCTCCAATAGGTAATTCAATGTAATGACTTGGAAGTTGTGGTTCAAGAAAAAGACATGTTGATAATAGAAACATTTATAAATTTAACAAAGCAATATAGAAAAGAGTAGGATTTAAAGGAAAGAGACAACTAATGGGAATCTTTAAAAGAAGGGATTGAAGGTGGTTAATGGGTGGGAGGTATAACAAAATGGATAAGTTTTATGATCTAACAAGAATAAAGGAAAATAAAAGTCAGATAAAAATGAATACAAAAAAAGAAAATTCTAAAAGTTTTTTCCCTAGAAATTTAATTATACCCTCTACACTAAAAATATGTGAAACTATGAGGTAGGGCTACACTAGGTTTAGATCACTAAAGATAAGAAATAAACCTATGATTTATAAATATAAATTAATTTAAAAGGGGATATGACAAGTTTTCCATTTCCAAAAATTCTATTCTTTCAAGCAATGTGAAGAAAACTATTATAGAATTCTTGATTCTCCTGAAGTGGCATCCTCTTCAAAATTCAAAAGTTCACAATAGTTAGATCAATTCTATAATAGTTATTTTTTATGGGTTGAAATTGATAGACTACAACTGATTAAATATCTTAAGGAAGAGATTGACAATTGATTGGATACTTCAAAGGGAGAGACTGATGTTCACCGAGCTACAAAGGTATATGTAACACATTAAATCAGTTATTATATTGTCAATGAAGTCAACTAGTTTTGATTGTACTTATCATGATAGTTACAAACATCTGAAGAAGGAAATAATGGTGAAGGAAAGAGATATGAACATGAAGATGGGATTTATGAGAAAGATATGGATATGGTATTCATTGGGTAACTTATTGATGAGTCTATGACATTATGTTAGTGATTTGATTGTATTACATAATTCTGTTATGGATTAAAGCTCAAGAATGAACAAGTTTATGTGGTCGGTAAATGAAGAACTTAGTATACACCGAGTTGAAATAGTGTACACCGATCGAGTGTGGTGTATACCGAGTACAATATTAAATGATTTATAAGTCACTGACACATCACGGTATTGATCGACTGAAAGAAATAAATGGAGCATATGACTGCTGACTAAAGATGATGAGCTGGACAAATATGGATGATTTCAAGGTTAAAGATAAAGTTTGTTATGATGATCAAATAGTTGACAAAATTAAAGGATGATCAAATGATGGAGAATGAAATGTGTTAGAGACACAAGTTTCGAGGAAGGTTGAAGCATCAAAATAAACCTGGTGGTGAAGATTAAGAGGCAAAATCTATCACTAAGAAGAAAATGGAGACAAGAGATTCGTAATTAATTCTGGAATGCATGTGAGGAGATTTCATTCATGTGAAGATGGTTAGATAGGTTGAAGACAGAACTAAATAATTCTACAAACAACATCGAGCGTCAAAGAAAGAAATTAACTGAGCATAACAGAGTTGGAGGATACAAAGGAATTGAATTGAGTATATTGGCCAGAGGTATTTTGAGCTTAACATAGATCTGAAAATTTGCAAAAAAAAATTTGTATTCGAATCAGATCATTTTCTGTTGCATTCTAACCATTGCTACAGATAAATCTCTTAACCGAGTGGGAATTAACAGTCTTTATATTTCATTATGACATTCAATGAGTGTTGATTGTTTTCATGTTGACCCCATAGTGAATGTTTGGTCATAGAGAATTGTTAGTGATAAATCTGCTAATTAGGTCACGCCTTACAATGTGTTATTGTAACCTTTAAAAGGGTTGGATCTTAACCGATCTCACTTCAGAAGAGTGAAATTATTTTCGGGTACCGGGCCCAGGTGGTTTCTCCCCTAACAGGGTTTCCACATTAAAAATCAAGTGGTATATGTGTATGGATGTGATGATTTGTTATTTTACTTTCCACATTACAATTATTGGTTTGATCCGTATATACACTAGTTAATTTACTGGCATTTGGTTAATGAACGTAAAGGCACAGTTAAAGTTTTACCGAGTTGTTTAATTGATTTGAAAGATTTATTTTATACATCTTGGAGTATTTGGGACTATAGGATAACTGAACTTAACGGATTCACCCCCCCCTCTCAGATATCTAACAGATATGATTTCTATATTCCTTAAAGTATATGTGTGTGTGGGTGGGTGTCAGTGTCAATGTGCACGTGTGGGTGTGTTGATTCTACCTTAATAAAAAATATATATTATTAGGAAGAAATAGTTAGGATTTTGGGTTTTAAAGAGAATGTGTCCCTAATTAATTTTTGTAGCCATTTAAATGTCAATCCAAATATTGAAGAAAAGAAAAGAAAAGAGGTGAATCTTGCGAATCAAAGAGCATAAACATAGTACCAATTTCATTAGATAGTAAAAAAAAAGGATAAATCTATAAACATACAACTAACCCAAAGGTGTGGAACCGACTTAAGATGTATGTGCATCTCATATAGAGAATTTGAAATGATATATACATATAGAGATAAATCATTGTCAAAGTAGATATAAAAATAAATTGAAAATACTTATTAGATTTTTTATTCATCTTTGATTATTAGAGCTAAATGCCTCTATATTTTACATCTAACTTAAGTAATACTAACACTTACACCCCAACAAGGTGAAATGATTACGTCGATAGCGAGATATGCTTTGGGTAAAACATTGGAGGGCAAACAAAAGTTGAAAGAAATGAACATTGCCTTTCTTAGGAGTAATTATTTAAAATACCATTGAGTTGATCTTAAACTTAGAAAATAACTAAATATGAATGGAAGCTAGCAAGCTATCAAATTCTTTTTGTAATACAATTTACAAAGATAGAATTGTTGTTTCATATTCAAGCATATTGTCATCAACAATGGTAGTTATTAATCAAACCCAAAAATGTCAACTCTTGACATGTATATTGTATTTCAAGGATACCTCTACATCTTTACTTTGGTTAGCTACCTTAAGAAATAATGATTTGTAAAATTACTACGAAAAATAGCTAGGTGAAAATATACACTTATGTATATTAGGCAAAAATTACCAAGAATTATTTACATTTGATTATGGGATTTTGTAATATATGGTATGTCAAGTATCAAAATGAATTGATGGCTAGATTAGATGTCAAATTTTTGGAGTAATTATATAGGTTGTATCAATAAATAAGATGAAAAATTATATATAAAGAAAAATTAGGGATACTTTAAATTTTTTTTTTAAATTGTGAGTTTTGGACCATTAGAAGATATATTTTGTGACTATTTGATTTATAGTATTAGTATAATTGTAAAATGTGTTTGACAATGATTAAACACAAATACCTTAAGAGGTTGGTTATTTTGAACTTATTTGTTGCCGATTGTGTCATGTCTTTGTCATTGAGTGTAGTGTAGTCGATTCCATCATTTCATATGTATTCTTCAATCTTGATACCATCTGGTTATAGTTGATTTTGTTTTGGCCAAGAGTAAATTTTTGGAGAAGGGAAATTTGTAAAAGTGAAATGATGTGTTGTGAATAAATGGGAAATATGTGAGGTAGGTATGGCTGAGTTGCATACCTTGATTTGTTAGAGAGAGTTTTTGTAATTGAGATTCCCTTTTTGAACCTTCCAAAACATCTCACAATGCCCTGGGATTTGCATACCTCTGATGTCTACACAATAATTTTCTATTACATGAAACTTAGTTTTGTAATCCACAAAAATGTTCAATCCACTCATCTTGCTCATTTCATCCCTGATAATAAATCAAGGAATACAACGTTTAATTTCTATGATTCGTGAAGTTTGATTCAACATAATGATAATCTCTTAGATTATTTTCATATTTTCATGATGAGACATTAATCTCCATGATTATAGTAACAAATAGTAACAAGATAATTAGGTAAAAGTACAAACTTGTCTCACACTTTTATAAAGGAAAAGGTCAACAACATGCAAATTTTTCAACTTGAACGACATAAAAGTGGCATTTGTGTTTAGAATTTGAAGATGATGTAAACTAATGAAATGTGTAAAATTGGATGAAGTTTATGACCATAATTTTGTTTTAAAAATTGAACAAAAATTGACAGTTTTTTTTAATTTTTTGAAGTCCATTCTTTTATTGTTGAAATATGTTGAAAATCTAGAGTCTAGTTCCCACCAAAAAACTATATGCAAATAATCTTTTTTTCCTCTATTTTCAGAATATGTTTTAGATGACATGTATAGCTAGTGCAGAAAAAAAGAAAGATTGGATTTTGGTATATATTTTGTCTGTTATAACTATCCAAAGTTGGTGTTACCCGAAATCAACATTTTTTGGTTCTCACCAAATTTTCCCTATCAAATCTACACCATTAAGAAAAAAATAATATATTCTTGAAGAGGACTCTCCTCTAGTGTTAAATATAAGTTTTAAATTTTTCTCACATGATTTGCTATTTTTTTTATTTTTTCAAACAAGCGTGTTCTTAAATGTTAAAATACATACTTGAAGTATTTTCAACTTATAATATATTATATGAAATCAAAACATAGTAAAAATTATATGACCATAATCTTGACTCCAAGCTCTACAAAATAATACTTTTAGATTTTACATAAAGTTAAATTTTGACAGAGATTTCTGATCCAGAAGTGAGAACTTCTTAAACTCACATTTTTTTTGTTATTTGGCTACCACATGGGATGCCACTTAGGTAGGTTCAACTGAAACTAGTTTGGCCAGAACCAGTTCAACTAAAACTAAGGGCAACCAAACACGGTCCCATGGATGACCATGTTGGAGATTTTCCAACAAGCCAGTGTTGACTGTATGTTTGTCATTGATGACAACATATGGTAAGCAGCGTGTGTGGTAGTTCCATGTAGAGAGCCTTGACTATATTTTGTATGGATATGTTATCAGCATGATATCATAGATGCAGAGGTTGATTCTAAGTACAAATAGTTGTGCAGTTGTTTGTAATAGTAGTGTTCCTGACAGTGTTACAAGCAAATTTTTGTATGGGATTCTCAATATGGTTATGTTGGAGCCTTGGGCGTTTATATTTATGTTGTAGACATGTTTGTGAAGCCATGTCCATGGACGTAGAGTTATTTGTGCAGTACAAGTTGAGTTATGATGTTTCTATTTGCCAGTTACAATTTTTGGAGTTTATCTGATAGAGTCGATAGTGTTTATATTATTTCAGTAGTTGCGCCTATCATTTTGATATGCGTGTTTGGTTTCAAGTTTGGTGATGAGTTAAGAATTTTTGGTTAAGAGTGCATAATCTATTTCATCTTGAGAAGAAAGTTTCAGTTAATTTGGTAGAGCTGACAGTGTGAAGCAATGCGTCTACTCATATTGAGTTGTGCAGTCTCTTTTGTGTTCCGTGCTTGGTTTAGCTATTGGAGATGTTATTGAAGAGTTATATTGTTTGTCTAATATGATTTCAAGAAGGTTCTAATAGGTTGACTTGATTATATCATTTGGAGAAAGATACTTATAGCCAGTCAATTGTGATTACTAAGTGTGATTGAGAGAGAAGAGCACAAGATACGAATGTATTGAGACTGTCAATCATCAGTTGAAGATCTATGTAAAGAAGCAGAGAGTTTATGCTATTCATTGGAAATGATCAACAATAGGTCTAATTTCCAGCTCACTAAGATCTAGATATAGTGTGTATCTATTATGCAGAAGGTTGCAACCTTCACCATTTGAGCAGTGTGCTCCCAGACAGTGTGTCATCACCTTTAACAATGTTATTTGTAAAAGACTCCTAAGAGGGTCCAACCCTTGACTAGGTCACTATAATTCATGCATTGTAAAGATCAACTCCTAACATGATTGTAAGATCTTCTAATAGGGATCATTATACTCTAGTGCTGTTTATAGTGGGTGTTAATTCCCACTGGGGTTTTTACCTATTTGGGTTTCCCTATAATCAAAATTGTGGTGTTGTGTTAAGTGTTATCTCATTGTGTATATTCTTAATGTTATTATGTACTTAATTGGATAAACAATTGAATCTTTTAGATAACTGATTCACCCCCCCCCCTCAATTATCTCTTGGGACTATTCCTAACAATTGGTATCAGAGCCAAGTGTCTTGGAGATAAAGTTTAACAACTTGAGTTTGATTAGATGACATTCTTTAGAAAAGAAAGTCCTAAGTTTGATGGAGAGAATTATCTAGAATGGAAGAACAAAATGACAACACATTTATAGTGCATTGGTTTTGAGATTTTTTAAGTAGCTACTCAAGAAGTTTAGATTCCCTCTCTAAAAGATCTTGCAAAAGATGATCAAACTATTAAGAAAAAGGAATTGTTCACTCAAAATGCAATTGCCAAAGAAGCCCTTATGAGTGCCTTATCTAACAATGAGTTTTTAGAGATCAAGAAAGTAGATAGAGCCTACAAAATATGGAAGTATCTAGAAGACATGTTTGAAGGAGATATCCAAGCCAAGAATGCATGTAGAAAGACATGGAAGAAAAGATACAATACTTTGGAGATGCTACCTGAAGATAAAATCAGAGCCTACAATCAAACAATAATGAAGCAGTTGTAAGAATCAGAAACAATGGTGGAGTAATTTCGGAAGAAGACATATCACATGATAGGAGACAAAGATAGATTTGTACATTTGGATAAGTACAAAGGCAGGATGATTAGATTTGGAGACAACACTCCTAAACCTATCATTGGTAGAGGAGCTATCACTTTGGATGGAAAGAATAACATTGATGATGTTCTATATGTTGATGGTTTGCAACATAACTTACTAAGTGTTGGACAATTGCTTGACAAAGGATATCAATTGGAATTCAAGAACAATAAGTGCATCATTAATAACAAACAAGGATTAATGATTGCATCAGGTTCAAAGATAAAAGGTAATGTTTTTCAGCTTAATTATGAAGCAAGTTATTTTGTTGCTAAAGTGGATGATAGTTGGTTATGGCATAAAAGACTATGTCACATCAACTTTGACAATATAGTAAAGATAAGAAATGTAAAGGCAATAAGAGACCTCCCTAGTATTGCAAAACCAATTGATACAATATGCAAGGAATGTGTGATGGGAAAACATGTAAGGAATTCATTCAAAAGAAAGCATGATTCGGCAGAGAACAAATTGGATCTAGTGCATACAGACTTATGTGGACCAACTCAAACAAGATCATACTATGGTGAAAGGTACTTTATTTTGTTTGTTGATGATTATTCTAGAATGATGTGGGTTGCGTTCTTAAAAGATAAATCTGAAGCATTTGAGAAGTTCAAGATATTCAAAGCTAAAGTTAAAAATGAGTCTGGATTAAAGATAAAATGTCTAAGATTAGATAGAGGAGGAGAATTCACCTCTGGCAGATTTTATGAGTATTGTGAAGAACATGGGATAAAGAGATAGCTAAGTGCACCTAGAACCCCTTAGTAGAATGGAATTGCAGAAAGAAGAAATAGGATCCTACTTGACACAGGGCACACTATCATGATTGAAGTAAAATTTGCACACACCTATTGGAGAGATGCAGTCAATACTGAAGTCTATACTATCAATAGAATTCAATTAAGGCCGGGTGCAGACAAGACACCCTATGAGCTATAGTTTGGGAATGTACCTACAGTAAAATACTTTAGAATTTTTGGAAGCAAGTGTTACATCAAGAGAGATGAAGCTATTGGGAAGTTTGATGCAAGAAGCGATGAAGGTATTTTTCATGGTTACTCTACTAAAAGCAAAGCTTATAGATGTTTTAACTTAAGATTGAAGAAGATCATTGAAAGTGAACATGTAAAGATTGATGAAAATTTTATGATTCAAGAGAGATATCATGATTATGCACCTATGATTGAAGAAGAACCTAGACCTACTAGTAGAGAAACAGTTGTTGAAGAAATGTTTGATAGCATTGATGTATTATTCAATGATCCTGAAACAAGTGAAGAAGAATCACAGAAGACAAATGAGAGAGTCACACCTAATGTTCCAAAATTCACATATAGATACCATTCAAAAGAAGATATCATTGGAGATCAGAACAAAAAAGTCTTGACAAGATCAAAAGCAAAAATTTCCACAATTGATGAAGCGGTATGTTTACTTTCACAAATTGAAACTTTAAGTGTTGAAGATGCTTGTATTGATTCAGATTGGCATGAAGCAATGAAAGAATAATTAGATCAGATAATTAAAAATGATACATGGGAACTGGTCTCTAGGCCTAGTGACAAAAATGTGATTGGAACCAAGTGGATATTTAGAAACAAGATGAATGAAGATGGAACAGTAGTAAGAAACAAAGCAAGACTAGTATGTAAAGGATATGTGCAGAGAGAAGGAATTGATTATTCTGATACATTTTCCCCTATAAGAAGATTGGAATCCATAAAGTTATTTCTAGCCTATGCAACATTCAAAGACTTTAAAGTATATCAGATGAATGTCAAGTCAGCATTCCTAAATGGAGAGTTGAAGAAAGAAGTCTACATAGAGTAGCCTGAAGGATTTAGTTTATCAAACAAACTAGGTATGGTATGCAGACTGAAGGAAGTCCTCTATGGACTTAAGCAAGCCCCTAGAGCATGGTATGAAAGACTAGATGGTTACTTAACAAAGATTAGATTCAACAAAGGAGCAACAGATTGTAACTTATTCATAAGAGAGACACTTGATGGATTATTACAAGTTGCTATTTTTGTTGATGACATTATTTTTGGTGGTAATGACAAGCTTAGTGCATATTTTGCTAAAGATATGCAAAGAAAATTTGAAATGAGCATGATTGGACCTATCAAGTACTTTTTGGGATTGAATGTGCAGCAAACAGAAAAAGGTATTTTCATTAATCAGTCTAAGTATGTGAAAGAAATATTAAAGAAGTTCAAGATGGATGATTGCAAGCCATTAAGTACCCATATGATAACAGGAAGCAAGCTTTCAAAATATGATGACTCTACAACAATAGACAAGACCCTATATAAGTCTATGATTGGTAAACTCATTTATCTTACTCAATCTAGACCAAATATTTCTAATGTAGTTGGTATTGTTGGAAGATTTGCAGTAGAACCTAAACAAAGTCATCTCATGGTAGTAAAGAGGATATTCAAATACTTGAGATGAACTATAGACTATGGTTTATGGTATCCTAATTTAGAGAATGTTTAACTTCATGTGTATATAGATGTAGATTGGGCAGGTTGCATTGATGATAGAAAGAGAACCTCAGGAGGAGCAATATTTCTTGGAGATAGACTAGTTACTTGGACAAGCAAGAAGAAGAATTGTATTTCTTAGTCCACAGCAAAAGTATAATATGTAGCAGCAGCATTAAATTATTCTACAATTGTGTGGATCAAGAAGATGATAAAGGATTTTGGAATCGAGATTGATTATCCTATTGTTATTCATTGTGACAACACTAGCACTATAAATATGTCAAAGAACCCTGTGATGCATGCAAATACAAAACACATTGAGATAAAATATCACTTCCTAAGAGAGAAAGTTGCAGAAAAAGAAGTAAAGTTGGATTATGTGAGTACAAAAGAATAGTTAGCAGACATTTTCACAAAGCCTTTACCAAAGGATACTTTTGAGTATCTCAGGGAAAAGCTGGGAGTAATTTCGTTCCCTAGATCTGATTAGAGTTGCATGTAGTGCATCAGTCCTCAGTGACTGATGAATGGTTGACTACTCTACTTCAGGAGTAGTACCTGTGTTTATTTGTTTTGGTTCCATTTTCCATTGATGTCAAAGGGGGATTATATAGTCATGAAAAAAAAAATAGTTGAGGAATATGAAGTAAGGGGGAGTATATAGTAGGAAGGTACAATAGTAGATATTTAGAGCATTCAGTAGTAGATGGACAATTCATCCTTGGGGGAGTTTTGTTGAGGAAATGGAGAATGTTATAAAATAATTGTACATTTGGATTGGTGGTGTTTTTCATTCCATATGTTGTAATCAATGTCAAAGGGGGAGAATGTTGGAGATTTGCTAGCATGCCAGTGTTGACTATATGTTTGTCATTGACGACAACATATATGGTAAGCAGTGTGCATGGTAGTTCCATGCAGAGAGCCTTGAGTATATGTTGTATGGATATGTTATTAACATGACATGATAGATGTAGAGGTTGATTCTGAGTACAGACAGTTGTGCAGTTCTTTGTAACAGTAGTGTTCTTGACAGTGTTACAAGTAGAGTTTTGTACATGGGATTCTCAGTATGGTTATGTTGGAGCCTTGCGCATTTATATTTGTGTTGTAGACATGTTTGTGAATCTATGTCCATGGAAGCAGAGTTATTTGTGTAGTAGAAGTTGAGTTATGATGTTTCTATTTGCCAATTACAGTTTTTGGAGTTTATCTGATAGAACCAACAGTATTTATATTGTTTCAGCAGTTGTGCCTATCATTTTGATATGTGTGCTTGGTTTCAAGTTTGGTAATGAGTTAATAATGTTTGGTTTATAAGAGCGCATAACGTATTTCATCCTAAGAAGAAATTTTTAGTTAATTTGGTAGAGCTGACAGTGTGAAGCGACGTGTCTACTCATATTGAGTTGCGTGGTCTCTTTTGTGTTGCGTGCTTGGTTTAGCCATTGGAGATGTTATTGAAGAGTTATATTATTTGTCTAATATGATTTCAAGAAGGTTCTAATAGTCTGACTTGATTATATCATTTGGAGAAAGATACTTATAGCTAGTCAGTTGTGATTGCTAAGTGTGATTGAGAGAGAAGAGCACAAGATGCAAATGTACTGAGATAGTCAATCATCAGTTGAAGATCTATGTGAAGAAGCAGAGAGTTTATGCTATTCATTGGAACTGATCAAGACAGCAGGTCTACTTTCTAGTTCACCAAGATCAAGATATAGTGTGTATAGATGTTATGCAGAAGGTTGCATCCTTCACCATTTGAGCAGTGTGCTCCCGAACAGTGTATCATCACCTTTAACAAGGTTATTTGTAAAAGACTCCTAACAGGGTCCAACCCTTGACCAGGTCACTGTACTTCATGCATTGTAAAGATCAACTCCTAACAGGGTTGTAAGATGTTCTAACAGGGATCATTATACTCTAGTGCAGTTTATAGTGGGTGTTAATTCCCACTGGGGTTTTTACCTATTTGGGTTTCCCCGTAACCAAAATTGTGGTGTTGTGTTAAGTGTTATCTCATTATGTATGTGCTTAATGTTATTTTATACTTAATTGGATAAAGAATTGAATCTTGTAGATAATTGTTTCACCCCCCCCCCCCCCCCCTCTCAGTTATCTCTTGGGACTATTCCTAATAGACCATGCCCCTCAAATCTCATATTTTTAAGAATTGTTTTTTGAATTAAAAAAATTGCCAAATTGATCAAATCCGACTAGGAATAAATGATTTTTTAAATAAAATCATTTTTTATAGAGTTTTAATGGTTTTTTGCAAATTTATTAATTACTTTAATTTTGTTTGTATTTTTAATTAAAGCATTGTTCAATTAGTACTTGAATTATGAACTTATTAATATTATTTCTGATTTTTTGCTTGGGAAGAATTATTTTTTGAACTAAAAAAATTGACAAATTGATAAAATCCAACCAGGAATAAATAATTTTTTAAATAAAATCATTTTTTATAGATTTTTAATAGTTTTTTGCAAATTTATTAATTACTTTAGTTTTTTTTGAGTTTCTAATTAAAGAATTGTTCAATTAGTACTTGAATTATGAACTTATTAATATTATTTTTAATTTTTTTCTTGGGTATATGGTTTTGTGTTTGTAGGTGAATTGAAGCTCTCAATTTGAACAATTTTTGCAATAGGGAATTAAAGGAATAGGACAAAAAAATATGATTGAATAAGGGATGACAAAATGAAAGGTCATACAAAACGTAATCAAGATCAACCTGTTGAAGTTCAGGAAGAACCTATTGATATTCAAGAAGATGCAATTCAAGTAGGGGAACAAATTAGAAGTTTTGAAGGTGGAAATATATCTTTTGGCATGGGCAATTTGATGGAGATGAATGAGGATTCACTTTTCAGTCAAATTTCATCTGAACAAATGGTATATGAAAGCACAATTAAAGCGCATTGCGAAAAAATTTGGGATGAATATTTTAAAAATAAAAGTATGGTTGGAAGAGCTCAATTATTTTCTAGGTTATTTAGGAAAAAAGAAATGACTCATGTTTTGGATTTGTTGGGTTTTGATAACAAGAAAAACTCAAGAGATAGTGTAAAATCGAACAATAGTTGAAAATTTGCAAGATGCATTTAATGACATTAATTGATTCAAGTCAAGGAGCCGATTTAAGTGTTGCACGTAGAGCATTGATGACTACTTTATCTAGTAGGAGGTTGACACAGAGAAAACAAGTACATGCAATTTTTGATTTACTGAATGTATCTAGAAGAATTGTTCAAACATATATCAGGAAGAGAAATATGTTAGATGAAAACATTGAAAAGAATTGGGTAAATATTTGTAGACTTCCTCGAAAAGACAAAATTTTTGGAGATGCAAAAAGACTGGTCATTGAATATTGAACCATTCACTCTCGTGTTTCTTCTAATAGAAGGGATACACTACAGATGAAAGATGAAGAGACCGGTATGAAAACTATACATCAAAAATATTTTATAGATACAACCCAAAGTGAATTGTTTGAAGAATTCAAGAAAGAATTTTTAGATGTGAAAATATGTCAAAGAATGTTTGAGAGGTTGCACCCTTGCTTTGTACACATAAATAAGGTTCATGAAACTTTTTCTTCTCTAAATCATGTTGAGTTTCATCTATACTTGCAATCATATAAAAAAGTTATGGTAGTTCTTGATTCAAATATGGTCATCCCTGGAAGTATGACACAGTTTATGAAGTCTATTTTATGTGATAAATTAGAAGATTCAGATGAGTTCAAAGTACAATGTATGAAGAGTGCATGCAATGATTATGGAGATTTGCATAAATTTCCATTGCAAATTGAGAATATTAATGTTTTAACACTAGTTTTGTGGAAAAGATTTGAATATGAGAGATATCGAACTAAGACCAAAGATGAATCCAAGAAAATTGTATTGAAGGAGAGTGAATTGCCCTACCTTGGGTTTATGAATAGATTTCCTACTCTAATTTATCCACATATCCAACATTTTCATGGTGCACAATGGCAAGCTAAACAATTTTGTGATTCTAAATATTGTTTTCCACCTAGTTGTATTCTTTCAATTGTAGATTTCTCTAAGAACTATACATTTTCCCCTCAAACGGAGCTTCAAGCTCAATATTATCATTTTGAGCAGGTTGCAATATTTGTGCAAGTGACCTATGGACATGCACAATTTGATTTGGCTGAGGTAGAAAGTATCGATCCAAATGAACACATTATCATCAAGGAGGTTCATTTCTATATCAGCAATGATAAAGTTCATGATAGGAGCTATGTGGCTCATTGTTTTGCATTGTATTTTGAAAATATTGTGAATCACGGGATAAAGGCTTCATAACACTGGATTTAGTCTAATGGTTGTGCAGGTAAGTGTATCTACTTCAATTCATTTTCATTATCATTTAATTACTTGTTAAATTATTAAATGATTACATGGATGTATGCATGCACAACTTAATTTTGTGAGACAATTTAAATCTACAAAAGCCTTTAATTGGCTATCCATGCAACATGTTAGACGCAATGTTAACTTTCTGTGGAACTTCTTTGAAAGTGGACATGGAAAAGGAGAGCATGATGGAGTAGGAGCGTGTGTGAAGCATGCACTTTGCCAACATGAACTTGCAGGTACAAATAGTGTTTAGTAGTTATATATATATATATATATATATATATATATATATATATATATATATATATATATATATATATATATATATATATATATATATATATATATATATATATATATATATATATATTTCAAAAAATATAATTTTAGCTCAGATCCATTTGATTTAAACTAATAGTTCAGAAATGTACAGGTAACATGATAGAGAATTCAAAGAAAATTGTTGAATGGTGTCAAAGTAATTTTGCTAGTCGGGACACCAAATACGACAAATGTTATTTTTGGGAAGTGAAAGGTAATTTATATTTTGTATTAAAATTTGATTTCGTGTTCATCTATTTTATCATAATGATTGATCTAAAAATGTGCAACTTTCATTTCATATTTGTAACAGATATAGACCGATCTAATCCTTATAATTGTCAAAGAATTGTTGGTATTAGAAGTTTACATCAATTGATGACTACAGGACAACACAAGCCTCTTTTGATTCAAGTAAGAGAAAAATCATGTTTTGTACTCACTGCGTTGAGGACAATCCAATGAGTCAATGTGAGATTATTGCAAATGGATATGTTTCATGATGGGATATGGACTTAATCAGAATGCCTCCTTATGAAGATGATGACATTGACATAAATATTCATGATCCTATATATTCAGCTGATTATGAGCATGTTTCTGATTTAGTTGTTACAGGTGCATGTACATACATGTTCTTTTATCTAATTTTAATTTATCATGCAAGTGATGTTTAATTTTAATAGAATCCATTTGTATAGGTGATATTTTTGTTATAGTTGCAGATCCTGACAATGCAGAAAGTGTAGATTATTATATACTAAGATGCACAAAAGAAAAATACAAGTTGCCAAAAGAAAGTGTAGATGATGATGGACAAACATATCCAATTGGTTCAGTTGTTATTGAAGGAACCTATTATCAACAAATAAAGATCTACAAAAATGGTGTTCAATTTATTGAATACATGTGTGGCCAAAAAGTTATGCATTACAGTCACTTGGTTATAGCATCAAAGTTGCAATTCGAGACATTGCAAAAAATAAAATGTGGCAATCAAAAGTGGAGGTTTTCTATTGAAGAACGTGAAAAACTTTTGGAGATAATAAAAGATAGAGAGGATCCAAACTATATGTATCAGGAGCTTTAGGATAAACTTCTTTTTGTAGCTCTCGTACTTTCATATTTGAGCTCTACAATTTGAACACTTATTTAATGCATTGGATATTGGATATATACTTTTATGTATGTTGAACTACATGTATGTTCTGATATATATATGTGTGTGTGTGTGTGTGTGTTTGTGTGTGTGTAGCTATGCATGCTTGGTAATTGTTAGTTAGTTACTTAATTAATTGTATGCTTTTATGTATGTTAAGACATCCCCTTAAGACATTAGTTAGTTACTTAATTAATTGTTTTTTACTTACCTGACATTAGTTAGATTACTTAATTGTATTTTAAAGTTTGTACTTGTGTCTATACTTTGAGGGTTCAATAGTTTTAATATATATTTTGTGTGCATGCTTTTATGTATATATTATGATGCATTACCTCCCCTTAAGACATTAGTTAGTTAATTAATTGTTTTTAACTTACATGACATTAGTTAGATTACTTAATTGTATTTTAAAGTTTGTACATGTGTATATACTTTGAGGGTTCAGTAGTTTTAATATATATTTTATGTGCATGCTTTTATGTATATGTTATGATGCATCACCTCCCTTTAAGTGTTAGGATTGATTAATACTGAGAGGGGAGGTGAATTAGTATTACAACACTTTAAATTAAACTTAAACCAATTATGAATAAACCATATGAATGCTGAAATGAAAAGAACATAAACACATAACTCATAACACCATTATTTTTTTTTTGAGGAAACCCTAGCCAAGGGAAAACCTCGGTGGAGATGGTACCCACAACTATGCACTAAAATATAGTATCCTTGTTAGGAGATCTAGCCCTATTAGGAGCTGAGTATTACATAGTACATTTACTTGTTAGAGGAATATAAACCTTGTTAAAGGTATACAATAACCTTCTTAAAGGTATAGTGAGCTTACAACTCTTATAATCAATAATTTAGTTACAAAAGTGTTCTTCAAGGATGAACAATACAAGCATCTGCTATGCTTTGATAGTTCTAGTTATGGCTCTCAATAGTTTCTGTCAATCTCTTATCTTGCATTTGCTATCAACCATCATTGATATCCCAAACTCACATCCATATCTCATACATATATTATTCATCAATCACTTTCATAAAACACTCTTTATTTATATCTATTATATCATTCAATCAGCTCTCAAATACAATACAAAACATAATAATTACTCATGCAAATAATAAATAATGATTTGACAATCTCGTATTACCAATGTGTTAGCAATATACAATCCTTATCTAACTTAACATGTTGCCATTCCTTCTAGTATTCCCTTAATCATTACGGTTGTTCATATGCCATGTTTCACTATTCCTCTATCTTCGCATGCCTTCATATCACTATAACCTACTGATATCAATACCAAAATACATGCGACCTTAACTGAAGATCATACATATCCCAAAAAGTCTTCCTCTAAGCTCACAAGCCATAATATAGTGTATACTGTCTTTGTTGACCAAAACAATATTGTAGTAGATTGTAAATCTAATTCTGTACTTAGTCATTTTCATGACTGTGTCTCTAAGACTCATACTTACTACATGTGATCACTATAACATAAGTGTTTCCATAAATGACAACCCTCAAGTGATCCATAGTGATCTCAAAAAATCACTTTCCAACAATCTCTCCCTTTGGTATTGATGGCAACACATATCAAAAAATGACTAAGTGTCCAAAGTAATAACTTGTACTTGTCCTTCTACTTTTCTTTTCTATATACATATACATATTCGTTTCTCTTTCTTTTTTTTTATTTACAATTTTTTTCTCAATTTTCTTCTTCTCATTTTTTTCCATCTTCTCATTTTTCTCTTCTTGTCCCCCTTTGACATCAATGGAAAAGGTACTCACAAAATTTCAAACATGTAGGACTTAGTGCTTACTCACCAATTTTAGAATATCTTGGAAGGAATCTTCCAAGGTCTTCACTTCATCATTCCATGACTTAATCAATAGCTCACTGACATGAATCAGTCCATTCAGTGTATAAGATGCAGTCTCTAATGGCTTTAGCTCAATGGGTACAGAGTTTGTCATTGACTCCCCAATCTTTTCCATCTTAGTGAGATGAGCTTCAAGAATTGATAGCTTAGGAGTGATTAAACTCTTTAGAAAACCAAATCTTGTCACTACTCTCCCTTTCTCTATATCCAAAACATTTACCTTATCCAAGATTTTGGATGTCTGCTTGTCCATTTCCAATACAGTTTGTGAGGAGGTCTCACAACTGTCCATCATACTATCCAAGGTAGCCCTATTCTTAGCTATAATGTCCTCAATGTTTTTGATGTGTCTGATAGGATTGATGTATTAACTATACACCTTTCTTCCTTGTGCAAGATAGCTTTTGGCCTTAATTGTAGTTTCTTTCAGAATACCCAAGTCCCATGAGATGGACTGGCAAAATTCCTTCAACTTATTCTCTAGGTATCTCTTCTCTTCCTTTTCATTTGTGATCTTCACAAGTGACTCATAATGGTTGTCAAAGTTGTCTAGTGCCATGTTTAGGTTCTCTTCATCATCTTTTCCTTTAAATATAAGAGGTATATGGAGTATTTTATTCATAGTATCTACTACCCTAGCAATCACCTTAACCTTCTTATCTCCTTTTTTGCTGACCTCTCTTTTGCCTTAGCAAATGTCATGAAGGATAATCTCACTAATTCATCCTCATCCATACTCTCCACATTAGTGCTCACAGGCTTGGCTATACTTGCCAACAATAAGGTGGAGGAAGTATCTCGTTCTTGTTTGATCTCATCTCTTACCTCTTCTACTATGTCTATTCCTATCTCTTCTCTCTTTTCTTCCTCTTGTTGTCCTTCCTTTTCATGTCCTTTCTCTTCCTATATTTCTTCCTTTTGTCCTTCCTCTCTCTGTCAATCCTCTTCTTCTATCACTGCACTATCTAAGTTTCCTTGAAAAGGATTATTTTCATCAAGTGTGGTGTCGAGTGTCATAGGCACACCAGTGACAAAGAAGTTTGGTTGCTTGTCAACTTCGCTTCCTTCCCTACTCTCCTCAGTTGTCTTAGAGCTCTCTCCCATTCCTAGGGGTGTAGGATTTGTAGCTTTGGGAGGTTAAGTATTCTCAGGTATGTTGCTCATCAGTATTTGATCCAATGAATTTTTTGTGTCCTCAATTACCTCATTATATTTCCTCACCATTATTTTTACAAGTCTAGCCTTAGTTCTCAATAGGGGTTTCAGCTCCTTAATTATTCTCTCCCTTTCCTGTATAGAAACTATAGGTAACATATCTTCAATAGCTTTGTTTCTTATTGCCTCATCTTCAGTATGTGCCAATTGTTTTCTAATTTATAGCTTCTCATACAAATCTTTTGGAATATTGCCTTCAATCTCCAATAAGTTCTTTTTGTAAACTAGAAGGTCCTCAATCACTATATATTCAATCACTGATTGATTAGCAGAATCATATCTCTCATAATATCTGTTAAGGGTTTTTAAGTTACCATCTTTTATTAATCTTTTCTACAATATCTTTATGTTAGGTTTCCATAGGTTCTCTATTTTCTTCTGTTCTGCTTTCTCTTCTTTCTTCTCAGTCACCTTATCCTCTTTTCTCTTTGTTTCTACTTCAATCTTTTGTCTCTTAGGGCTGCTAGGTCTGTTTGATCTTGTAGATCTCCTAGGTGTGCTCACAGGTGCATCCTCTTGTGTTATCTTCTTAGGGCTGATTGATAAATCAATTACACTAGAAGTGGTACTTACTATCTTTTCTACTTCAGAAGGTGGAGGGGCTTCAATCCTCATGCTAGAAGATCCTTATGTCATCTTAGTCCTTGCTTCCTTTAGCTCTTCTTTTGTGATTCCAGCCTTCATTGCCATTTCACCAACTATGAATTCTATCTTCCTCTTCCTTGTTCCTTTATCTTGTTCTTCTCTAACCTTTGTTGAATTTTCTTCATAGGTTCCCCATCTCTCTTAAGATGTGTCAATTTCATAAGCTAGTACATGTTCAATATGCATTACAAGTACTTCAAAACTAACCTCATATCCCATAGGATAGCACCATTTCTTCCTAGGATCAACTGCTTCAAAGCATACACAATCAGTTTCAACCATGAAATAGATTGTATCCTTATATTTTTCAACTAGTTCCTCAAGAATTATGTACCTTTCCTACATTTGCCTTTGTAGAATCTTGATCATAACAAACAAATCACCTGCTACCCAATCTTTGTTCTGTCTTTGGTAGCTCTCTGATATTTGTATACCGGTAGGTATGCTGTCCTTCCATGCTCTAGGGTGCATTTCAAGAATTTTTTTCTCAATATGAATGTACATATGAATCAAGAGTGAACCAATTCTGAAAGCTTTTCACTTTTCCTTCTTAACAATCTTTAATTACATTCTCCAAGAATTGTTGTGCTAGGATCTCGCATAGGTTATAATTAGTGTTTTCCTTTACCATTCTGTAAGCCATCATTATCACTCCTTCTAATACATAGTTAGGTCTACTACTATAGTAAAGTTTGTATCCAAGTAACATGGCAACCAATCTCACATCTTGCTGAAATATACCATTCACTGTCATAGCTCGCTTATCCTATTTAGAATGGGCTAGGGTTTCTACTTACTTCTTAATGTTTTTCTCTACCACAGGGATGGCTCTAGTGTTGTCTAGTCTAGTTATTTCATGAATTAGTTGACTACATATCTTCACAAACTGCTCTCCTATCCAAATAAACTAATCATGCTTTCTACTTAGTATAATCTTAAACCATTCAGTCTCGCTAAACTCATTCAGAAGGGTTAGCTTTATGATAGATTGGTCTTCTAAGTGTTTGACCTCATCTTTCATTTTTCCATCTAATTCTATCATTTCATCTATCTCCCTATATATTTCCACAACCCTTATAGTCTCATACTTACAATGAATGTAAGCCCTAATATCCTCTACGTGCAGGATGTCATATGGGGTTTGTGAAAATGTTGTTAGGAATAGGAACACTGAGAGGGGGGGGTGAATCAGTGGTCTATATTATTACTTTTTCTAATATCTTGAAACTTAACTCAATTGCTTTAGTACTAAATTGAATAACAATGCAAGTAAAGTAAACACATAACACATAACACTGGATATGATTACGGGGAAACCCAAATAGGTAAAAATGCCGGTGGGAATTGACACCCACTAAGAACTACACTAGAGTATTATGATCCATGTTAGAAGATCTTACAACCCTGTTAGGAGTTGATCTTTACAATGCATTAAGTACAGTGACCTGGTCAAGGGTTAGACCCTATTAGGAGTCTTTTACAAATAACCCTGTTAGCGGTGGTTGGCTCACTGCTAGAGCTCACTGCTCAATGAGAAGGCTACAACCTCTTGGATATCAAATACACACTATATCTACAAATGGTGAACTTCTATTGTGACACGGCTTGTTTGATCAGTTCCTTTTGTGTGCTAATGCTTTAACCTCTTGTAAATCACTATATCATTCTTACTACTCAAATACAAAGGCACATGTCTTATTTATATGAATAAACAAAACTATTCACTAGGTTAGCCTTCGACCTATTACATACAATGCTTCCAAATGAATTGGCTCAAGCATGTTTACATACAATGATATTAACATGTCTATAAACTAAATACAATAGGTGCATAGCCTTTACAAAACAATATTATACACGCTAACCAAAATAACAACAGCTGACTCCATGTTGTGTTATGTTCTGCCGCTCACTGTCTGTGATACTTCAACTTGATGTATCTTTATCATACTAACTCAATTGATCATGCACTCTTAACCATAGCTTAATAAAATAACCAAAATCTTATCTTCTAGGGCACATACCAAAACTTGGTCATATGCACGTGCATTGATACTCTATTCCTCAGGTGCTACACTAACTATCATGTCTTCCATACTTAGCCATTTTCTTGATCTTCTAAGTTATGCGCTAACCCCAAAACTTCAGATGACTTTGTTGCCATAATGAAAACACTAAATCATTGTCATATACAATAGTATAGTCAACTTTCCAACAATCTCCCCCTTTTTCATTAATGGAAACAAAGGAATATGCTAAAGTTACTAAATTGTATCTTACACAAAAACTTTCTAACATATACTCTCCCTTCTACTCCCCTTTACGTCATATAAACTGGTCCATATTCTCCCTTCTACTATATAATATACTCCCCCTTTGACATTAATGACAAAGGTGCTCAAAAAATGAATCTACAAGTACTTACACTGTGAGTAGATCCGAGTAAGCAATCTGAAGGTTTGCAATTTCTTGCTGCCAAAATGCCTTCAGTGCATTTATTGTTTGGAGATGGGTGCATAGTGCATAAGTCAACTTCTCCATCTTCTCCAATTCTAAATTCAGACCTTGATCATATGTCACCATCATGGCATCAATCTCCTTGATATTCTATTTCAGCACATCTAAAGAGGGCGCAAGTGCATTCCTTAACTGAGTTTGCCTAGCCCTTATTTTGGCCATTTCTTTTTCTACTTTCTCAATTTTGTATAACTGACCTTGATAGAAATTATTGCACATGTTTACATCTATGGAGGGATCTTCTATAGATTTTTTACTACTTCTATCATAGTTTCTGCTTCCTGAATCTTCTTGGAGAGATCTGATGTAAGTTTGTCTTTATCCATACAATCAACTATTATCTTTCTTCCTTAGCTACAATCTCCTTAACTATAGCTTGACCAACCTTTAGTGAACTAAGGTCAAGTGCGAAGTTTGATGTCAACTCATTTAGTCTCTTCTTAAGATATTTTTCTTCTGCAACCTTGGATGTTGATTCTTCTAGACTTGAGAAGTTTTCTTTGAAGCATGTCATGATGGTGATGATATCATCCACTAAATGTACACTAGACACTTTCTTGTCTTTAGGAAGTAAGCTATTAAAAATGTTGACTGATTCAACAAACAATGGATTCCTCATTACTTGTTTCTCCTTAGCTTTCTCCATTGCTAGTACATTGATCTTAACCAGGTCTTCTTCTCCCCAAGAATCTAGACTTATTATGTCAGGGTTCAAACTTGACAACAATGACAACCTTGGATGTTGATTCTTCTAGACTTGAGAAGTTTTCTTTGAAGCATGTCATGATGGTGCTGACATCATCCACTAAATGTACACTAGACACTTTCTTATCTTTAGGTAGTAAGCTATTCAGAATGTTGACAGATTCAACAAACAATGGATTCCTCATTACTTGTTTCTCCTTAGCTTTTTCCATTGCTAGCACATTGATCTTAATCAGGTCTTCTTATCCCCAAGAATATAGACTTGTTGTGTTAGGGGTCAAACTTGACAACAATGACATTGAGGGCTTGGGAGTGATGAGTGTACTATCCATGATTTTATTCTTAACCTTCACTGGAATTCCAACAGAGGGTTCTTCTGTAGGTTCATCTTCCTTCTCTTCTTCTTCTTTCTCCTTTTCTTTTTATTTCTCCTCTTCTTCTTCTTGTCTAGTTATGTCTTCAATCTACACATCTTCTTGTTGCTTGGGTGAATTATTAGTGCATAGAATTTCTACTTCTTCAGTGCTCACAAATGCTTCCTCAAACTTATCCAAGTCCTTATATGTTTCCGCCATGGATATTTATACATTATCTATCATAATTGTGTCTTCCTTGGCTTCATACATAGGCACAAAATCTTGTGGACCTATCATAGGTACATTTGGGATCTCAACTGCTTTTACTTGCTCAGAGGGTACTTGAGTTGCAGGCGTAGATGATGGATGCATGTGTTGTTCCAGAAATACCTTATCAAATACTTTTTCAGTTTCCTTTGCAATCAACTCATAGTCCTTATTCATGATATGTAGAGTTCCCATCTTGGTTCTAAAGTGCGGCTTTACCAAATCCAATAACAGTGTTTTCTCCTCAATTGAACATACTGGAAGGTTATCATCTAATGTCTTTTCAATTATTCTAAAGTCTTCTTCTATTGCTTGTCTCTTCTATGAATCAAGTATATTCCATACTTGGTCAACAACTACTATCTTAAGTTCCAAGACTGTCTTCTTGAACTTGATCATGTGTTTGATAATCATGGAATGGATATGAGATTTATCAATCTCATGATACTTATCATAGAACTTAGCTATTTGATCAATTCCACCTTCATCTACTATTCTTGTTCTTAATACTTCTAGATTCAGCTTGAATCCTACCTCAAGAGGTGCTTGAATATTTATGCCTTGGCTTCTTGTTGTCCTGGAGGATGGGTGGCTTGCACTAGTCTGTTTCTTCCTCTTAGGTTTCCTACTAGGCTCAGGAGGTGGTGTAGACTCTAGATCAATAGTAGGAGTGGGCGCTAAAGTGTTATCAATAGTTTTTCTCTTCCTTTCCTTGGTATCATCATACTTCTCTATTTTCACTTATGTAGAGGGTGTGCTCTCAAGTTGCATTGCAATCTTAGCTTCCCTTGCCTTATCTATATCTTCTTGAGTGACACCATGTATTTTAAGTATCTCTGATGTTATCTTTTATGCTTTTCTCTTGGTAGCTGCACTGTACAAGACTAAATCTACTTGTCTTGTCTTCTCCTCATAAGTACCCCATCTTGGTTCATTAGGGTCCTTAGGCACTCATAGTAGGACTTGTGCATATGCTTCCAAAATGTGTTCTTCCACTTCATAACCAAGTGGATGGATCCACTTAGTCCTTGGCTCCACTACTTCCATGCAAGTGATATCTGTCTCTACCATGAAACAAATGGTATCCTTGTACTTCTCCAAAATACTTTCAGGTATCCTAAACCTTCTTTGCATTCTAATTCTAAAAGTCTTTATCTCTAAGTCCATGTAGTCCTTCAATGTACTCTCTGATGATGCCTTGAATGAGATTTGAGGCATTGTGGGTAGACTCTTGTCAAGGTCAAGATCTCATACTTTACCAACTATATGAAAGTACATATAAATTATTAGTGACCCAAACCTGAATATATTACTCTTATTGTGTACTCTAAATAGTGCACTTCTATGAATCATTACAATCAAGAACACTCAAGAATGAGGTCTCAAAAATTGATCCATAGCTCCCTAGGCATGGAGTGCAAGGGTGTTTAAGAATTCTCTCAACTAGAGCTATAAAGCCAATGACCTTACTAGTAAACCATGCAATGGGAGATTCAAATGAAGACAAGGGAAAGAATGCCAATATCCTCAAGAATCAAATGAAATGCAATGCAAGCTAGATTAAGATGAATATGCAAGCTAAACTATGGAAATGAAAGAACAAGTATTACAAAGCCTCCCAGTTAAGCTAGATGAATTAATCTAAAGCATAAAGGAAACTAAGCTAAGTATGAAGCTATGAATGCCATGATAATGCAAGAAATGAAACTATAATAACATGTAGATGCAAAAGCCAAGAATGCTCCAAATCTTCAAAAAGCTCCACAGTGACCTAGAAAACCTACAACATAACATTAGTATAAAAAGTTGGGGATCTAGAATGAAGAAGAGAGCTCTTCTTTTATAAGAAATGAGAAGGAATGGACCATGGAGATTAAGAGGCAAAAGATTTAATCAAGGGTGGAGCTTGAAAGAGGAGCAATCCATGTGCACAAGTTTCCTCCAATGAGAAAATAAGAGTTGAATTTTGTGTCCATATGAGACAAAAAGTGCTTTTCTTATTTTTATAAAATAAGAATAATGCTTTATTTGTGCAACTTAGGATAAGAGGAAAAGTGGGGGCTTGTTATTTAATAAAAGGGGAGGAAATTCCTTTTAATAAATAAAGACGTAGGATAAGATGGTTAGCCATAGAAAATAATCAAATAAATGATAGAACTAGGATTTGATCAAGAACAAGAAATTGATGAATTTAGCAAAAATGCTAGCAAGGGGATAATAGTCTAGATGACCATTTTTAGGTGTATGCATTTGCCCCTCTTTGACTAATGTGTGATCGATCTAGGAACACATTACATCAAAGAATAGATCAGCCAAGAAGGCAAGCAATAGCGATCTAACTCCAAAGAATGAAGTGCAGAGAGATAGCAAATCCTACATGGTCAGCCTAGTAGCGACAATACTGAACACTTAGGAAAGAGATGGACAATATCAGGACTCGAGACAAGAACTAACATGTCAAGCGCAAAGATAGATCAATCAGAGAAAATGGAAAGGTCAAGCATATGCTCTGGAGAATAGCCAATGGAAATATGATGTGTCTGCCCCCTCGGGGTCGAAAGCGAAATTAGGTAGAGAGACGGGAGAAGCAAAAGCAACATGATCAAATCACTAGAAATCATAATCGAAGATGAAAGATGACAGAATAACCATCAAGCCATGAAGATATGCCCCGGTCAAGATCTAAAGAGAGATGAATGAAATGAATGAAAGACTAGAAGGGGGAGAGAGATGGAGATGAAGGAAAGGATGCCCTAGTGAAGATCGAAGGATCAGGCCTCAAAAGGTCAGTCAACTATGTGGAAGAAGGAGAAATGTAATTTTGGTGGTCAAGGTGAACTTGGATTTCAGTTTTGATCCCGAAATAAAGAGAAAATGATGTGATATGAAAGACAAGAAGCGAAAGATGTGATCGGGAAGAAGTGAAAGGTGAGCGCAGTTTGATTAATAAGTCTATGAAAGATGAAAGGAGAGCTCTCTCCATATGCAAGATGCAAAACTACACTAACATGAACCTAAGAATGCAAGCTACATGAAAAGTGGTTTACTTGCAAGGTTACAAAACTGTTAGACTCTAATATTCATCATCGAGCATTATTGGTAGCATTGCAAGATCATACAATACACACTAGTATGACTATGTGAATCTGAATATGATCTATATCAGATAGAAATATGGAAATCTCACCTAGGCACCAAAGACATATAAGTCAAGATGACTAGTGCAGTGAGATTTCCTAAGTTTAGTATAGAAATATTATACTCGGATCGAGACACAAGAAAGTCAAGATGACTACAAGTATGCACTTGTGTAAAACAATCAAGGATGATACCTTGTAAGTCCTCAGTGTCAAGTGGATCAAGCATGAATACTAATGACAAAAAGAATGAACAAGATATACCCACAAGCAGAAAAAGCAATAAAACATGTTCTTATGCCCCAGTCTTCTAGCTTAGCATCATTAAAAACTATTAGGGATAGAACACTCACCAAATAAATCATCATAGACAACACACAAAGAAAATAAAGCCAAGCAAGTCAAGTGTTTAAGTGCATGTGTGTAGGTCATAGAGTCAAACTTTGAGTATCACATCTGCCAGTGAGAAATATTGCATCATTCAAGACTGCGGGTAGGATATCTGATAAGTGTTAAGAAACACTTGACACTAAGGTAGTGTTGAAAAAAACAATTGGGGTGGTGTTGAGAAACACCATTGGAATCAAGTTGTGCAAGAAACCCAAATGCACAAAGAGACCCAAGATAAGCTAGAACAACGTATGCCCCCTAGACTAAGACAAGAGTCGATTCTAGGCTAGGAGAGGCAAAGTGAAAAGTGGAGTGGAAGAGCACCACGCAAGATTGATAGACATAGGTGTAAGGGTCTCAAGCAATTCCTGTTTCTAGGTTTTCACCACTTGATAGATTTTTTTAGGACTTTTTTCAATTTTTTTGTATTTTTGCTACCAAGGCGCCTGTTTCCAGGTTTTCACCAAGGCACTTATTCTATATTTATTTTATTTTATTTTTTATTTTTTTGGTGAGACATCAAAGCACCTATTGCTAGGTTTTCACTAGGATGCTCATTTTTTCAGTACTTTTTATGATTTTTAGGATTTTTTTCAGCATCATATATGAATTTTTTTTAAAATTTTTTCAGGATCATTAAGATATGTACAAAGAGCTCAAGAACCTTAGGCATAGAAATGCTGCAAATGTAGAACATTGATAGGCTTGGTAAGCTCTGTGTCCTCTGATGTAGATAACGGAAAGGCCCCGGACCCAAATGTTGTTGTAGTGATAATACAAGGCCCTAACCAATAGGAACCATCCCTAAGCAATTTCCAAGCTAGCACAGGATCGTTAGAGTGTGATCTACATATACCGTCGCGGACTTCAACTAGCAATTTGTTTGACTCCTTTATTTCTAGACACTTAAGGAGAGTTCCATCTAGACCCTTCCTATATAAGTCACCAGAGATGAGGGTAAAGTGCGAGGTGTTATGGATGAGATTTTCAAGGATAACGTGATCTTGGAAATAGGAAAAGATGGTGGCATTGTAGGAATTATAGGAAGGATAGCATAATTCTTCCACCAGGAACTTGAAGTAGGATTTATGCTTTTGCAATTGTAAAATGGATGCTAAAGTAACTGAAGCATTAGTAGCTTTGATCGAAGCTTTAGGAATGTGTTGAAATAGGACAAATGTGAAATAATTCTTGAAAAATTTCACCATTTTTTTGTAAAGAATCAGCTTGTCATCTTTTATTTGATAATCATCATTTTTGAGCAAGTCTTTATGTTTACTTTTTTGAGGTTCGGATACCACCACAATGTGGTTTTTTCCATCTCACCATTTCTCTTTTCTTTTGATTTGATGATTTAGATACTTGATTTCTGATTCAGTCCTTTTTGATGATGGTTCGCTCGTGGAAGAACAGGTTCAATGGCATGTTGATCCATGGTGGACCAAGCTATGAGATCTAATTTTGTGAGATGAAATGAAGTGACTAGTTCAATAGCATTTATGCGAGAGATGTCATCTCTAGTGACAAGAGAGGTTGAGCCTATAGAGTAAGCTCTGAAAGTGTTAAGATCTAGACTTGTCATAGAAGGACCAGCGTGGTCCACTAAAGCAATACATGGATTAAACTCATCAGAACCTACACGAGACTCATCAACTATGTCGGTTTGGTCACCATAAGTATGAACCACATCCACTTCCATATCTACTGTGGAAGATCTTTCGGAGAGAGTATCCCATTCATATTCATTTGAATCTGTTGTTACACTTCTACTAGGATGCTTGCACCAAGAAGGTTTAGGACCTTTAGAAGTAGAGGCTTCAACATCATTATTTGGGAGATCACCTCTTTGCATTAACCACAAAATATTTCTTCGTTGTCTAGCTCGGGGATCAAATTCATTATCTCTAGACATAGAAGCTTCAACTGAATCATTGTTAGGTATGCATTCTCCTCCCCAAAGGAGTAAAGTAGAAGGAAGATCATCTCCTATTTGAGCCATAGTGTGCAGGGGTGACTCAGCTATATCTGTGTCTGAATCACTAGTCATGGGAGCATTTCTAGAACATGTAGGGAGGTCATCATCAGCACCATATCTGAGACCTATTGTATCCTTAGAGGGTCAGCCATTAGTATGAATCAAAGCTTCAACTAGAGTGTGTCCATTATCATTTATAGGTCCTTCACCTTGATAGCCCATTTTCTGCAAAAATTTATAGCCTTTACCATAGCGCTTAGGAGAAATAGGAGTAGCAATAGTGGTACTATCTTCTTCATCTCTATAGATCCATTCTCTAATAGCTTGTTGTTCTCTTTTTGCCTCTAGGGGTATGAACGTTTGAACAAAATTACCAAAAATTGTCATGACAGAAGCATAAGGCTTCATCTTATCAGAAGGTCTCCCATATGATCTAGGAGAAGTAGGCATAGCAGCAATAGAGTCCAGCATGTATTCACCCATACCAAGGCTCATCATCTTAAAAGTTTTCTTAGTAGAAACTAGGGATGCAATAGGATCGTTGGAGGGTTTGTTGTGAGGAACAAATGTTTCAGCAGTAGCAAGAGTATTGATAGCAATAGAATGATCCCTGGGAATCACAATTTCAGCTCCGTTATGTGGGAATTTGACACACTGATGGTATGTAGAAGGTATAGCTTGCATGTCATGGATCCAAGGATGACCCAAAAGAATGTTATATGAAAGTGGGATGTCCAATAATTGGAACATAATCTCTTTCATGACAGGGCCCACTCGGACAGGTAGCGTGACAAGACCTTTGGAAGATCTTTCAACTTCATCATATGCTTTTATAGTAATTTTCCATTTAGGATCTACAACAAATTCTGATAAAACCAACTATTGCACCGCATTGAAAGAAATAATGTTTAACCCTGTACCATTGTCTATCAGGACTCGGTGGACTCGGGTATGGTAGACCATAACTTCAATATGTAAGGCAAGATTATGAGGGTGACTAATAGATATGTCATCTTTTGTAGAAAAGGATAGATAATGAGGTGATGAGATGTGGTTGACCATAGCCTAGAACCTATCTAGGTCAATGTCATTAGGGACATTAGCTGTACGCAAAGCCTTTTCAAGGATCTCCTTGTGCAAAGGGGATAACTCAAGCAACTAAAAAATAGATATCTGTGTGGGCGTCCGTTGCAACTGATGGACAAGATCATAGCTAGACAAAGTTGAAGGAACTGCTGGTTTGGAAGATGAGGCTTGTTTAGGATCAGGTGCAGTTTTAAGGACCAATTTAGCTTGCCCCCTAGTAACAACATTCAGTGTCTCACTTTGGGAAGATGAACTACCACGTGTTTGCAAGACCAACTTTGGCTTACCATGATTAGCTTTATTATCATATTGAGGTCTCATCATAAGAACACTCTTAACGGGCTCTACCATGTTGATCACAAGTGAATCAGAAGTATATGTATAGTTGATCTTAGCATCATGATTCTTCTTATGTGCTTGAGAGATTTCACCTTTGTCATACTTAGGTAGAGGATCTTTGAAAGCTGTGTGATCATAATTTTTAACTAAGCCATCTATGAGAATTGTGTTATCATCAATGAGATCTTGTATAGCATCTTTAAGCATGAAACAACTGTCAGTCTTGTGTCCCTTGTTTTTGTGATAGTGGTAGTAATGATCCTCTCTCCACCAATCAGGCTTAACTGGCAGATCATATGGATGAGTTTTCTCAGGAAGTGTAAGATAATTATTGGCAACCAAAGTCTTAAGAATCACATCATATGGTTCAGCCAACTTGGTATAGACCCGTCGTTGGTATTGCTTCTTAGGTTTGTTTGCATTCTGAGGCTTAGGAGCATTATGAGCATTGGCAGCTTCTTGTTGTTTCACTGTGTAGATAGCATTAGAGAGATTGAAAGTAGGCTCTTTAGCTTTAGGGACATCTACAACCCCATCATGGACAACATACTTATTCCTATTCCAAGGTTTTCTCTTGTCTTTGCCATTGTTTCTAGTATCTTTATTAATAACAATATCCCCCTTCCTAATGGCCACATCCTCAATCTAATATGCACTTTCAACCATGTCATTGAAAGAGGAAAATAGTTGCTTCCTTAGATCATAATACAGCTCAAGCACAAGAGTGTTGACAAAAATGTCAATCTTTTCCCTTTTGGGTAGTTGACAAGGATATTGAGAATAAAATGACCTCCAATGTTGCAAATAAGTAGCAAATAACTCTCCTTGGTTTTGTCTCAAAGCACCAAGATCTATCATGGTGATAGGCTGTTGGATATTCTATGAATAGTGTTGTGTGAACCGCATAGCTAACTCATCAAAAGTCTTCAAAGGAGGTGTCAAATTTGCAAACCATTCTAAAGCTTGTCCTCTTAAGCTTCAAGGGAATAATTGTAGCAAAAATGTATCTTCATGAAGAAAGTCCATGCTAAGAGTGTAAAAGTGATGCACATGGTCATGGGGATCACCATTTCCATCATACTTGTCGTATTTGGGAACCTCAATATCCCTAGGAAATGGGACCATGTATAGACTTTTATCAAAAGGAAGAGCACAAATTGATTCTACAAAAGAGACCTTTGGAGGCTCTCTTTCTATTACCATTTCAGTAAGGTGTTGATTTGTCCAATGTAGTTCTTCCTAAAGGACTTCCAATTCAATTGGTACTCTTTTTTGGATAATTTGTCTGACATCATAGCCGGGAGGAAGCTTGTATCCTCTAGAAGGCATATATTGGAAATATTGGTCTCCATTGTGCTCTAAAAGCTTAAGCATCTTTTGTTGGGAGTCCTCATCTTGTTCAAATGCAATAAGATCCTCACTAGAAATCTCATCAACAGCCTCTTCCTCATGGTGAGAGAGAGGTGGTCTAGGAGGTGAAGAAGGTACAGCAAAAGTTCATCTCAGAGGAGACCTTGGTGGCGTGTTGTTTCTATTGTTGCCACTAGTGCCAAAGAAAGGTCTATTTTCATAGCTACTAGTCCCAGGTTGTTCATGGGACATTTCTCTTGAGGTCATGCACCTAGTAGCTTCCATTAAGCTTTTACTATACTCTCTATCCAAGAGTGCTTGTTTATCTCTTTGCTCAAAGTGTTCTTGCATACGATGATATCTCTCTTGTTTTTTCATAGTAAGTGAGACACTATCTATGTTTTTGGGGGTTTTGAATGCAGAAAAGAGGAAGCCTCCATTGTACCATGGGGTAGCCTTAGAATCCTTAGATTGGTCACAACTAGAACTGTCATTGCGAGTAGGCACTTGTGAGCATTTGGTTGGAGAAGGTAACTGAGTGTAATTGAACGAAGGATGATTCTCCTGCTCAAATTGAGACCGAGTTGTAATCGGCATGAAAAAGAATTGTTGGTTGACTAATAGAATGAGACAAAGTTTCTCAGATATTGAGATAAGCAAAAGCTAATAATGATCACTTGTCAAGATAGAACAATAGAGATGGATGGCCAAAGGTGCTCAAGAACTTATAGCAGTCAATTGACACAAGCTGAGATGTGAGCAAGAAGCTCGATTAGCAAGTAGCTAGAGAGGTAACTGTGTTTAGACAAGTGATCAAGAGTAGCACTTGTTAGGCTCAAACCCAATAGTTTTAGCTCATTTTTTTCAGTCTAGAAAAAATCTAAGCATGTAGACAACTAGCTAGCTTCAAATAAGAATAGAAAAAGATGCTCTACGACTAGTTAAAGTTCAAGTTTCAGCAACTCCAGATTGCAACAACGACAGGACATTAGAATGACTCAGGGTGACACTTTCCAGGCAAGCAAGGCAACACTTTAAGACCAGGTGATATTTCACGCTACACAGGACGATAGTTTCCAGGCTAACAGTGTGATACTTTCTAGGCAAGTGGAGTGACAGTTGTGTAGGGATGAACTGTCGTGCGATATTTCTCAGAACAGGGTGCGAAACTGTTCAGTGTTGCGCGACTCTTTGACCAGTGAGGTGCAAAATCTCAGTTTTGGGACTGTTTGTTCAAAATTTTCAGTTTGAGGGTTGATTTTTTTGATTTCAATCACAAATGACAGTAGTAAATTGATAGGTTTACAAATAGTATGGGATCAAACATGTCTTCAAACACTTGAAACAAGGGCAAAAGCAACCTTGCCAAGACAAACAATTGTGATATCAAAATTGAAAAACCCTATGAATGCTACCGAAATATTGAGTATGCAAGAATGTTTACACAGGTATAGCACAATGAGAACACTTCAAGCACTTTCTAGCCTAAAAAGACAAGGCTCAATACTTAACAACTTGGCCCACAACTTGATGCTCCATTGCCTCACATAAAGTGGTTGCCCTTAATAGATATTAGCTTTGTCATGGAAGTGCCAAAGACACAACCAAAGGAACACATTTGGTGAGTAATCTTGGGGTGATTTGGGTTATTCCACTTGGATCAATCCTTGCATCAAGAAGCTAAGCGGAAAAATAGGGTGGCTTCTATCTAATGGTTCTTAGTAAGGGCTTTCATTCATAGCACCCCTCTTGCTCCTCAAAAAGGACTAGGACCTCATGGCCTCAAGAGTACCTTAAGCATTCTTGCTCAACATTTTCCTCATGGTCACAATCCCACAAGTACTCACATCAAGTGAAGACAAGTACTATGTCTACCAAAGTTTTGTGTCCTTGATAGCCTTGAGATTATAGTGGGTTGGAATAGCTCAGTATTAGCTTGTCCCCACTTGGGTCGTTCCTCTTGATTGCTCAAGAGAAGGCCCACTAAAGGATTCTAATGCTAAACAAAGAGTGGATTAACTCTTGAGGTTTAAGGTTTTTGGTTCACCACAAGGGTGAAGAGCATACTCCCCTATCTCAAGAATTTCTCCCAAACACACCAAGAAAAGTTTATTCACCCTCTTGCTCTCAAAATCTAAAGATGGGTCAAGATTTTCTAGTTCACCACAAGGGTGAAGAGCGCACTTCTCCTACCACCAAAATATTTCTACAACAAGATCTTAAGTGCCTAATAAATGAAACAACTAGTATATGCCGCACTTAAACAGAAAGCAATTAAACAAGCACTTGATTTGGTTTTTTTTATGCTTAGGGCAGCCCTGCAAAAACCATTAGTAGCCCTCTTTGACATGCATTCTTTTGGCAAAATATTCAAGCAAGAGGCACCTACAACCACAACTTGTTAGCCCTACAATGGTTAGCACATCAAAAATCAAATAATCTGCAAGTAAAATAGCTAATCAAATGGAAAAATTGGAAAATGAAACCAACATGGTTGGATTAGGTTCGGAAAGAACTTTCTAACGATATATTAGACTTAACTTTTTGATACCGTATCTGAAAATTTCTAAAAAATGGGTGCTAGTTTTCTAGGGTGGCACGAATTCTAAAAATGCTAAAATTTTGAAAAAAATTGAAAAGACAAAAAAAAACCACTTTCAGGCATAGGCGACAATACAGTCAACAAAAGTATCATGCGACACTTCGCTGCATACTGGTGCAACAGTTTATCCTAGTGCAATAGTTCTCCTTACCTGCAGGCAATAGAATACATAAAATAATGTGATATTATCTGCCAAATAGTGCGACACTTTTAACTGGTAAAGTGTCACACTGCTATACAAGAAACTGTCATGCGACACTCTGAGATAGAAAAACCAGAGACCGAAAATAAGCTAAAATTTGATGAAAAAATTTGACAAAAATGCAGAAAATAAAGGACAAAATGCTAATGTTCTGCCCCACGATGGGCACCAAAAGTGTGTACTCTAAATAGTGCACTTCTATGAATCATTACAATCAAGAACACTCAAGAATGAGGTCTCAAAAATCAATCCATAGCTCCCTCAGCATGGAGTGCAAGGGTGTTTAAGAATGCTCTCAGCTAGAGCTATAAAGCCAATGACCTTACTAGTAAACCATGCAATGAGAGATTCAAATGAAGACAAGGGAAAGAATGCCAATATCCTCAAGAATCAAATGAAATTCAATGCAAGCTAGATTAAGATGAATATGCAAGCTAAACTATGGAAATGAAAGAACAAGTATTACAAAGCCTCCTAGTTAAGCTTGATGAATTAATCTGAAGCATAAAGGAAACTAAGCTAAGTATGAAGCTATGAATGCCATGATAATGCAAGAAATGAAACTATGATAACATGTAGATGCAAAAGTCAAGAATGCTCCAAATCTTCAAAAAGCTCCAAAGTGACCTAGAAAACCCGCAACATAACATTAGTATAAAAATTTGGGGATCTAGAATGAAGAAGAGAGCTCTTCTTTTATAAGAAATGAGAAGGAATGGACCATGGAGATTAAGAGGAAAAAGATTTAATCAAGGGTGGAGCTTGAAAGAGGAGAAATCCATGTGCACAAGTTTCCTCCAATGAAAAAATAAGAGTTGACTTTTGTGTCCATATGAGACAAAAAGTGTTTTTCTTCTTTTTATAAAATAAGAATAATGCTTTATTTGTGCAACTTAGGATAAGAGGAAAAGTGGGGGATTTTTATTTAATAAAAGGGGAGGGAATTCCTTTTAATAAATAAAGACTTAGGATAAAATGGTTAGCCCATAGAAAATAATCGAATAAATGATAGAACTAGGATTTGATCAAGAACAAGCAATTGATGAATTTAGCAAAAATGCTAGCAAGGGGCTAATAGTATAGATGACCATTTTTAGGTGTATACACTTATCATATTTGATTTCCCTGACATTGTCCATCAACTGTGCGCACAAGATCTCACACAAGTTGAAGTCTCCATTTTCCTTTACAATTATTATGGCTACTAAAATAGTGGTTGTGGATACACTATTTACCCCGTTTGCATGTTGGAACTTGTAACCAAGAATCATTTCCTTGAGCTTGATGTCTTTCTTCTCAATCGGCTCAAGTGTCATCCCGCACTTATCAATCCAAGATTTACAAGCTTGATCAACTAGTTTCCTGACATCCTTGTTGATGAACTACAACTGATTGAATACCTGAATGACTTGAAGATCAATGATTAGAGATCACCGAGTACTGAAATGACATGTAAGATAATTAAATTAGTCAGTATGATTGTCATTGATGTCAACTAGTTTTGACAATACTTATCATGTTGGTTGCACACATCTAAACATTTGTAGAGTCGAGAGAAAAGATGAAGAACTGAGATATCCACATGGAGGAAGATGGATATGACAGATGAGGATAAGGAATACTTTTGGTAACTTATTGATGAGTCTATGATTTCATATTGTTGACTTGATTATGTTGCATTAATATGTTATGAAGTTGGAAGCATAACTTAACAAAGCAGTGTGGTCAGTAAATGAAGCACTTTAGTATACACCAAGCTTGTGTTTGCCGACACATTTCTTTGCTAATTGAGTATGGATGAAAGAACTAAATGTTTAGTTTAGCTGACAGAATTTGATGAGCTATAAAGTGTATGATTTCAAGGTGGAAGATAAAGTTTGTTATGAGATCAAAGGCTAACAAAATTTGAAGAAGATCTAAAGGATGGAATTGAAACAAGGTATTGACACATCTGTCGAGGAAGGTTTAAGTGGCAAAATCAATGAAGGAGATTAAGCGACAAAATCTAATGGATGAAAAGAAAAAAGTTTACTCGTCTATATAAGAGACATTGGTTTCATTGTTGAAAGTATGCCGAAAGAAGGAGACTGCATAGATATTGTGTGAACATAGCTTCATACATGCCTGATCAGACTAGTTGAAGAACTAAACTGCAAAATAGTACTGAGCGTCAGAGAGCTTTATCGAGTGACAGTAAGTTATTGAATATTAAAGAACTGAATTGAAATATTGATCAAAGGATTTTTATGGGCTTAGAATAGATCTGAACATCTTCAAAATCAAGTTGTATTATAATTAGATCACCTGCTATTTTAGTTTAACCATTTTAACAGAAAAATCTCTTAACCGAGTGGACTTGAAAGTCTTGTAATGTCATTCATAGAATGTACATTGTTATCCTATCAACCCCATAGTGAATGTTGGTTGGATGATAACTATTAGTGTTAAATCCTCTAACAATGTCACACCTTATAGTGTGTTTTATAACCTTTAACAGGGTTGGCTCTTCACCGAGCTCACTTTAGAAGAGTGAAAATATTTTGGGTTACCGGTCCTAGGTGGTTTTTCTCTTTTCAGGGTTTCCATGTTAAAACTTTATGTTATGTGTTTATGTGGTGATTGTTTGGTTATCATACTTTTCATGTTGCATATTTGATTTGGTCGGTAATCACTATGAGCAATTAACTGGTAATCGGTAAAGGCACAAATAGTTTAGTATTCTATGTTTACCGAGCTGTAGAATTAGCTAGATTTGTTTTATGTGATACATTTTGTAATTTGGGACTGTGGATAACTGATTCACCCCCCTCTCAGTTATTCTAACAATTGGTATCAGAGCATATTGGTTTCTTGAAATAGATTTTTAATGACTTCAACAAAAAGATCACAAAATGTATAAGAGGGAAGTGTCTAAGCTTAACAAGGACAACTTTACAATACGGAAAAGCCGAATGAGACTTCATATATCTGGAATTGGGATTTATGCCCTCACCCTATTGGACAATGGCTACTTAGCACCGCCTACTGGACCTTTAACTCTTGATCAATTGAGAGATAGACATGAGCATAATGTTACTATGATGGATATTTATGCTGCTCTATCAGATGCCAAGTTTGAAGATGTCAAGGATTGCCTTACTTCAAAGGAAATGTGGGATAAACTTACTCAAGTTTATAGTGGTGATGCAAATGTCAAGAGAGCCAGAGCTAAAAGTTTAAGAGGAAGATTCGATGATATGAAAATGAAAGGAGGAAATATAGTGAAGTATACAAACAGAATAAAGGAGGTAGTTAATGCTATCAGAGGATCTGGTGGTGTCATTGATGAAGATACAATGGTAAGAAAAATTCCAAGGACCTTATTGCATGTTTATGCAATCAGAATATTTACAATACATGAAATGAGGTCTGCACCTAACAGTACTCTTACTCTTGATAATCTAATTGGTAAGCTAACAACTTTTGAGTTAAACAACTTTGATAATAGTTTTGTACCATATGTTGAGTCTGCTTTCATGACTTCTCTGAAGATTGGTAAGTCTAGCAGTAGAAATAATAAGGATGATAGTGAAAGTAACAGTGATGATGAGCTTGATGAAATTGAAGCTCTTATGGCTGAGAGGTTACCTAAATGTAAAGGTAAAAATAGGGGTAAATTACCTTTAGCATGTTTTAACTGCAAAGAAGTTGGTCATATTGTTGCTAGATGCCCAAATAGGAAAGAAGATGATAGAAACAAAGATCGATCTGGTGAAGGAAGTTATGGGAGGAGAAACAACAAAAGTTATCAACACTACAACAGAGATAACCGAGACAACAATGATAAGGGAAAAAAGGTATGTTACATTGCTGAAGAGAATGATACTGATTCTAATACAAATGATGATGTTGAAGTAGTATTTTTTGCGATGAAGGATGATTGTGAGGAAGAAGAAAGGTATGTAGAGACAACACTCATTTCTAAAGTTTATAAAAATGATACATGGATCATTGATAGTGGTTGTACACATCACATGACTGGTGATGAAAAAAAATTGATCATCTTGAGCAATATAATGGAGGATTTGTAAAAATGGGTAATGATACACCATGTATGGTTAGAGGAAAAGGATTTTTACTGATAAATGATAAAATCAAATGTGATAATGCTTATTGGGTAGAAGGACTAAACTACAACTTTCTAAGTGTGGTAGAGCTTAAAAACTCAAGTCACCGAGTAGCTTTTGAGAGCAAGAAGGTAAAGATATTTGATGATGGAGGAAAACTTGTTGGAACAAGAGCACAAACTAAAGGTAACTTGTTTTATCTTGACAATGTTGAGTCCTCATGTTTAATGATGAAAAATGAGGATGCATGGCTATGGCATAAAAGGTTATGTCATGTAAACTTTGATAACATGATTAAGATCAGTAGAAAGAAAAAGGTTAGAGGTCTACCTAGCCTAGCAAAATTGGATCATGTTATGTGTCATCAATGTCAGAAAGGTAAGATGACAAAATCTAGTTTTAATAGTAAAGACTATTCAACAAAGAGAATCTTGGAGTTAGTTCACACCGACCTATGTGGTCCCATGAGAACATAGAGATACTATGGAGATAGATATTTCATTCTATATGTTGATGATTACACTAGATTAATGACTGTAATATTTTTAAAGGAGAAATCTGAGGCATTTAAGATGTTTAAATGGTACAAAGCAAAAGTAGAAAAAGAAACTGAGAAAGAACTGAAATGCTTGAGATCTGACAGAGGTGGTGAATTTATTTCTGATGAATTTACTAACTATTGTAATGGGCATGGTATAAAAAGATAGGTTTCTACTCCAAGAACACCTTAGCAGAATGGGATTACAGAAATGAGGAATAGATCAATTGTTGACTACGTAAGGACATTGATGTTACAAAAGAATGTTGTTCAGACATACTAGAGAGAATCAGTTAGCATAGTTGTATATGTGCTAAACTAAGTACAATTGAAGGACACAAACAAAACACCCTACGACCTACGGTTTGGTCACAAACTGACTGTAAGTTACTTCAAAAATTTTGGTAGCAAATGTTTTATTCCGAAAGATGAAAGAAATAGAAAGTTTGACTCTAAAGGGGATGAAGGGATATTTCTTGGATATTCCACTAAAAGCAAAGCTTACAAGTGTCTGAATAAAGTTAGTAATAAAATGATTGAAAGTTGCAATGTAAGAGTTGATGAATTTGATGATAAAAATGGTGAAGAAAGCACTAGGGAGCCAGAAGACTATGGTAGATTCACTTACATTGATCATACAGAACACCTATTGAAGCCCTAGGTTGAGTCGACCGAGGATTAGGAAAACAACACCGAGGAACAACAAAGGGAAACTGAGGACCAGGAAGGAGCTACCGAGCAAGCAAATGAACCTAAACAGGATGAACAACAAAGAAGAGATCAAGTACTAGCAAGATTTGTCAGAATACATCATCCTGAGAACCAAATCATTGGAGACAAGCAAGCTGGCATGCTAACAAGAAGTAAGTTAAGACAAGGTACATGCTTAGTTTGTGAGTTTGAACCAAAAAATGTTAAGGTTGCACTAGAGAATGATGAATGGGTAAATGAAATTAATGAAGAGATAGAACAGATAGAGAAAAAAAGACATAGACCTTAGTACCTAGGCCTAAAGATAAGAATGTTATCAGTACTAAATGGATTTTCAGGAATAAGTTGAATGAGAATGGAGAGGTTACAAGGAACAAAGATAGACTTGTATGCAAGGGATATGCACAGGAGGAAGGTATAGATTATGGTGAAACTTTTGCACCTGTTGCTAGACTAGAAGGAGTCTGAATGTTACTTGCATATGCAGCACATAAGAAGTTTAAATTCTATCAAATGGATGTTAAGTCTGCTTTTCTGAATGGGATACTAGAAGAGGAGGTCTACATAGAACAACCAGAAGGGTTTGTTGATCTAGAAAAGAAAGACATGGTATGTAGACTATACAAAGCTTTATATGGTTTAAAGCAAGCACCTAGAGCCTGGTATGAAAGGCTACATACTTATTTGGTAAGTATTGGTTTTGTTAGAACTAGTGAAAACAATAATTTGTATATGAAAGGAGAGTCTGATGACACTATTTTGATTGTTGAAATATTTTTGGATGATATAATTTTTGGAGGACAAGATCATATCTGTAAATCATTTGATGATGGGATGTGAAAAGAATTTGAAATTTCTATGTTTGGAGAGATTAAGTTCTTTCTAGGCTTGTAGGTTATTCAGCAGAATGATGGAATTTTCATCACACAATCAAAGTACATAAAGGAAGTATTGAGAACATTTAGCATGGACGATGCTAAACCAGTTGGAACATTGATGATCATAGGCTACAAACTGACTAAAGATGATGAATCTTTAATAGACATTGTAGCGATCTATGATTGGTAAGTTGATGTATGTAGTACATAGTAGACCAGATATTGCACATGCTATGGGAATTGCTGCTAGATTTTCTGCAAATCCTAAGGAATCACACATGGTTTCTACAAAAAGAATCTTAAGATACCTAAAGAAAATATAAGACTATGGATTATGGTATCTTAAGGAGGAAAGTTTGAACTAAGAGTCTACACTGATGTAGATTGGGCTAGAAATATAGATGACAAAATGAGTACCACCAGAGGAACATTTTTCTTTGGTGAAAGACTTGTTACTTGGACAAGTAAGAAACAACCTTGTATTTCTCAGTCTACTACCGAAGCAGAATATGTTGCTGCTACTACAAACTATTCAAATATTTCTTACATCAAGCAAGTGTTGGAAGGGATGAATGAGGTAATCACTGAGCCGGTGATTATATATTGTGACAACACAAGTACAATACATATTTTTAAGAATCCTGTAATGCACTCAAAGACCAAGCATATTTCTATTAAGTATCATTACTTAAGAGAAAAAGTACAAGAGAAGCAAGTAAAACTGGAATATGTTACATCAAAAGAGAAACTTGCTGATATTTTTACCAAGCCTCTACCGAAGGAAAATTTTGAATACTTGAGGACTAGACTTGGGGTCCGTCCCCTATCTACCGATCACTAATGTGATATGGAGGTTACATCAGCCTAATCTTATCAGAAGATCACTCATGTTGATGCAACATAGTTCACACTTTGGATTCTATCTAAGGTTGTGAAAGATTTCAGGAACAACTATTTGCATATCAGTATACCAAAATACATTGTATGCACCGGACAACAGAGAGACACATGGCTACTACAACATGACGAACCAAGAGATCACTAGAATATCTATCTAAGGGAGAGATAATTTGAGAAAGTTAGGGAGAGTTTTGAAGATTTGTTGCTAAGAATAGAAGAAGGAATCTGAGAGCTGGAAAGATCATATCTACAGAGGAAAGTTTGCACTTGCAATGCTGTTATGTAACATAGTGATTAAACATATTTAATATCAAGCTAGGGAGAGCTTACCGAGCTACACCATTTTCTTACATAGTTGTAGAATACATGTTTGGTATGTGTATGGTATATTTCATATTGCTTGAGTTGCCATCAATGCCAAAGGGAGAGATTGATGAACTACAACTGATTGAATACCTGAATGACTTGAAGATCAGTGATTAGAGATCACTGAGTACTGAAATGATATGTAAGATAATTAAATCAGTCAATATGATTTTCATTGATGTCAACTAGTTTTGACAGTACTTATCATGTTGGTTGCACACATCTAAACATTTGTAGAGCGAAGAGAAAAGATGAAGAATTGAGATATCTACATGGAGGAAGATGGATATGACAGATGAGGATAAGGAATACTTTTGGTAACTTATTGATGAGTCTATGACTTCATATTGTTGACTTGATTATGTTGCATTAATCTGTTATGAAGTTGGAAGCATAACTTAACAAAGCAGTGTGGTCAATAAATGAAGCACTTTAGTATACACCGAGCTTGTGTTCGCTGACACATTTCTTCATTAACCGAGTATGGATGAAATAACTAAATGTTTAGTTTAGTAGATAGAATTTGATGAGCTGTAAAGTGTATGATTTTGAGGTGGAAGATAAAATTTGTTATGAGATCAATGGCTAACAAAATTTGAAGAAGATCTAAAGGATGGAATTGAAATGAGGTATTGACACATTTGTCGAGGAAGGTTTAAGAGACAAAATCAATGAAGGATATTAAGCAGAAAAATATGATGGATGAAAATAAAATGGTTTACTCATCTATATAAGAGACATTGGTTTCATTGTTGAAAGTATGCTGAAAGAAGGAGACTACAGAGATATTGCATGAACACAGCTTCATCCAAGCCTAATCAGACTGGTTGAAGAAGAACTGAACTGCAGAACAGTATCGAGCATAAGAGAGCTTTAAAGAGTGAGAGTAAGTTATTGAATATTGAAGAACTGAATTGAAATATTGATCAGAGGATTTTTATGGGCTTAGAATAGATCTAAACATCTAAAAAATAGAGTTGTATTATAATCAGATCACCTACTGTTTCAGTTTAACCATTGTAACAGAAAAATCTCTTAACTGAGTGGACTTGAAAGTCTTGATATGTCATTCATAGAATGTACATTATTATCCTGTCAACCTCATAGTGAATGTTGGTTGGACGATAACTGTTAATGTTAAATCCTCTAACAAGGTCACACCTTATAGTGTGTTTTGTAACCTTTAACAGGGTCGGCTCTTCACTGAGCTCACTTTAGAAGAGTGAAAATATTTTTGGGTTACCGGTCCCATGTGGTTTTTCCCTTTACAGGGTTTCCACGTTAAATCTTTTTGTTATGTGTTTATGTGGTGATTGTTTGGTTATCATACTTGTCATGTTGCATAGTTGATTTGTTCAGTAATCACTATGAGCAATTAACTGGTAATTGGTAAAGGTACAGACAGTTTAGTATTCTATGTTTACCGAGCTGTAGAATTAGCTAAATTTGTTTTATGTGATACATTTTGTAATTTGGGACTATGGATAATTGATTCACCCCCCTCTCATTTATTCTAACACTTGCTTGGTAAATCACTCAAATATGTTTCCAAGGGTTTTTGAATCATCACGTATGAACTAGGGCTTCGCAACAAACTTTCAAGCTTCTTCACCGATAAACCAACTGAAATCTTTCAACACAAACTACTTTGATCTCTTGTACTCTCCAAAGGCTTGAACTTGATTGCAAATGTGTGAATAATGGATCTTTGGTCACTTTAAAACAACTTTCCACCATTAATTCTTTCTGCCATAACATAGAATGAAATAGTGAATTTCAAACTCCATCACTGCTAGCAATTAAGTTGTGTGCTCTCACATACAACATCAACTAGTCTCCAAACATTTAAAACCAAAGGCACATACTCTGATGGTGAGTATACCAGCCATGTAGGGGTCTAGAGTTAATCTAGCTCCCCCTATGACCATGAGGTTCATTCATCCAGAAGTAAAGGGTGTGTCCATTACAGATGCATCCAATACATATTCATCAACATTATCCTTCTTTACTTCTATCCAAATCAAGCTTGCACCTTCTGTAACTTGCACAAACTTAACTTGTCCTACTTCATCTAATATTGATCGTTCAAACTTTTTAAGGCTTTCTTGTCTTTGCGATTTTGATCTATAGAACTTTGAGATGTGTCCAGCCTTGTTACAAGAGTGATAAATAACTGGAGGCTTTATATTCCTTGGTGCATTGATGTGAGTTACCATTTTGCACTGTCTAGTTGTGTGACCATTATAATTACATATCTAGCATGTAATGTTCTGAGGAATTCTAACATTCTACTGTAGATGACTTCTCTGATTGTGTTGTGACTGATTTCTTTGATTTGATCTACAATTCATAGCTCTATGACCAAACTTATTGAATGAATACTAGTAACCATTGAAAGGTCTTACCTCTTTACAATCTCTTGCTATGTGACCATTCTTGTTATAGGCATAACAAGTTTTGTTTACTAGCTTGCGCTCATCCTTAGATGGTTCTTCTTTAGCTTCACTATGATTTCCAGTCTTCTTAGCTTTTGTAGATTCTTCTAATGCTTTCTTTCTTTCTCACATGTTATTGATTTGATTTTGTGTTTCATTGAATCCAATGCCACTGGTATCCCCTTTAATCTTTTGTGCATACAATTGTGACTCTATTAGATCCTTTCTTGTGTGCAATTTGTCAATGTGATTCTTTGCTTCAGTCAATTCAAATTCCATCTACTTCCAAGTGTTCTCTAACTCTAAGATTTTCATGTTTGATTGCCTCAGTTCTTCATCAAACTTCTTATTTTCTTTGACCTGTTCTTCATAGGCTTCTTGATTTTTAAATAGCTTTTCATCCAACTCTTCAATCAGAGATGTGTTTTCCTCATTCAAATTCTTGACCATTTTCCCTAAATCACTTGTAGAACAATCTCTCAAATCTTTTCTCCATTTCTTGATGAATACTTGTGCATCACTGACTTTCATTTTCAGTTCCTCAATTTCTTTTTCAGATCTGTCAAGATCTTCAAGAGCTTCTTCAAGATTCTTCTTTAGATGTTTCACTTCTTCTAAACCCATGATCTCCTCAAGTGGTTAAACTTCTCTTCAGAGGACCAAAGCTCTAATACCAATTGTTAGGAATGGCAACACTGAGAAGGAGGGTGAATCAGTGTTCTATATTATTACTTTTTCTGATATCTTGAAACTTAACTCAATTGCTTTAGTACTAAATTGAATAATAATGCAAGTAAAGTAAACACATAACACATAGCACTAGATATGATTATGGGGAAACCCAAATAGGTAAAAACCCCGGTGGGAATTGACACCCACTAAGAACTGCACTAGAGTATTATGATCCCTGTTAGAAGATCTTACAACCTTGTTAGGAGTTGATCTTTACAATGCATTAGGTACAGTGACCTGGTCAAGGGTCGGACCCTGTTGATGCAAAGGCAAGAAGCAAGAGGGGCCAAAGGATGGCTCACCCTAATTTTCCAAGCCTGCAACACACATGTGGAAGCAACAACAACAACAAAGTGAGAGAGAGAATGCCAAATCTGTCATTAACTTTCACCATTAGAATCATACATGTCGGGTTGTAAGGCCTTCTTGATTACGGCCTGATATTACAATGAAACTCAGAACTCCTCAAACATGCAAGGATCTGTTACCATCTCAATACTAATGTCTATTATCTTCTAACTCCTTTTTCCCTTTTTTTAAACTACTACCAAACATCTACATTTATACAAGAAGCTACCGAGCTGAGTCAGCCTTCAAATCCATAATGAAAGGATGTAATGGTCAAATCTAGGACCACACGCTTCCTAATGATGGATTCCAGCATTAATTCCATGATCCAATATAAATACATAAGTCGACCACAATAGGAAACAAAACTAGGCTCGTCGGTGAGCAAGATGACCGAGCAGCAGACAAGCAATGCCGAGCGCCAGTGAATTAACTGACCCCCCAGGAGATAACCGATGACACTCGGTAACCAAAGGAAACTGACCAACTACAGACCAACTTGGTAACCAAAGGAAACTGACCAGCTAACAACCAACTCAGTTAAAGCAGGAACCGAGCAACACAGACAAACTCCAAATATTTTTGGTGACACAGGATTGCCAAGGACCCAAGATGCTCCTGCATCAGACACCTGGGGTTGTTTTGAAATGATTCTCAAAATCATTTAGTATGCCTGGTATGAGCTATATCCAACTTAGACTATGAAATCCAAGAATTTTCTTCCATCGGTCTATTCTTCCACTTAACCAGATATTCCATATATTGTTTTCCTCTTGTGATCTTGCCAACTCTTTCCTTCAAAATCTATTCAACTTCCTCCTTTAGCTTCTTAGGATATTCTATCGGTACTTTCATTCCTTCATCAGGTTCATAATACTCATATAAATCAGCAATGTTGAAAATTGGTGATATGTCCATGTCATCAGGTAACTCAATCTCATATGCATTTCCACTATCAAATTTCCTCAAAATTTTGCAAGGTCCAAACTTCTTCATCTTTAGCTTTCCATATGTTCCCATAGGAAATTGGCCTTTCTTCAAATGAACCATCACTTCATCACCAACATCAAAAGTCTTATGTCTTCTTGATCTATCAGCTTTGTCTTTGTATTTTTTATTACTATCTCCCAGCTTCAGCTTCACATCTTCATGCAATGTCTTCATGTATTCAGCAAATTTCACTCCTTCAACACTTCTTTTATTCTCATCACCAATGTCTCTCAAATCATATATTCCTCTTAGTTGTGTGCCATTCACAATCTCAAATGGTGTCTTTCCAGTACTCCTATTCACTAAATTATTGTATGAAAACTTTGCTTGTGCCAATATAGAATCCCAATTACTCAGTGTGTCTCCAACTAAAAATCTCAAAAGATTTTCCAAACTTTTGTTCACAACTTTAGTTTGTCCATCGGTTTGTGGGTGAAATGTAGAACTATATTTCAACTCAGTGCCAAATTTCTTCCAAAGTGTTTTCCAAAAATAACTAACAAATTTACTGTCTCGGTCAGAGATAATACTCCTTGGTAACCCATGCAATCTCACAATTTCCTTAAAGAAAAGATCTGCTACATTTACTGCATCAGATCTCATTCTACATGGTATAAAATGTTTCATCATAGAAAATCTATCCACAACAACAAATATAGAATCATTACCTCTCACTGTCTTCGGTAAGCCAAGAACAAAATCTATACTGATATCAATCCAAGGTTTCTCAGGTACAGCAATCGGTGTATACAATCCAATATTCTGACTTACTCCTTTTGCAACTTGACAAGTACCACAACTTTTCACAAATTTCTAAACATCTCTATACAACTGCGGCCAAAAGTACTTCTCCTTAAGCAAATTCCATGTTTTATCAATGCCAAAGTGTCTAGCCAAACCACTACTATGTTTCTCTTTTATCAAATTAGTTCTCATTACTCCTCTCGGTATACACAACTAAATACCTTTGAACAACATACCTTTCTAAATAAAATATTCATCCCATTTAGTATCATGTTGATCTTGTATAGGTACTCTGCACTTTCTCCATGGCTCAAAAAAATCAGGGTCATTTTCATACAAACCTTTCATCTCATCAAAACCAAGAACTTGAATTTTCATCTCATTCATCAAAGATCTTCTTCTACTCAATGCATCAGCAACTCGGTTAGTGACTCCACTCTTATGCTTTATCACAAACGTGTAACTCTACAAATACTCAACCCATTTCATATGTCTCTAATTCAACTTATTCTAACTACCCAAATATTGTAAAGCTTTATGATCAGTATACAACACAAATTCACTCAGTATCAAATAATGTCTCCATTTCTTCAGTGCTTGAACAATAGCATAGAATTCTTGATCATACATAGAATATTTCCTTCTAGAATCATTCAAATTTTCACTAAAGAAAGCAACAGGTTTACCTTCTTGACTCAACATAGCTCCAATTGCACTTCCACTTGCATCACATTCTACTTGAAATACTTTACTAAAATCAGGTAATGCCAAAATAGGTAATTCAGCAACCTTCTACTTCAAATTCTCAAAAATTTTATGAACTCCATGTGTCCACTTGAATTCTCTTTTGTCTCCTCTCATAGTCTCAGTCATAGCATTACAAATTGAACTGAAATTCCTTATGAACTTTTGGTAAAAACTTGCCAAACCATGAAATGATCTTACCTTAGTAGCATTCTTAGGTGTAGGCCAATTTAGAATAGCTTCAACCTTTTCAGGATCCATTTTCAAACCATCAACTAAAATAACAAATTCCAAATACACAATCTCTTCTTTCATGAATGAAATTTTTTTTAGATTTATGAGAAACTTTTCTTCTTTCAGTCTCTACAGAACTTGTATTATATGCAACAAATATTCTTTTCCGGTCTTACTGAATATCATAATATCATCAAGATATACAATCACAAACTTACCCAAGAATTTCTTCAAAACTTCATTCATCAACCTCATAAAAGTACTCGGTGCGTTAGTTAAACCAAAAGGCATAACCAACCACTCATACAAACCTTCCTTTGACTTGAAAGTAGTCTTCCATTCATCACCTTCTCTAATTCTAATCTGATGATATCCACTTTTCAAATCAATCTTTTTGAAATATTTCACTCTAGTCAAACTGTCCATTATGTCATCCATTCTTGGTATAGGAAATCTATACTTCACTATTATCTTATTGATTGCTCTGGAATCAGTACACATTCTCCATTCCCCATTCTTGTTCAGTGCTAATATAGTAGGTACTGTACAAGGACTCAAACTTTCTCTAATCAAACCTTTCTCCAGAAATTCTTGAATCTATTGGTTCAATTCCTGATTCTCGGTAGGTGTTAACCGATGAGGTGCCTTATTTAGTAAACTAGCTCCAGGGATTAGATCCATACAATGATCAATGCTTATTTTCGGTGGCAAACCATTAGGTACATTATCAGAAATGATATCATTGTACTCGGTGAGTAACTTATCAATCTCCTCAGGGACATTATCTCCTATTTTCTTACTTAGTTTATTAGGAATCACAACAAAACATACATCCTCCCTCTTCAAAGAGTTAACAAACTTCCTTCCTTCCATCAAGAAAACTTTCACAGATGTGCAAACATTACTAATAGGTTCTTCCATTAATGGTAACAAGATTTGTTTCTTTCCATTAGCCACAATAGTATACTTATGCAATCTCCCATCATATATAGCATGTCTATCATATTGCCAAGGTCTACCCAACAAAATATGACAACAATCCATAGGCATGATATCACACAACACTTTATCATAGTACTATCCAATCTTTAAATTCACATAACATTGTTCACTTACCAGGAGTGTATGTTCATCCTTGATCCATGAAATTTGATAGGGCTTCAGATGTACTAACCTTTTCAACTGTAAATTTGTGACCATCTCTTCAGATGCCAGGTTCTCTGAGCTACCACTGTCAATGATTACCTTCCAAACTTTGTAAGAAACTCTACATCTGGTCTTGAACAAAATTTTCCTTACCGGATCCTCCTTCTTACTTTCATTCCACAATGCTCCCCTCACCATCAGGTTATTCTCCTTTTCAGGTTCATTCAGTGGTTCTTCTTGCACTACAGCATTCCTACTACTATCAGCCTTCTTACTTGCTTGTGTACATTCAAATGACCTATGTCCTTCTCCACAATTGTAACAAGTTCCTCAGAAAATTCCTCTACTATAACCACCTCGATAGTTACTACCTCTGCCTCTAGATAAACTTTCACCTTTCCACTTGGTCTTGCCTTTGTCCAGATTTATCTTTTCTGGTTCGGATCTACCAATTTCACCATTAGATCTACCTCTTCCTCTAGGGAATCTACCACCTCTTCCCCTCTATCTCTGTTCATGTCTCTTGTTCAATTTCTCCTCAGCTTTCAAAGCAAATTTATAAGACTCCTCAATACTCTCCAACTTGACCATACTAATTACCTCTTGGATGGAAACTCTCAAACCATTTAGGTATCTGTCGATTCTTTCCACATCATCTTCATCATGTCTAGATCTGATATCCAATCTATAGAATTCATCAGTATACTCTTTTACCAAGTTATCCTTCTGTCTCAAACTTTGCATTCGCTGAACTAGGTTAATCTGATAATCACAGGGTAAGAACTTTCCTTTCAATTTATTTACCATCTTGTTCCATACCTTGATTTTGTATTTACCCTTCCTTTTCCTCTCCAATTGAAAATGTTCCCACCATAAGGATGCATGACTTTTCAACTTGGTGCTAGCAATCTTCACCTTCTTATCCTCAGGAATGTTTTCATATTCAAAATACTTTTCCATCTTAGTGATCTAGTCCACCAATTCATCATAATCTAGCTTTCCACTATACTCAAGAGGGTTGAAATGTGGTGTTGACTTCAGATTTTTCAAAGCCTTCAAAAATCTTTCTTCACCTTGATCCATAACAAGAGTAGGTTCTGCATTCGCCTGTTCTTCTTCAATTTCATCATCACTAACATCCTCAAGATGTCTACCTCTTCTTTGGGCTATTTCAACTGCTTCTAATCTTGCAGCAATCTGCCTTAGCATATCTGCCAATCCTGGATCTGCATCTCACCTCCCACGAACCATCTTGACAACCCTCTGCAATTGTAGGTCAAATCACAATCTGCTACCCCATAATAATCCACTAGGGCTTCAAGAGGAACCAACAAACCTAGATCCACAGACCTAGATCAAGATCTAACCTCACTCTGATACCACCTGACACAAAGGCAGGAAGTAAGAGGGGCCAAAGGATGGCTCACCCTAATGTTCCAAGCCTGCAACACACATGTGGAAGCAATGACAACAACAAAGTGAGAGAGAGAATGCCAGATCTTTCATTAACTTTCACCATTAGAATCATACATGCTGGGTTGTAAGGCCTTCCCGGTTACAGCCTAATATTACAATGAAACTCAGAAGTCCTCAAACATGTGAGGATCTATTACCATCTCAATACTAATTTCTATTATCTTCTAACTCCTTTTTCCCTTTTTTTAAACTACTACCAAACATATACATTTATACAAGAAGCTACCGAGCTGAGTCGGCCTTCAAATCCACAATGAAAGGATGTAACGGTCAAATCTGGGACCACACACTTCCCAATGATGGATTCTAGCATTAATTCTATGATTCAATATAAATGCATAAGTTGGCCACAATAGGAAACAAAACTAGGCTAGTCGGTGAGCAAGATAACCGAGTAGCAGACAGGCAACGCCGAGCACCAGTGAATTAACTGACCGCCCAAGAGATAACCGACGACACTCAATAACCAAAGGAAACTAACCAAGTACCGACAAACTCGGTAACCAAAGGAAACTGACAAGCTACCAACCAACTTGGTTAAAGCAGGAACTGAGCAACACAGACAAACTCCAAATATTTTTGGTGATACAGGATTGCCAAGGACCCGAAATGCTCCTGCATCACCTATTAGGAGTCTTTTACAAATAACCCTATTAGGGGTGGTTGGCTCACTGCCAGAGCTCACTATTCAATGAGAAGGCTACAACCTCTTGGATATTAGATACACACTATATCTGCAAATGGTGAACTATTATTGTGACACGGCTTGTCTAATCAGTTCCTTTTGTGCACTGATGCTTTAACCTCTTGTAAAGCACTATATCATTCTTACTAATCTTCACATACTTCTTCTCTACTTCTATCAACTCTATATCTCATGCCATACACAAATAGAAAGGTGCATGTCTTATTTATATGTGCAAACAAAACTTTTCACTAGGTCGGCCTTCAACCTATTACATAGAACACTTCAAAATGAATTGGCTCAAGCGTGTTTACATACAATGATATTAACCTTTCTATAACCTAAATACAATAGGTGCATAGCCTTTACAAAACAATATTATACACGCTAACCAAAATAACAACAATTGGCTCCATGCTTTGTTTTGTTTTGTCGCTCACTATCTGTGATACTTCAATTTGTTGTATCTTTATCATACTAACTCATTTGATCATGCTCTCTTAACCATAGCTTAATAACATAACCAAAATCTTATCTTCCAAGGTGCATACCAAAACTCAGTCATACGCATGTGTGCTGATACTCTGTTCCTCAGGTGCTACACTAACTATCATGTCTTCCATACTTAGCCATTTTCCTAATCTTCTAAGTTATGCGCTGACTCCAAAACTTCATATGACTTTGTTTCCATAATGACAACACTAAATCATAGTCATATACAATAGTATAGTCAACTTTCCAAAAAATGCTCCTTCAGGATCATCCTCACAAGACTTAAAAGGGTGTCTTTTAAACTTATATCTTGGCCTATCAACAACATCATATATCACAAGTGCATCCATAGCTTTCTTGTAAGAGTAAACGGTCTAAATACCTTGAATATGCTAAATTCTAAAATTTCTGCTTCGATCAATCATGCAATGTAGCTTCTAGGTGATTGATATGCTTCGTTACTCTATTCTCCTTGGTTTTTTGATTATCAAATGGTGAACAAATGAGATGTCTTGAGTTCTTTTATCTATTGCCAAGTGAGTAAGTGCATTTATCACAGTTAACTCAACTTTGCACATTGTCTAGTCAAACACAAATCTCACGCTCATAGGATATGAATCTCCAAATACTATGATCACATATGTAGACTCCATAGTGTTTGTATACACCATATCTAAGCTTGCATGATCTCATTCCACATAATCAGGGGCTAGATATAATCTGTTGTCTGCATCCAATGCTCCCCCTAAGGCCATGCTCGGCCTTTTAGGTCGATGTAGCAATTTTGACATCAATCAAAGACATAGTAGTATCTATTGTCTCTGCCTAAACCAATGCATTATTGAAATATTTTACCTTCCATATCTTTCCATCATCTTTTTCTTCTAGTTTCTTGAAATGATTCTTGAATTCACCCACATATTCACCAAGAATTTTACTGTTGTCACCAATATTCTTCTTTATAACCATAGGAGGTGGTCCTCTTCTTTTTTCCATTCCATTGTACCTGTAAAACTTCCCTATATGCCCTAAGTTGTTGCATTTGTAACAAGTAGGTGGTCTTCTGTCCTGATTAACCTACAGTTTACAAAACCTCGTAGTATTCCCAAGGTTGTTGCATTTGTAGCATGTGATCTTTGCTATTGATTCTTCTCTAATGTAATCTTGTTTGTTTCTTGACTGATCAGGTTTCCTACATTCTTCTTTCTTGTGTCCATATGCATAACAATTATAAAAATAACCAGTAAAGGGTTTGAAAGGGCCTTTACATCTACAATCTCTTTTCATGTGTCCAAGTTTGTTGCATCCATAGCATCTACCTCTAAAAGGTCTGGTCTGATCTCTAGGTCTCTCAAGAATAGGTCTTTTTTCAACCTTTTCTTCATGTGATTCATCATGGGTTTTAGAACATTTTCCTTCATTGTATCCAACTCTAGTCATATCTCCTTTAGGTTTTTGTCTCTCTCTTTGTTCATCAATCTTATCACTGCTAATATGTAACTTCTCAATGTGTAATTTGTCTTGAGTGAGTTCACCTTTAATGATCTAATTGTACTTCTCCAATTCCAGGCATTTATCCTTGTAGTGTTCAAGTTCAATATGCATTTCTCCTATCTGCATGTTCTCTCCTTTTAGAGTCTCTTCAACTTTGTATCTTACATCCTTTTCATGTTGAATGTCTTTAATCATCGGAAGATTAATTTATTCTTTTTCTTGCTCCAGCTTCTTTACTTGGTCTGATGTATCATTTTTTGAATCATCCTTGATCTTCTCCATAAGGTCTTGTCTCTGACATTTTGAAAGTTTAAGTCGTTTCTTTAGTTTCTTGATAAAACCTTCTACTCTTCTTAATTTGAATTTCAAATCGTCATTCTCAGCCATTTCCTTGTCTAGGTCATCAAGTGTTGCTTCAAAGTTCTCTTGCAAACTTTCTGAATCTATTATGATCTCCCTTAAGCTGTTAGGATTTTTATCTAAGGGCCAATAGCTCTGATACCAAATGTTAGGATTGAGTAATACTAAGAGGGGGGGTGAATCAGTATTACAACACTTTAAATTAAACTTAAACCAATTTTGAATAAACCATATGAATGCTGAAATGAAAAGAATATCAACACATAACACATAACTCATAACACCATTATTTGTTTTCGAGGAAACCCTGGCCAAGGGAAAACCCTGGTGGGGATGGTACCCACAACTATGTACTAAAATATAGTATCTCTGTTAGGAGATCTAGCCCTGTTAGGAGCTGAGTATTACACTAGTACATTTCCTTGTTAGAGGAATATAAACCCTATTAAAGGTATACAAAAACCCTGTTAAAGGTTTAGTGAGCTTACAGCTCTTACAATCAATAATTCAGTTACAAAAATGTTCTTCAAGGATGAACAATACAAGCATCTACTATGCTTTGATAGTTCTAGTTATGGCTCTCAATAGTCTCTGTCAATCTCTAATCTCACATCTTCTATCAACCATCATTGATATCCCAAACTTGCATCCATATCTCATACATATCTTATTCATCAATCACTTTCACAAAACACTCTTTATTTATATATATTCTACCATCCAGTCGACTCTCAAATACAATACAAAATATAATAATTACTCATGCCAATAATAAATACTAAGTTGGCGATCTTGTATTACCAAAGTGTCGGTAATATACAATCATTATTTGACTTAGCACATTACCATTCCGTCTAGCATTCCCATAATCATCACGACTGTTCATATGCCATGTTTCATTATTCCTCTATCTTTGCATGCATTCATATCACTGTAACTTACTGATATCAATACCAAAACACATGCATTACCTCCTAAAGAATCATACCCAAAGAATTTGTTGTATTTACTGAAAATCATGCCTTAATCTATATAAACACTCAAGAGAAGCTTAGTAATAGGAATTTGAAGTGGATGGAGTATCTCCAATCCTTTACTTTCACAATCAAGCACAAGTAGGGGCAGCTCAACAAGGTAGCAGATGCCTTGAGTAGGAACCTATTGACTGTCCAAGAAGTACAGTTACAAAGCATTGGAATAACAGGTTTCAAAGACTTATCTGAGGAGGAAGAAGACTTCTCAAAAGCCTACAAGGTGTACCTAGAGTTTGAGAACCATTTCCATAGTGAGTTTGTAGATTATACCCTTCAAAATGGATTATTCTTTAAAGGTAATCAGCTTTGTGTACCTAGAGGATCCATGAGGGAAAATCTGATTCAACAGAAGCATAATGGCAGTCTTAGTGGTCATTTTGGCATAAATAAGACATTGGATTTAGTACAGCAATACTACTTTTGGCCTAAGCAAGCAAGAAATGTAAGGAGATATGTTGAGCAGTATGGAGTATAATAGAGAGATAAAGGTGGTTCAAGAAATGCAGGACTCTACCAACCTTTGCCAATTCCAAATAGGCCTTGGGAGTGTGTAAGTATGGACTTTGTGGTTGGACTCCCTAAAACCAAATCAGGTATGGATAGCATCTATGTTGTAGTAGACAAGTTCTCTAAAATGAGTCATTTCATTCCACGCAAAACTACTCATGATGCAAGCTATGTAGCACATCTCTTCTTCAAGGAGATAGTTAGGATTCATGGACTCCCTCTGAGTATTGTGTTTGATAGAGATAGCAAGTTCATGGGTCATTTTTGGCAAACGTTATGGAAAAGGCTAGGAACTAATCTCTCTTTCAGTTCAGCATACCATCCTCAAACTGATGGTCAAACTGAGGTCATCAACAAGGTGCTTGGCAACTTGCTAAGGTGTTTGACAAAGGAGTATGGGAAGACTTGGGATCTTGTTATATCTCAGGCTGAATATGCTTACAATGATAGTGTCAACAGGACCATAGGAAGAAGTCCTTTTGAGATAGAGGAGTGATTGAGTTGAGAGACTTAGGTTCCATGGAGTTGAAAAGTGGACAAGCTAAATATTTTACTCAAACCATCAAGGAGGTTCAAGAGCAAGTGAAGAAGACCATTATGGAATCCACTCAAAGACTCAAGGCTAAAGTGGGTGAAAAGAGGAAAGAAGTACAAGTTTAGATTGGGGACTATGTCATGGTCCATCTTAGCAAAGCAAGAATGCAGAAGGGTATGCCCACTAAGCTACAAATGAGGAGAGTAGGACCATGTAAGATTCTAGCCAAATATGGAGAGAATGCCTACAAAGTGGACTTGCCATCAGACTTAGCCATCTCACCAGTGTTTAATGTTGCAGACCTGATCAGATTCAAAGGAGATCTCAGTCATCAAGGTACAGCTCCACCAAAGGTACTACAAGACATAGACACCAATGCAATGCCCAAGAAGAAGCCAGCCAAAGCAAAGAAGGTTTTAGAATCCAAAGTGAAGAAAACTACTAGACATCAAGTATACATGGAGCATCTAATCAAATGGATGGATCAGCCTGAATCTGAAGCCACCTAGATTAAGGAAGGACAGTTCAAGAAGTTTGGTCTTGACTTGGCTCTTCTTGACCCCAAAGTGCCTTAGCTTGTGTTGAGGGAGAGTATGGTGCAGGAGCACCCTTCTAAGGGCTCCCACCAACCAAATTTTTTTTGTGAAACACTTCTTAACTGAAGTTTGTAAATACAATAAGAGTTTAGCTCATTTTGTGTGTCTAGGCCTAGGTGAGGTCCTAGTGTTTCAGTTGGTCTTTTCTTCTAAGTGGCACAATGACTTAGGGAAGATGTCATCTTGAGATCATTGAATTGTTATATGGTTAAAAGTCCTAGGTTGAGTGTTTGGTCAAGTTATGTGCACAAGTGTGCTTTGGGAAGACCTAGTATTGGTCTTGGTAGTATAAGAGCAAAAGTTGCTAGCAACTTTTCAAAAGTTGCTTAGAAACTTTCTCTTTTGAAGTTCTAACCTTGGCTAAGTGGCTAAAGAGCCCTAAAAATACACTTACACTGAGGAAAAGGATATAAAAGACCTGAAAAACCCTAATTTAGGGGTTGGATGTCATTTGTTACGATTCTGTATGAAAATACTAGTCTAAACTATGAAATCTGTGAACAGTCAAGGCTATTTTGGCTTGTTTGAATGTGAACAGGAAGAACTCTGTTGAATCTTCATCGTGAATGATATAATTAGTGTTTTTATCTTTCATGTATATGTGTTTGGTTTGAATATTTCAAGCTTTATTATAATATTTTGTTCATTTCTTATTTGTAACCAATTCTCTGCCAGTTTGGAGAGACATGTAGATAAAGGGCTGTAACTTTTGTTTCCACCATGGAAATTCCATGGAACCTCAAATTCTAAAGGTACAGACCCTACTCTATATAACTATGTCTGTAGGGCCCTTGAATGTAAGTGCAAACATTTGTTTGACCCATCCCTAGGCAAGCTAAGGCATAGCCCGGTTAGGAGCGGTCAATAGTGTAGGTGCTCCAGATGACAGAGGAAGGAGTTTCAAGACTAGCCCATTGGTGGGAGTCAAGGGACATGTCTGAAGGATAAGTGGTATGAAGGAGGGAGCTTGAACAATCCTGGAGAGGTGCTGTTGCAGACTAGTTTTCTCTGTGACCTTCAAAAGCCTTAAAACCCTCATTTTTGGTACAGCCATTGTACGGACAGATGGAGGCCCAAGACCCCAAAAATCATTGAGAGTTGGTCATTTGATATGGATTTTGTTTAGAATAGAAGCCTTGAATCTTAGAAGGGAAGGAGGCAAAAGCCCTACAAAACCAAAAGGAGACCTAATTGGCACTTCCTTGTAGTCCTGATTTGCAAAGAAACTCTTAAATCAGGCAAAGACCCTGTTAGCACTGATCGAAATTTGCCTTGGTCTCTAGTTTTTCCTAGTCTTTGCAGTGTGTTTCCCATCCTTGGCAGTCAAAACCCTTTCAAAATTTCAAAAAACTAGCCGTAGTTTTCAAAATACCTCAGAAACCCTTGGCTCCTTTAGTTCATGTCTAATTTGGTGTTACCTTTATTCCGGCCACTTAGAAAGCCCAATTTGCATGTGCGTATTTCCTTGCCGGTAAGTCCCCAGTTCTCCAGGTCTCCGAGCAGTTACTTTTTCTATCCAGCGACCTGATGACTAGCAATTATCGGTTGGTCTCTTGTTTCTGGCAGTTAGCCCTTAACATCTAGTGACTTTGCTGGTGTTTTCCCTTGCTTTGGTCGTGCTATCACGTAATGTGGGACCCAATCCTTGTTCAAGTCTCTTGATCTCCAGGTGCTTACATCTCTTATTCGGTGACCTGGCGACTGTGTAGTCGCACAGTCTCTTCGTGCTTGGCGGTTAGTAGCTTGCATCTGGCGATTTGGCGAAGCGGTCAGTGTTTCCCTTTGTCACTAGGTCTCATGATGCGGCAGTTACTTTCTTTAAAACTCAGTGATCAAATGACAGTCATTGATGGAGGATCGTGTGGTAGATATTTAATCTCAAGATGATGGCCGTGGTTAAGAAATGATGCCATGATGGTGCACCAAACTTTAGTCGCTAGGTCGCCCAAAATAGTTTTTGCCTTCGGTCTCAGGTGATAATGTGTGCGGGCCCGGGTTCCCCTGATAGACTTTCAATCTGACGGCCGGCGGATGATCTTATGGGTTTTTGTCAGAGCTTGCAATCTTGCGCCCCTCATTGATTCAGAGTGGTGATCTGGTCTTTCCTAGCCAACGGGTCCACTACCTTGTGCACATGATTTGGACATTTCTGATTGGTCCACAAATGATGAGTTGGTGCTATTGGTGGGACCTAATTTTTTGATGTGTCAGGGGGCCCTAAGATGTCAATATATCGACGGTCAGTGTATCATCTCATGAGGGTGTGTCAGATCTTTGTGATCTTGCGATGGCCATTGATCTTCCAGCGTGGGTCCAGTGTTGTTGATGGGCGGTATTCTGCAAATGTTGTTCTGACAGGTGGCATAGTGCATCGCGGTTACAGAGTTAACAGCAGAGTGAATAAAGAGTTGGCGGTGCTGATAAAGTGTTGTCTTGACATGTATTCATGAGATGGTTTGGTGGTTCCCCAATTCATTTGGAGACTTGGCGAATAGCGGTCGTGGGATTGCTAAGTTCTTTAGCGGAGGTAGGATGTTTTCCACAAACTGGAGAATTGCTTTTGTCGCCAGTTCACCTGATCACTTAAGTGGGCTATTTTAATCACGTACAGTCATGTGTGTTCGTGGAGTCTAACCAGAGTTAAGATTTTCATTCCATGATTAAGGAATGTTTTGTCACCAGTTCGCTGAGTAAAATCGAGGTGCTTGATGAGTTAGAAGATCTTAAGCCCGGGAATGATGAGAGATCTAACGGCCAGGACTTAATTGCCGATCTCTGATAGAATTGTGACTGCTGATGTGCTATTGGCACCAAGACTTAGCTGTTGGAGTTTAAATTCAAATCTTTGTGAACATTTCCAGTGACTGTAAGGACCAAAATTGATGACAGGAAGGGTCTGAGTTGGTGAAACTGATCGTCTCTACCGCTCTAGTGTGCTCCAGCGTGTGTGATGATTATAGAGAGGAATGCCTTGCCATGAGGAAATAAATGAAGCAGTACCCTAATATGTATTGAAGAGATCTTTTGGGCCAGATTTCTTAGGGTTTGATGGTAATTTGGTACTTGGACCAGTATAGGGCTAGTTAGCTGTTGAAGTTGGACTGTTTGAGCTTGCATGCTACGGCTTGACCCCTGTCATGTCTGTGTTAACTCCTAGGGGGTTAGGTGGATTTTGAATTTTGAAATGATCATTATGCTTGCATTGTAACCCTGGTATAAAGGGATTTTCATGATCATTTTGGAGCATTGGGAGTTAGTTTCTCAAACTTTTCAGGTTGTGAGTCTTCTACCCAATCTGAATTGTAATGTCCTGTCTTGATTTTTTGGCAATTTGAAAGAAAGTTGTAGGTTTGAGCTGCAGTTTGCAAGCAGGTTTTCTTTAGATGGATTGAATGCACTTAAGGATTCTTCAAACTTAATATAGATATATGATCCTTATCTCTCCTTTGTGTCATTGCAGATAGATTTTGAACTTTCTAGTTCACTACATACTTATTTATGTATGTGTCTTCATTCTTCAGTTCTAATCAAGGATTAGATTAAATTATGCTTTAAATGAGACATAGGTATATCTCTTGTCTATATGAGGATTTCATATAAGTAGTAAAGGAGATTACAGATGTGTTTATGACTTTGAATCTCAGATATAATTCTGGTGTGTGTATGTGATCTATTTAGGAAAACTTGCCCAATGGATGAGGCACTGGCCTAGATAAGTATTTCTTTGTTGACATGTCTTGATAGGTTGTTATGATTCAAAGAATATAAAATAAGAACCATTCTTTAAGTTTTCATCATTTGGTTGTCTGTAGTTTTACCCCATAGCAATGGAGAGTCAATGAGTGTGTGGTTAACATTTAGTACTTTCTTGCTATCCATTTATCTATTTTTCAAACCTAGTTCTTGGTGTATGAAGTTTATTTTATACTAGGTTAGGTGCACCCACCTTGGTTTTGCAGAGCTAGAAGCAGAAGAGGGTAGTCTTGTCCCTATAGTTGGTCTAGTTGCCTTGCAGAGCTTTCACATTTGGATTTAACCAGTCCTAATATCAATCTCAAGGCATATTGGCAGCCTGTTAGAGCATAAGCATTATTTTGGACACCAACAAGATGGTGACTCTGCTAGGGAAGTGTTACAAATGTTTATCCTAACCAGTATGTCATCATTGGAAACACAAAGTTGTCCTATCCCTTTGTCATTTCTAACTCATTTGGAGAATTTGAAAGTAAGGAAATTATATTGTAAACATTCCCAATACATTTGGGTGGCGACTCAAACATCTTTGTAGCAGAGCTAAGTCAGTGAACATTTTGCAAGAAATAAGTTATATGGGTACTAGATCTCAGAGAAAGAATAATCCTGAAGACATAATGGAAGAAGGTATTCCAAGTACTTCAAGGCCTAGTTAGACAAGGGGAGGAAAGAAAAGAAGAGGTGTTTCTCAGACTTGGAGAAACAAGAGAGATATTAGACAAGAAACCCAAGCCAGGCCTAGTCAGGAAGAAGACAATTTAGAATATGAAGAGGCTGCTATTGACTTGGGATTGAATCAGTATGAAGATGAGATTCAAGTGGGAGATGATGAGTCAGACACTACACTCCCTAAATCAGAAGAGATCTTTGAGGAGGTCTATGAACTAGAAAGAAGAGTTCAAGAGCAACTTGCCATTAGGCAGTAGAGAGAAAAGAATAAAGAAGATAAAGTAAGACAAGCCATGATAAGGGCTGATCAGCTAAAAAGGCAATTACTGGATTTGGAGGCAATTAATTTTGTCCTAGAGCCTAAAAGAGTGGATGAATAGCCTATTGTGCAAAGGACACATGAGGAAACCAAACCAAGAGATAAAGGAAAATAGAAAGCCATTGGATTTTAGATCAATGAACAAGCTGTTGTTGATAGAACATCAGATCCAGGACTAAGATTAGATTTAGACCTTGAGATAGTAAGAAGGAAGAAAGAAATATTGGATAAAGAATTAGAGAAGGCAGAGTTGGAGGCTTCTACTACAGAAATCAGAAAGAAGATAGATTTTCTCAAGCATACTTCAGGACCTTCACATGTTGTTGCTTCCTTCTTAGGGCAAGGTGGAAATCAGGGTAATAATGCAGCTCAAGCAAATGATGTGTCGGGTGCTACTAGGGTTCCTGATGGTTCAAACACAAGGACGTCTACATCTCAAGGAATGGATCCACTGCATGGAGCTCCTATTCATGAAAGGTACAAACAACTTACCTTCTTTGGTATTCTTGGATATCCTAATGTAATCCCTGATGAGATTAGAAAAAAGCTTCCTAAATTTACTGGAAATAATGTCATCACATGTGAAGAATACCTAAAAAATTTCATAGATGCAATAGATGATTATAATATAGAGCACGATGATGTTATAATGAAGCTATTTGTACAATCCCTGATTGAGGATGCTAGGGATTGGTTTAGAGGGTTACCCCATGCTAGTATAGGGTCATGGAATGGATTTAAAAACTATTTTAAGGAACATTATGGAGATAAAACAAATGAGGGTTTTATCCTGAATGAATTCAATAACATAAAGAAAAATTAGAATGAAGAGGTCCTTGAATTCAACATAAGGTTCCAAAAGGCCATGCATAGGCTCTTGCAAGTTATCAGATTAGATGACAGGGTATGTCTTGTGACATACTTGAATGCCTTTGATGCAAAGATGGGATATCTCTTGAGGGATAAGAACCCTAGAAGTCTTGGGGAGGCTTACAAGTTGGCTATCAACATAGAGAGCAATAGAAGTATATTCAGAAAGATAGGAAGAAGAGATGATTGCAGGCCTCAAATGCAAAGTAAGAAAGAAATGGGAAGGTCTGATGACTCTAAACCCAAAGAGGATAACACTCTAAAACAAATTTTAAAGGCTTTGGAAGGTTTAAAGCCTAGAGAAAAGGGAAACAACAGGGTTGTGACTATGGAGAGGTCAGCTCTAAATAATTTTAGTAGACAACCAAGGATGCAGAAGTATCCTTACAACACTCAGTAGAAAGATGGCAAGCCAATTTTCCCAACCAAGCAAGAAAGGCATGATGGAAGGATCCCTGATCCTTTGTAGAGAAATTCACTGAACATGACTGATGATATTCCATGGTGTGCTGCTTGTCAGTCTCCTCACAGTTCAGAGCATTGTGTCATTGCTTTGAATTTACCTGATAATCAAGAAGGTGAGGATCAATATGATAAGGAAGGATGTGGTATGACTTCTTCACATGCATGGGATGAAGCTGACTCTACTGATGAAGAGGGAGAAGATTTTGATGATGTAGGATGTGGTGCAGTGAGGGGTGAGGAGAAAGTTTCTTTAAGAAAACCATCAGATGAAGAAATTGCTCAAATCACTATAGACATGGTCACTCGGGCTAGAAGTAGTTACAATTTGAGAAATAGGACAGTTGGAAATGCAACTGGTAAACTGGGCAGCATGTTCATCAAAAGGATAGAAAATAGTGTAAAACAACATGAAGAAAAGGGCAAGGGTGCTTGTGTTGCTGACCAAGTGAAGATAAAAAAGAAAATTATGCATGTTACAGCACCTAGGAACAAAGCAAAAACATCACATGTGGTTGTTCCTGCCTTTCAGAAGGAAGAGGAATCCTCTCTCAAGGACAAATCTGATTTCACAAAAGATAAAGTTGTCACTATTTTTGAAGAAGACATGAATAGCTAGAAGTATGTTCCAATAGATATGTCTAAGTTGCTTTCACAAATCACTGTCAAGGTTCCACTTTTGAAAATGATGAGAATAGAATAACATAAGGTCAGGGCCTTCAATTGGGTGAATGGTGTTTCTTCTGCAGGAATCTAGGAGGTGAATAGAAATGACAAGCATGTGGCTTCCTTGGAAGACACACCTGACAGTAAGGGTGAAGAAATTGTTTCTAAGATCCCTCAGATCTTCTTGGATACAAATCTTGTAAACAATGCAGTAGGGACAGTTGATCCTTTCTTTTTGTCCCTTGAGATTGATGGTAAAATATTAAAGAATTGCATGATCGATTCTAGAGCATCAAACACTGTTATGCCTACAGAGATCATAAAATCATTGGGACTGAAGGTTGATACACCTCATGGGAGATGCCAAGCTATGGACTCAAGAAAAGTGCCAGTTATTGGTACCATTAAGGCTCTGCCTTATAAATTAGCTGCATTTCCTAACAAACAGTTGACTATGAGTGTTCTTGTAGTTGACATTCCTCCTCAATATGGAATGTTGTTATCTAGAAAGTGGAGTGCCTCTATGGGAGGAAGTATTCAATGTGACCTATCTTTTGTCACTTTTGACATTGAAGGAGAGAATGTGAAGGTGTCAAGGGAAGCCAAAACTCCACATATGATTAAGGAGAATGAAAAGGATAACATGAATTGTTTTGTTGACACTGACATTGGTTCATTCCAAGTTCAGAGGAATGAGATGCAGGAGAAGGTCAAGCCTATCCTTTTGGCTGATGATGAGAGTAACATGGCAGAGGGGAATGTCTTATGGACATTATATTTTGATGGAGCAAGTTCTAGAGAAGGTGCTGGAGTAGGAGTATTGTTGGTATCCCTGAGTGGTAAGACTTTTAAGTTTTCTTTCACTCTCTTGTTTCCTTGCACAAACAATGTTGTTGAATATGAAGCCCTATTGATTGGTTTGAGATAAGCATCAAAACATGGGATCAAACATCTTAGGGTGATTGGTGATTTTGAGTTAATAGTTTCTCAGATTAGATCAAAGTATGCATCAAAGAACCAAAGGCTGAAACAATATAGGAATGCTGTATGGGATGAAATTGAATGTTTCAGTGCCTTTGGGATTGATTGGGTGGATAGAAGCCAAAACAGGATGGCAGATTTACTAGCAAACATAGCCTTAAGGCTAGAGGATGTTACCTTTGCGGGGATATCCAGAATTAAGTGTAAGTCCAGGCCTTCTATTCCAGATAATGTTGAGAATTGGCAAGTATTTTCTGATGATCAGGATATTTTGAGGTTCTTGCAGTGTGAGTCTCACTTTGATGGTCAGGATATGGACTTCAGCACTTATGTAGATAGCAAAGATGGAAAAGAGAGTATCCTTGGGAAGGAGGTACTGCAACTAAAGTCAAATAGGATCCCAAGGGGATTGGTTTCTCTTGAGAGAGCATTTGATGATAAAGAGAGGGCTTGTGTAGCTAGACTTGCCGACAAGGTAAGTGATTTGGAGGAGGTAAATCTAGGGACAAGCCAAGAACCAAAGAATGTTTATATAGGTAAATGTTTATCTCAAAGAACTAGAAGAAATCTGATTGATCTTCTCAAAAAATTCAGACATGTCTTTGCATGGTCTTATGAAGATTTAAAGGCATATAGAGAAGATCTCTTTCAACATGAGATACCATTGAAGGAAGGAACTAAACCCTTTAGGCAAAAATTAAGGCCTGTGAACCCTACTTTGGCACCAAAAATGCAAGATGAACTCAAAAAGATGATGGATGTTGGCATTATAAAGCCTGTCAGACATTCTACTTGGGTGTCAAATTTGGTTCTAGTCAGAAAAAAGAATGGTGACATTAGGCTGTGTGTTGATTTTAGAAATCTAAATGTCAATTCTTTGAAAGACAACTATGGTTTGCCTAATATGGAAAATATGGTGCAGAGAGCCACAGGGTCAGAGTTGATGTCCATGATGGATGGTTTCTCTTGTTATAATCAGGTCATGGTCAAGGAGTCAGAACAATTTAAGACTGCATTCACCACTCCTTGGGGAACATATGTTTATGTTAGGATGCCTTTCAGCCTGACAAATGCAGGAGCAACTTTTCAGAGGGCTATGGATGTGGCCTTTGCTGATTTCATAAACAAGTTTTTACTAGTATATCAAGATGATCTCATAGCATATTCAGAGAAGGAGGATCAGCATTGTGAACATCTTGAAAAGATTTTTATGAGAGCTCTGGAGTATGGAATTTCTTTGAATCCAAAGAAGTGTTCTTTTGGTGTCACAGAAGGCAAGCTCTTAGGACATATTATGTCCAAGGATGGAGTGAGAATTGATCCTGAAAGGGTTGTAGCAATAGACAAACTTTCACCACCAAGGAATATTAAGGGAATATAGTGTTTCTTTGGGCAGGTAAATTTTCTTAGAAGATTTGTTACAAATTTTGCAGAAATTTGTATTCCCATCTCTGGAATGTTGAAGAAAAATGCAAAGGTAGAATGGAATGAAGAAGCAAATGAGTCTTTCAAGAATATCAAACAGGCCATCAAGGATGCCCCTATTTTAAGGACCCCTGATTATGGTAAGCCCATGCAGATTTTCTCTTTTGCTTCTTATCATACGGTTGCAGCAGTCTTATTACAAAAGAATTTAGATGGATTTGAGCAACCCATATCCTTTTTCAGCAAATCCTTACATGCAACAGAACTAAAATATGACATCACTGAAAAGAAGGCTTATGCCTTAGTCAAAGTAGTCAAGGCTTTTAGATGTTATCTTGTGGGAGCTAAGGTAGTTGCTTATGTCCCTAGTGCTGCTGTTAAAGACATATTAGTGCAACAAGAGGTCTCAGGTAAGAGATGTAGATGGATCAACAGGATCCAAGAATTTAATATTGATATTTAGATTACAAAATTGGTGAGAGGCGTAGGCCTTGCAAAGTTGATGGCACAGAGTAATCTGATTGCTAATCATGTGAATATGCTAGAGGAGGAAGAGAGGCCATATATTTGTGATATGGATTACTGTAATTGGTATAAAGATGTTATCAATTACTTGCAAAAATTGTTTCTTCCCCCTGACATGAATGAAAATAAGAGGAGGACTGTCAAGTTATAGTCAGCAAGGTATGCCATTATCCATGGTGAGTTGTGGTGGAGAAGCAATGAAGGAGTATTGCTGAAATGTGTGGATCGTGAAAGATCTAAGACTCTATTGGAAGAAATGCATCAAGGTGTGTGTGGAGGACACTATATGGCAAAGACCATAGCCCACAAGATTCTCAGGTCTGGATTTTGGTGGCCTATAGTTTTTAAGGACACACATCAGTTTGTAAGAAAATGTGATGCATGCCAGAGATTTGCAAGAAAGTTGAAATTTAATGGGAATTTGCCACTCAGGCCTATCTCAGTTCAGTCTCCTTTTCAGAAGTGGGGTATTGATTTCATTGGTGAAATTCCAAACAAGTCTAGTGGTGGACATTCATACATACAAGTGGTGACAGACTATTTCACTAAATGGGTTGAAGCTATTCCCACTAGGAGGGCCACTAGTAAAGTTGTTATTGACTTCATGATGCAGAACATTCTCACTAGGTTTGGTTGTCTAGAGACACTTGTTGTAGACAATGCAATGTGTTTTAGATCTCAGGAGTTTGATAATTTTTGTAAGAATTATGGGATACACATTTCATTTTCTTCTCCATACCATCCACAGGGAAATGGCCAGGCTGAATCCAGTAACAAAAGCCTTATAAAGATTCTCAAAAGGGTGTTGGATAGAAATAAAAAGTCATGGGACTCAAAGCTATGGTGGGCATCATGGGCTGACAGAGTGACTATAAAGAAGGCCATAGGTTGTGCCCCATTTGACCTGGTATATGGGATAAGTGCTAGATTACCTCAGAACAATCTATTGCAAATGTATAAATTTGTCTAGGCATATGATGAAGACTTAGATGATGAGATGAGACTAAGGATGGATGAGTTAATCTAGTTGGAGGAGGTAAGAAGGGATGCACATGAGAAAAATGAAAATCTACAGCGACAGTGTAAAGATTTGTTTGATAGGAGAGCAACTCATAGGAGTTTTGAAATTGGTGATCTGGTCCTGATGTGGAATGCCAGATTAAAAGATAAGGGAAGGCATGGTAAATTTGATCCTATTTGGTTGGGTCCTTATCTCATTGAAAGAAAATGGGGAATTGATTCATATATTTTGAAAGATCTAACCGGTAGCACTTTGGAATTGCCTGTTCATGGACAATTCCTAAAGTTTTACTTTTCTTGAAGTATCTTTTTCCATGAGCAGTAGTTAGGTTTCTTCCCTTGGTCTCTTAGGGTTGTTTTTGGTTTGAAGTTTTGTGGTCTGCTCTTCTAGTAGATTCTATTTTCTCAGTGTATCTGTAGGAGATACATGTCCCCAATTAGAGCCATTGTTAGCACTGATCAAAATTTGCCTTGGTCTTTGGTTTTTCCTGGTCTTTGCAGTGTGTTTTCTCCTCCCTAGCAGTCAAAACCCTTTCAAAATTTCAAAAAACTAGTCGTAGTTTTCAAAATGCCTCAGAAACCCTTGGCACCTTTAGTTCATGTCTAATTTGGTGTTACCTTTATTCCGGCCACTTAGAAAGCCCAATTTGCATGTGCATATTTCCTTGCCGGTTAGTCACCAGCTCTCCAGGTCTCTAAGCGGTTACTTTTTCTATCCAGCGACCTGGCGACTAGCAGTTATCAGTTGGTCTCTTGTTTCTGGCGGTTAAGCGGCTGACATCTAGTGATCTGGTGACTGTGGTCATGTGATCTCTTCTTTTCTGGCGGTTAGCCCTTAACGTCTAGCGACTTTGCTGGCATTTTTCCTTGCTTTCATTGCACTATCGCATAATGTGGGACCCAATCCTTGTTCAAGTCTCCTGATCTCTGGGCGGTTACATCTCTTATTCAATGACATGGTGACTATGTAGTCATGCAGTCTCTTCATGCTTGGTGGTTACCGGCTTGCATCTGGCGATTTGGTGAAAGCGGTCAGTGTTTCCCTTTGTCGCTAGGTCTCATGATGCGGCAGTTACTTTCTTTAAAACTCAGTGATCAAATGATAGTCATTGATGGAGGATCATGTGGTGGATATTTAATCTCAAGATGATGGCAGTGGTTAAGAAATGATGCCGCGATGGTGCACCAAACTTTAGTCGCTGGGTTGCCAGAAATAGTTTTTTCCTTCGGTCTCAAGTGATGACATGTGCGGGTCTAGGTTCCTCTGACAAACTTTCAATCTAACGACCAGCGGATGATCTTATGGGTTTTTATCAGAGCTTGCGATCTTGTGCCCATCGTTGATTCGAAGTGGTGACATGATCTTTCCTAGCCAGTGGGTCCACTGCCATGTGCGCATGATTTGGACATTTCTAATTGGTCCACAAAGGATGAGCTAGTGCTGTCGGTGGGACCTAATTTTCTGATGTGTCGGGGGGCCCTGAGATGTCAGTATATCGATGGTTGGCATATCATCTCATGAGGGTGTGTCAGATCTTTGTGATCTTGCGATGGCCGTTGATCTTCCAGCGTGGGTCTGGTGTTGTTGATGGGCAGTATTCTATGAATGGTGTTGTGACAGGTGGCATAGTGCATCGCGGTTGTAGAGTTAATGGCGGAGTGAATAAAGAGTTGGTGGTGCTGATAAAGTGTTGTCTTGTCATGTATTCACGAGATGGTTTGGTGGTTCCCCAATTCATTTGGAGACTTGGCGAATAGCAGTCGTGGGATCGCTAAGTTCTTTAGCGGAGGCAGGATGTTTTCCGCGAACTGGAGAATTACTTTTGTCGCCAGTTTGCCTGATCACTTAAGCGGTCTATTTTAAACACGTGTAGTCCTGTGTGTTCATGGAGTCTAACCAAAGTTAAGATTTTCATTCCATGATTAAGGAATGCTTTGTTGCTAGTTCACTGAGTAAAACCAAGGTGCTTGATGAGTTAGAAGATCTTAAGCCCGGGAATGATGAGAGATCTAACGGTCGGGACTTAATTGCCGATCTCCGATCAAATCGTGACCGCTGATGTGCTACTGGCACCAAGACTTAGCTATTGGAGTTCAAATTCAAATCTTTGTGAATGTTTCCAGTGACTGTAAGGACCAAAATTGATGACAGGAAGGGTTTGAGTTGGTGAAACTGATCATCTTCGCTGCTCCAGTGTGCTCCAGGGTGTGTGATGATTACAGAGAGGAATGCCTTCCCATGAGGAAATAAATGAAGCAGTACCCTAATATGTATTGAAGAGATCTTTTGGGCTAGATTTCTTAGGGTTTGATGGTAATTTGGTACTTGGACCAGTACAGGGCTAGTTAGTTGTTGAAGTTGGACTATTTGAGCTTGCATGCTGCAGCTTGACCCCTGTCATGTCTGTGTTAACTCCTAGGGGGTTAGGTGGATTTTGAATTTTGAAATGATCATTATTCTTGCATTGTAACCCTGGTATAAAGGGATTTTCATGATCATTTTCGAGCATTGGGAGTTAGTTTCTCAAACTTTTCGGGTTGTGAGTCTTCTACCCAGTCTGAATTGTAATGTCCTGTCTTGATTTTTTGGCAACTTGAAAGAAAGTTGTAGGTTTGAGCTGCAGTTTGCAAGAAGGTTTTCTTTAGATGGATTGTATGCACTTAAGGATTCTTCAAACTTAATACAGATATATGATCCTTATCTCTCCTTTGTGTCATTGCAGATAGATTTTGAACTTTCTAGTTCACTACATACTTATTTGTGTATGTGTCTTCATTCTTCAGTTCTAATCAAGGATTAGATTAAATTATGCTTTAGATGAGACATAGGTCTATCTCTTGTCTATGTGAGGATTTCATATAAGTAGTAAAGGAGATTAGAGATGTGTTTATGGCTTTGAATCTCAGATATAATTCTGGTGTGTGTATGTGATCTATTTAGGAAAACTTGCCCAATGGATGAGGCACTGGCCTAGATAAGTATTTCTTTGCTGAAATGTCTTGATAGGTTGTTATGACTCAAAGAATATAAAATAAGAACCATTCTTTAATTTTTCAGCATTTGGTTTTCTATAGTTTTACCCTATAGCAATGGAGAGTCAATGAGTGTGTGGTTAACATTCAGTACTTTCTTGCTATCCATTTATCTATTTTTCAAACCTAGTTCTTGGTGTATGAAGTTTATTTTATACTAGGTTAGGTGCACCCACCTTGGTTTTGTAGAGCTAGAAGTAGAAGAGGGAAGTCTTGTCCCTATAGTTGGTCTAGTTGCCTTGCAGAGCTTTCACATTTGGATTTAACCAGTCCTAATATCAGTCTCAAGGCATATTGGCAGCCTGTTAGAGCATAAGCATCATTTTGGACACCAACAGACCCAACCTTTCTAATGCATTGAAGAGGTGTCAAATGACCCAAAAACATCTTAGAAATCACCAAATCCTTTGTTAGAGCTTGGGAAGGAGTTGGAAGCCTAGAAGACCCTTATGAGCCTATGTAAGGGATAGTTGCTAGAGATCAAAGCTTGTAATGCTGGAAGATGAGACAGCTTAACTTAGTGGGCAAGTTAGGGTAGGTCAGTTGATCCTTGGATGAGTAAGGAATCCTATAGACCATCAAAGGTGTCAGATGAACACTTGGATCCTAGAGAGGATCAGGGGCATAGACTAGCTAGTCTATCCTAACCTCCCCATCAAATTGGTATCAGAGCCTCTTAAGGCTTGGGAAGTGGAAGGTGGATGTTTCAACCACTAGAAGAATCAATTGGATCATCTCAAAAGAATAAAATGGTGACCAATGCTGAGCTTGCTGAGAAGGTGGAAGATCAGGAGGAAGCTAATAGACTCCTGTAGGAAAGATTGTTGCAAATGGAGCAACTCTTGGATGATGTCCAAGTAAAGGCAAATAAGGTGAAAGATAGGATGGAGGAGCAAGATGCCAAAGAGAAAGAGAAGACCATTAATGATGATGTACCTACACCTGATCCTCCAACCCAAGATGAGAAATTTCTTAAAGCCTTGAAGGCTATCACTGGCAAGGCACTTGAAGGTGTCCCATTACTAACTGGCAGGATGGATGCAGAGCTTGTGATGCAATGGATTAAGGGCATGGAGATCACTTCGAATGTGAAGAGATCTTAGAGACACAAAAGGTCAAAGTGGTCAAATCTAGGTTGAGAGGACAAGCTTTAACCTGGTGGAACTACTTGCAAGATGAAAGGGAGAAAGAGGGAAAGAACCCAATCTCTAATTGGAAGGCAATGGCTAACAAAGTGAGGGAAGCATACCTGCTAGCAGATTATGAAATCTAGTAGCATAGGAGGAGATTGAATCTCAGACAGAAGGAGATGGATGTAGCCACCTACACTGAAGAGTTCCACAAGTTGAGCTTGAGATCCAAGATCAAAGAGGAAGAGAGTGTCAAAGTGGCAAGGTACCTAAGTGGTTTGAAATGGAGCATAGCAGGGGAGGTGAGTTTGTTTACTCCCACCACAGTACTTGGATGTCAGCATATGGCACAAAATCTTGAAGATAAACAAAGAAGAAAGCAAGAACCTAACTCCAAGAATAGGGGAAGAGGTAGAGACTCTAGAGGGGGTCAAAGAGGAGGTTCTAGTGGAAGAGGTGGTGACTCAAGAAGCCAAGGGGAGAGAAGAATTTTGGAGAAAAGTTCAAAAATTAGTACAAGAGGATCTTTTGGTAGAGGAAGAGGTTCTCAAGGCAACAAAGGAAGAGGAGCAGGAAGAAGCAGCTCCTACTTTGCCACAATGAAATGCTATCAATGTGGACAGCTTGGACACCCTGCCTATAGGTGTCCTAATAAGCCATCATCCTCAAGAAATGAAAAGAGGGTAGCTTATACCCAAGAAGATAGCAGCAGCTCATGTACTAATGAGGTCAGAAAATTAGAATAAAAAATGGGTGAGAACTTGATGTTCAAGAGAGTTCTCATAATGCAACCGAATCAAGGTGAACGCAAGCAGAGGAGGGCCCTTTTTAGAGTTAGGTGCAAGATAGAAGGAAAATTTTGCAAGGTTATAGTGGATTTAGGGTCCACTGATAACATCATAGCAGAGGAAGCAGCAAAGAAGCTAAAACTTACAAAGGTTCCCCATGCAAACCCCTACAAGGTGACTTGGTTGAACCAAGAGCAAAGTGTGCTAGTTAATCAGCAGACATGGGTGGAGTTCTCAATTGGAGGCTATAAAGACAAAGTTCTTTGTGATGTCTTACCCATGGATGCATGCCATCTTCTATTGGGAAGACCCTAGCAATTTGATAGAAAGGTGATGTATGATGGAGAAGAAAACTCCATTTCTTTCAAGAAAGATGGAAGAACATTCAAGATTTAGTCCATAACAAAGAATGAAGAAGGTACTTCAAGGACACCTAGTGTGTTGCTTAGCAGTGGTAAAGAGTTCCTACATGCACTACAAGATGAGGATACCATAGGATGTGCTATAATGGTGAAGCCAAAGGAGGAAGACAAGAAGTTGCAGGCAGAACTACCAGTGGAAGTGTAGCAAATATTGGAAGAATTCAGAGATATAGTAAGTGATGGAACCCCTGCAACATTACCTCCAAGAAGAGCTATAAGTCATCAAATTGACTTTGTACCTGGTGCATCTCTACCTAACAAAGTAGCCTACAAGCTTACCCCAGATCAGAATAAGGAAGTGGCAAGACAAATTCAAGAACTATTGGATCAAGGGCTGATCAAGAAGAGTATTAGTCCATGTGCAGTCCCAATGGTCTTAGCATCCAAGAAAGGAGGAAAATGGAGACTTTGTACAGACTCAAGGGCTATCAATAGGATCACTATCAAGTATAGGTTCCCAATTCCAAGAATAGAAGATTTGATGGATTGCTTAGGAGGTGCTATGTACTTCACTAAGTTGGATTTAAAGAGTGGTTATCACCAAATCAGAATTAAGGAGGGTGATGAGTGGAAGACCGCTTTTAAAACCACAGATGGTTTGTATGAATGGCTTGTAATGCCATTTGGGCTTACCAATGCCCCAAGAACCTTCATGAGGTTAATGAATGAGGTCTTGAAGGACTTCACAAGCAAATTTGTAGTGGTGTATCTAGATGATATACTCATCTATAGCAAGACAAAAACAAAGCATCTTGAGCATTTGAGGTTGGTCATGAAGAGACTCCATGAAGAGAAATTAGCCATCAACCTAGAAATGTGTGATTTCATGTAGCAAGAGCTGGTTTATTTGGGCTTTGTAGTGTCCAAGGGTAATCTAAAAATGGACCCAAGCAAGGTGGAGGCAATCTTGAATTGGCCTGCCCCTAAAACAGGGACTAAAGTTAGAAGTTTTCATGGCTTGCCACAATTTTATAGAAAGTTTGTAAGGAACTTCAGTGGGATTTGTGCACCAGTGCTAGACACCATCAAGGGAGGACTGAAAACTAAGTTCAAGTGGACTGAGGTAGCTGAGAAGGCATTTCAAACTTTGAAACAAGAGGTAGCCAAAAAACCTATCTTACTCTTACCTACTTTTGATAAGTTGTTCACCATTGAATGTGATGCAAGTGGTGTAGTAGTAGGGGGTGTGTTGAGTCAAGAAGGAAGGCCTGTGGCATTCTTTAGTGAAAAATTCAATGAGGCAAAGAAGAAGTATTCAGCTTATGACCTGGAGTTGTATGCATTGGTACAATCTCTCAAGAAGTGGAGGCATTACCTCCTACCCAAAGAATTTGTTGTATTTACTGATAATCAGGCTTCAAGCTATATAAACACTTAAGAGAAGCTTAGTAATAGGCATTTGAAGTGGATGGAGTATGTCCAATCCTTTACTTTCACAATCAAGCACAAGAAGGGGCAGCTCAACAAGGTAGCAAATGCCTTGAGTAGGAAGCTATTGATTGTCCAAGAAGTATAGCTGCAAAGCATTGGAATAGCAGGTTTCAAAGACTTATATGAGGAGGATGAAGACTTCTCACAAGCCTACAAGGTGTGCCTAGAGTTTGAGAACCATTTCCATGGTGAGTTTGTAGATTATACCCTTCAAAATGGATTATTGTTCAAAGGTAATCAGCTTTGTGTACCTAGAGGATCCATGAGGGAAAATCTGATTCAAGAGAAGCACAATGGTAGTCTTAGTGGTCATTTTGGCATAAACAAGACATTGGAGTTAGTATAGAGATACTACTTTTGGCCTAAGCTAGCAAGGGATGTAAGGAGATATGTTGAGCAGTGTGGAGTATGCCAGAGAGCTAAAGGTGGTCCAAGCAATGCAAGACTCTACCAACCTTTGCTAATTCCAAATAGGCCTTGGGAGTATGTAAGTATGGACTTTGTGGTTGGACTCCCTAAAACCAAATCAGGTATGGATAGCATCTATGTTGTAGTAGATAGGTTCTCTAAAATGAGTAATTTCATTCCATGCAAAACTACTCATGATGCAAGCTATGTAGCACATCTCTTCTTCAAGGAGATAGTTAGGATTCATGGACTCCCTCTGAGTATTGTGTCTAATAGAGATAGCAAGTTCATGGGTCATTTTAGGAAAACCTTATGGAAAAGGCTGGGAACTAATCTCTCTTTCAGTTCAACATACCATCCTCAAACTGATGGTCAAACTGAGGTCATCAACAAGGTGCTTGGCAACTTGCTAAGGTGTTTGACAAAGGAGTATGGGAAGACTTGGGATCTTGTTATACCTCAGGCTAAATATGCTTACAATGACAGTGTCAATAGGACCACAGGAAGAAGTCCTTTTGAGATAGTATATGGAAGACACCCTAGAGGAGTGTGTGAGTTGAGAGACTTAGGTTCCATGGAGTTGAAAAGTGGACAAGCTGAAGATTTTACTCAAACCATCAAGGAGGTTCAAGAGCAAGTGAAGAAGACCATTATGGAATCCACTCAAAGACTCAAGGCTAAAGTGGATGAAAAGAGGAAAGAAGTACAATTTCAAATTGGGAACTATGTCATGGTCCATCTTAGCAAAGCAAGAATGTAGAAGGGTATGCCCACTAAGCTACAAATGAGGAGAGTAGGCCCATGTAAGATTCTAGCCAAATATGGAGAGAATGCCTATAAAGTGGATGTGCCATTAGACTTAGCCATCTCACCAGTGTCTAATGTTGTAGACCTGATCAGATTCAAAGGAGATCTCAGTTAGCAAGGTACAGCTCCACCAAAGGTACTACAAGACATAGACACCAATGCAATGCCCAAGAAGAAGCCCGCCAAAGCAAAGAAGGTTTTAGAATCCAAAGTGAAGAAAACTACTAGACATCTAGTATACATGGAGCATCTGATCAAATGGATGGATCATCCTGAATCTGAAGCCACCTGGATTGAGGAAGGATAGTTCAAGAAGTTTGGTATTGACTTGGCTCTTCTTGACCCCAAAGTGCCTTAGCTTGTGCTAAGGGGGAGTATGGTGTAGGAGCACCCTTCTAAGGGCTCCCACCAACCAAATTTTTTTTGTGAAACACTTCTTAACTGAAGTTTGTAAATAAAATAAGAGTTTAGCTCATTTTGTGTGTCTAGGCCTAGGTGAGGTCCTAGTGTTTCAGTTGGTCTTTTATTGTAAGTGGCACAATGACTCAGGGAAGATGTCATCTTAAGATCATTGAATTGTTATATGGTTAGAAGTCCTAGGTTGAGTGTTTGGTCAAGTTATGTGCACAAGTGTGCTTTGGGAAGACCTAGTATTGGTCTTGGTAGTATAAGAGCAAAAGTTTCTTGAGCAACAAAAAGTTGCTAGCAACTTTCTCTTTTGAAGTTCTAACCTTTCCTAAGTGGCTAAAGAGCCCTAAAAATACACTCACACCAAGGAGTAGGATATAAAAGACCTGAAAAACCCTAATTTAGGGGTTGGATGTCATTTGGTATGATTCTATACAGAAATACCAGTCTAAACTGTGAAATCTTTTAATAGTCAAGGCTATTTTGGCTTGTTTGAATGTGAACAAGAAGAACTCTGTTGAATCTTTGCAGTGAATGATGTAATTAGTGTTTTTATCTTTCATGTATATGTGTGTGGTTTGAATCTTTCAAGCTTTATTAGAATACTTTGTTCATTTCTTGTTTGTAACCAGTTCTCTGCCAGTTTGGAGAGACATGTAGATAAAGGGCTGTAACTTTTGTTTCCACCATGGAAATCCCATGGAACCTTGGATTCTAAAGGTATAGACCCTACTCTATATAAATATGTTTGCAAGGCCCTTGAATGTAAGTCCAAACATTTGTTTGACCTAGCCCTAGGCAAGCTAAGGCATAGCCCGGTTAGGAGCGGTCAACAGTGTAGGTGCTCCAGTTGATAGAGGAAGGAGTTTCAAGACTAGCCCATTGGAGGGAGTCAAGGGACATGTCTGAAGGCTAAGTGGTGTGAAGGAGGGAGCCTGAACCTGGAGAGGTTTTGTTGTAGACTAGTTTTCTCTGTGACCTTGAAAAGCCTTAAAACACTCATTTTTGGTACAGGTGTTGTACGGACAGATGGAGGCCCAAGACCCCAAAAATCATTGAGATTTGGTCATTTGATGTGGATGTTCTTTAGAATAGAATCCTTGAATCTTATAGGGGAAGGAGGAAAAAGCCCTACAAAACCAGAAGGAGACCTAATTGGCACTTCCTTGTAGTCCTTATTTGCAAAGAAACTCTTAAATCGGGCAAAGACCCAACCTTGCTAATGCATTGAAGAGGTTTTAAATGACCCAAAAACACCTTGGAACTCACCAAATCCTCTGTTAGAGCTTGGGAAGGAGTTGGAAGCCTAGAAGACCCTTATGAGCCTATGTAAGGGATAATTGCTAGAGATCAAAGCTTGTAATGTTGGAAGATGAGACAACTTAACTCGGTGGGTAGATTAGGGTAGGTCAGGGGATCCTTGGATGAGTAAGGATTCCTATAGACCATCAGAGGTGTCAGATGAACACTTGGATCCTAGAGAGGATCAGGGGCATAGACTAGCTAGTCTATCCTAACCTGCCTATCAGAACACATGTATCTCCCCAAATGATTAGATGACATCTTCTGAACCTGTGTCATGATACTCACAATACTAGAATATACCTCCATCCTGATCGTGTCATCTGGCACACTATGTCCTGCAGCTTCCATTTCCAAACCTTTTGTAATGACAAAAAGTTTTGGACCCACCCTTGCCCGCTTATTAGTGGGCAAGGGGGCATTAGGCCCTCTGAATCTATCAAATAATCTCTTCCTCCCCTACCCAACATGACCTGGACAATCTATAGAATCAACATCATACTGTAAATTAAATTCTGCAAACAATTGTTTACATAAATATAATGGAATCTCATCCTTCTAAGGCCGCCTATAATGAGCATCCAACCATCAAGGATATATAAATAGTATGGCAAGGTCATGCTCACATCTCCTAGTCATGTACCCTCTCACCTGAGCCATGTCTCGGTAATGAGGAAACATGGTCTTCACCATAGCAGTGGTAACCTCTGTGACAATCTGCCTATACTTCACAGTGCTAGTAACACTACAAGACAGAGAAGTATATAATGTATCAATGTTGATGCTATCATAGGGGTTGTATGATTGAATTGTGTCAATCATATGTAGCAAGTCAGCTCTAAGAGTGTTCACCCTATCCCTATTGGGAAGGGTGGTGGATGATGTAATGATCTGATTGATAACCTCTATGGCTCGTGTCAATCTGGCAATGGTAGAAGCAAATAGCCCCTCCCTAGCCTCTCTAGAATCAGTCGATCTATGTGAAGAGAGGTGACTACCACCACCCCCCCCCCCCCCCCCCTATACACTAGGCTCTCTTGAATTCATTGACCCTCTAGCCGATGCCATGTAATTGATAAAAGGGATATATGTGAAAGTATAAATAGGAATATATATAGATATCTACACATGTACATTATAATCATCTAGTTCAAATGAAATATATATATGTACATACAAATTTAAGAAACATACATGTTACAAATTTAATCATCTAGTTTAAATGAAATATATATACATGTACATACAAATTTAAGAAACATACATGTTACACATACATGCTACAATATTTATATGTACATACAAATTTAAACACATACATGTTACAAATTTAAGAAACATACATGTTACATTATATATATGTAGATACAAATTTAAACATATACATATTACAAATTTTCTAATGAAAAGAGGCTTTGAGTTATGGTTCAATGTAGATGTAGATGTAGATCAAGTAAGGGGTCCTATTAGGTCTTAAGTGGTATTAGGTAGATTATTAGTATGTATTGGGTCAAGTATTAGGTCGTATTAATCATATTAAGCCTTAAGGGGTCGTATTAGGTCTTATTACTCATGTTAGATCTTAAGAGGTCCTATTACATCTTATTAGATATGTTAGATCTCAACTGGTCTTGATAGGTCCTATTAGATCTTAAGGGGTCCTATTAGGTCTTAAGTGGTCCTATTAGGTGTTAATGGTCTTATTAGGTCTTATTAATCATGTTAGGTGTTAATAGGTCTTATTACTCATGTTAGGTCTTAAGGAGTCTTATTATGTCTTAAGTATTCTTATTGAGTCTTAAGGGTCCTATTAGGTCTTAATTAGTCTTAATTGGTCAATTAATAGGTCCTAATTGGTCATATTAGTCACATGTTAAGTCTTAATTAGTGTTAATTGGTCAATTAATAGGTCCTAATTGGTCAAGTATTAGTCACATATTAGGTCTTAATTGGTCCTATTAGGTCTTATTGGTCCTAATTGGTCTTAATATGTCATATTAGTTCTTAAGGGTCCTATTAGGTCTTATTAGTAGGTATTAGGTTTTATTAGGTTGTATTAATCAATTTAGGTTCTAATATGCCCTATTAGACCTCTTATTAGTTCTTAAGGGTCCTATTAGGTCTTAAGTGGTCCTATTAGATGTTAAGGGTCTTATTACATCTTATTAATCATGTTAGGTCTTAATAGGAAATATTAGGTCTTATTACTCATGTTAGGTCTTAAGGGGTCCTATTATATCTTATTAATCATGTTAAGTCTTAATTGGTCAGAGAGAGAGAGAGAGAGAGAGAGTTGGTTTCTATTATTTTGGTTTATCTTGGTTTCTACTGTTAGAGTTTATGCTGGTTCATGTTCCAGTTTCATGTTGGTTTAATGTTAGGGTTCATGTACGTTTCATATTAAGTTTTATTTCTCAATTAGGTTTAGGGATCTTTTTTTGAATTAGGTTTATGGTTAGGGTTCATGTTTATTTAGTCTTAAGGTTTATGTTGGTTCACGTTCTATTTTCAGGTTTCTAATAATTTGTAACATTTTTTCTAATATTTTGTAACATTTTCATAATATTTTGTAATGTTTTCCTAATGTTTTAAAACATATGTAATAAAACTAAATTAATTAACTAACTAACTAACATAGTTTTTTAACTGGAAAAAAAATATTATATTAATTAAATAACTAAATCTACATAAAATCATGTATTATTTAATTTCTATAATTAAAAATAATAAAACTACATAAACAAAAATAACTAAATTAAATTAACTTATTATTAAAACAACTATTTCTATAACTATTAAATTAATATTTTTATTAAAATTAAAAATATTTAATATTAAATTGACAAAAATAACTAAAAAACATTAAAAAAATATGAAGATAACAAAATAAAAAAGGCCTACCTATTTTGGCCAAAAATCTCCAAAGGCACTCTACAAGTCTTGCAAGCCGCTCCGTTCAAATGATCTCACTTAAGACATTTTTTGGGTTTATATAGTTTTTGCTAGTTTTGGTTGAAACAATTTTGGCCGAAATAGTTCTAGCCAAAATGGTTTCGACAGGAAACCTTCTGCCACATCGACGCCACATGGTGCCTCGTGTGCACCACATAGTTTCGGTCGAAACCGGTCCGACCAGAACTATTTTGGCCAAAATTGTTTTGGCCAAAACCTTTATAAATGTCCTCTAGTGCGACACAAGTTTGTACTTTTACCCAATTGACAAAAAGGTATTTATTTATTACTACCTTTTCATATTGGAAATCATTAATCACTACTCAATATGTTAAAAAATAGTTTGCTAACAATATTGTGGAAGGAAAGGTGCAAGATGAGAGGTTCAAGGTGGTTAACGAATTGATTTTATACAAAGGATAGGTCTATCCCATAGTTGATTCCAAGATGAAGAAAAGGATCTTGAATGCTTGCCATGACAATCCACTAGTTGGCCATCCAAGTTTCTACAAAATGTACAACCAAGTAAGAGAGTGTTTCTCTTGGAAGGGGCGAAAGAAGGATGTAATGCAACATGTAAGGGAATGCAAAGAGTGTCAACAAATAAAGTGGAACATATTTTTCCAGTGGGTTTACTACAACATTTACCCATCCCAAATCAGAAATGGAAAAGTATATCGATGGATTTCATCAGAGGTTTTCCTAAAGTCCAATGTAAGGATTGTGTATATGTGTTGATAGACAGGCTTAAAAAATATGCTCGCTTTCATGCTATATCTTCAGTATTTACAACACCAGACATAGAAAATTTATTCTTCTGAGAGATTTTCAAACTTCATGGCTTACCAAAGATAATTGTGAATCGCAAAGACAACAAATTTCTTAGTTTATTTTGGCAAGAACTCTTTTGTTTGACTGGGACAGAGTTAACACCTAGCACTATCAACAAATAAATGGACAAACAAAAATAGTGAACAAGTGGATTGAGGGCTACTTGAGGAATTATGTTACAGAACAAAAAATGTGGATTAAATGGCTACATTTGGGGGAGTATTGTTATAACACCACTCACCACATGTCCATTGGAATGTCTCCTTTCAAGACACTTTATGGTTATGACGCTACTTTTGTGGATTTAATCTGCAGTGCTAGCAGGGTTCCTAGTACAAAAGATATCTTCCAACAGAGTAAGGATATCTTGGTAGCTCTTAAAGAAAACTTGCAGTGTGCTTAGAATCAACAAAAAATATATGCTAACTGACACCAGATAGAGGGTGTTAGGAATAATAGTCCATAATACAACTGAGAGGAGAGGTGAATCAGTTGTATGATAGATTATTAAACTTTAAACTTTGAATAGAAGCAATATCAAATCCAATGAACACAATGAATGCCAACACAACAACACAGTATTCTGGTGTCGGGGAAACCCTGTTAAAGGTAAAAACCCCAGTGGGAATTAGCACCCACAAATGATGTACTTAGAGTATAGTATCCTTGTTAGAAGATCTAGTCCTGTTAGGAGCTTATTGAAACATTACAGTGCACAGTCCTTATTAGAGGATAGACCCTGTTAGGAGTCAAGAAAGAAGGGTGGGCTCACTGTTCACAACATAAGTGTATATGAAGAAATACACAATCTTTTGAACTGTCTGACAACAACTATCTTTCCTTGATTAGTTCCAATGAAGTACACAAGTAATCCTCTTCTCTACATCCAATAGACACAAGCTCACAGCTTTCACAATCACCTTTACATCTCATCCATGTCTTTTCCAAAGAAAAGATCTTACATATATACCCTATTACATTCTACATGATCAGGTCGGCTGATTAGGCTTTCCTAATATAAAAACAATTACATAGACCCTTTCTAAGATACACACAGTATCTAAAATAGGTATACAATGATTAGATTATAACAATTAAGAACCAACATCCTTAATTTTCAATCGCCAACCAAAATGCACACTACATCTCTAAATTCGGCTCCCAAATAATTCTTCTCCAAAACACACACCACAACTGGCATCATCCTACTTTCCGTACCTTGTGCTGACCAATGAACATTCTTCAGTACCTTATCTATCATCCCTCAAGCTCGCATACCCTGAATCCATACCTTTTGTAAGATATACCAGAAACACAGAGACTCACTCTGTCATCTTTCACTGTCACTGTCAATAACCAGTCTTCACCAAAACATCTATAACTCAGCCAATACACAACATTACATGATGTGATCTCGGATATAAGATCAGAACATCTTCCTAAACTCTCAAATGACTTCGCATGATCTGAAACATCAGTACGTGACTGTACACTATAATTACCAGCATGTTCTCTTTATAGAAACATATGTTGACATCAGTGACAAAATACTAATAACTGTAACTATAGCAACTCCAACATCACTCAACGTAGTGATTAAACATATTAAATATATCATCAATCTCTCCATGCATTATCAATATCCAACAATCTCCCTCTTTGGCATTGATGTCAACATATGGGAAAATCCATTAACCCAAAGTTTAATCAATCCAAAGCTCTGCAACCAAACAATACTCTCACAGTACACCTCCATACAATCTCCCCATACAGTAGGGATTTTCTCATAACAACACTCCCCCTTTGAAAACAATGGAAAAGGGTGTCATAAGTCATCAACTGTCCTTTTCAACTTTCTTCAACGATCACTCCCCCTGAGGAGTAGATCCCTACATCAAGTCCAGAATATGATAAGGCTTTGAAAACCTTTGGACTAATGCATCCCTACATCATTTAATTCTGACTAGGAGGGGCCTGAACCCCAAGCATACCTCTGAGATATTCAAAGGTATCTTTTGGCAACAACTTTGTAAAGATGTTAGCAATATGTTCCTTTGTGCTAATATACTCCAACGGTATTTCCTTCTCTTCCACCTTATCTCTCAAGAAGTGATACTTGATAGAAATATGTTTAGTTTTAGAGTGCATCATCGAATTCTTTGACATATTCACTGTACTGGTGTTATCACAATGGATAACCACTGGCTCATCAAAAGTTATTCCAATGTCTTTCAACATTTATTTCATCCAAACAATTTGAGTGCAGTTAATAGCAGCAACAACATACTCTGATTCCGTAGTAGATTGAGCTATACAATATTGCTTCTTACTTAGTCATGAAACCAACTTTTTTCCCAAGGAAAAATGCACCACCACTAGTACTTTTCCTATCATCAATATTTCCTTCCCAATCAGCATCAGTATAAGCATGAAGTTCAAAACTATCATTCCTATCATACCATAAGCTATATTCAATTGTCCCTTTCTAATATCTAAATATCCTTTTCACAGCAACTAGGTGTGTCTCTTTTGGTTCCGCTTAATATCTAGCCACAATTCCAATAGCATTAGCAATATTCAGTCTGGTATGAGTCAGACATTGTAATCCACCAACCATTGATTTGTACTTGGTCTGAAAAACACACTGAGTCTCATCATTACTTGATAGTTTATTACCAGTCACCATGGGTGTATCAACTGGTTTACAATCTTCCATTCCAAACTTCATTAACATTTCTTTAGGATACTTAGTCTAAGAAATTAAAATGCCATTCTTGTTCTAAATTATTTGCAGTCCTAAAAAGAATTTCATTTCACCTATCATGGACATCTCAAATTTATTTTTCATCTCTTTAGAAAACTTCTTACACAAATCATCATTGCCTCCATGATGAACTATAACTGATTTAGAACCTAATTGAAGATCTGTGATTAGAGATTACCAAGTTGCTAATTAGATATGTAATATGATTGAATCAGTATTATGTTGTCATTGATATTAACTAGTTTGACAACACTTATTTTGTAAGTTACAATACCTAAACATCTGTAGAAAAGGAGTAAAAGAGATGAAGAACATAAATATCTACGTGAGGAAGATGTATTTGATAGATGAGGATAAGGAATACATTGAGTAACTTGTTGATGAGTCTATGACCTTATGTTATTGACTTGATTATGTTTCATTCATCTATGATGAGGAAAAGAATTGAAAGACACAAGGCAATGTGGTCAGTTGATGAAGCATCACAGTATACACCGAGCAGTGGTGTATATCGAGTACAGTATAAACTGAGCTTGTGTTCACTAACACATTTCTTTGTTAACCGAGCAGGAGAAAAGAACTAAATGATTAGTTTAGCCGTTAAGGATTGATGAGCTGTAAAGTACATCAAAATCAAAGATGGAGATAATGTTTGCTATGAAGATCAACGGCTAGCATAATTCAAGAAAGATCTAAAGAATGAAATCAAAACGTGTTACTGGCACATCAGCCGAGGAATGTTTAAGCGGCAAAATGTACAAAGGAGAATAAGCGGCAAAATCTTATGGAGGAGAAGAAAATGGTTTACTTGTCTATTTCAGAGACTAAGGTTTCGTTACATGAAACTTATGCTGGAAGGAGACTGCAAAACTATTGCATGAACAAGCTTCATGTATGCCTAATCAAACTGGTTAAGGAGAATTGAGCTGCAGAGTTTACTGAGTGTCAGAACGCTATTACTGAGTGATAGTAAGTCATTGATTATTATTGATACAGAATTGATATATTGATCAGAGGATTTGAGTGGGCTTAACGTAGATCTGATAATCTGCAATTGAAGTTGTATTGTAATTAGATCAACTGTTGTTACATTTTAACCATTGTAAATAGAGAAATCTCTTAATAGAGTGGACTTGAAAGTCTTTTATATATCATTAATAGAATGAACATTGTTATCTTGTTAACCCCATAGTGAATGTTGGTTGGATGATAACAGTTGGTCTAAAATCTTCTAACAAGGTCACACCTCACAGTGTGTTTGTAACCTTTAACAGGGTTGGGTCTTCATCGACCTCACTTCAGAAGAGTGAACATTTTTGGGTTGCCGGTCCCAGGTGGTTTTTCCCTTCACAGGGTTTCCACATTAAATCTTTTGTGTTATGTGTTCATTGTGGTGATTGTTTGTTATCATACTTTACATATTGCATGTTGGATTTGATCGGTAATCATTAGTTGTTATTGACTCATAATCGATAAAAGCACAGACAGTATAGTATTTTATGTTACCAAGCTGTAGAAGTTTAAGTAAATTGTTTTTTATTATACATTTTGATTTGGGATTGTGGATAACTGATTCACCCCCCTCTCAGTTATTCTAACACTCCAAAGATAATATCATCAACAAAAACTTCTATTATCAAAACTCCATCTTCACTAGTTCTTAAATATAAATTATTGTCAGCATTACCTTTTCTGAATCCAAGGCGAAGTAAGTATTTTTCTAACCTTGCATACCAAACCTTGGAGCTTTCTTCAGTCCATACAGTTCCTTCTTCAACTTGCATACCATGTCTCTATCTTTAGATAGGGGAAATCCATTTGATTGTTCTATGTATACCTCTTCTTCAAGATCCCCATTCAAGAATGCAGATTTCACATCTATCTGATATACCTTGAAGTCTTTATGTGTAGCATAAGCCAAGAATAATCTCACAGCCTCTATTCTAGAAACATGAGAAAATTTCTCTTCGAAATCTATGCCTTCTTGTTGTGAATAACCCTTACATACCAGTCTTGCTTTGTTTCTTACTACAAATCCTTCTTCATTCATTTTGTTTCTAAAAACCCATTTAGTTCCTATTACATTTTTTTTCTTAGGTCTAGGAACCAATTCCCAAGTGTTATTTTTCTTTATCTGATCTAACTCTTCCTTCATAGCATTTATCCAAGATTCATCTCTACAAGCTTCATCTATAGTCTTTGGTTCAACTTGAGAAATCAAACAAATTTCTTCTTTAGCCTTTGATCTAGTCATTACTCCTTGATTAGAATTACCAATAATTTAATTTTCACGATGATTGTTCTTTACATACCTCAGAGTCTTAGGAACCTCAGTAGCCTCATTTGTGTCAACATCACAAGTCTCATTTTTGTATTCAGCCTCAACAAGTTCTTCTTCTTCTGTAGCAGTAGCCTCTTTGATCTCTATATTCTGATTGCAGTCATACATTCTCTCTTGTATCTAAAACTTCTCATCTATCCTTACATTGTTACTTTCAATCATCTTCCTTAATCTCAGATTAAAACATTTATAAGCCTTGCTCTTAGTAGAATAACCAAGTAAAATTCCTTCATCACTTCTAGCATCAAACTTCCCTATCTCATCATCTCTCTTGATATAGCATTTACTACAAAATATTCTAAAATATTTTATAGTAGGAGTATGATCAAACCATAATTCATAAGGAGTCTTACTTGTACCTTCTCTGATTTGAATTATGTTCAATGTGTACATTGTTGTCCCAACAACCTCTTTCTAATGCATATGAGATACATTTCCTTCAAGCAACATTGTCCTAGCAGCATCAAGTATAGTCCTATTTCTTCGCTCCGCTATCCCATTCTATTATGGAGTCCTAGGAGAAGATGTCTGTCTTTTTATTCCATGTTCTTCGTAGTATAAATTGAATAAGTTTGAAGTAACCACCTCTATCTTACCTTAAACACTTTATCTTCAAACTTGATTCATTCTCTACTTTTTCTTTGAATAACTTGAATTTATCAAATGCTTCTGATTTATCTTTTAAATAAGTAACCTGCATCATCCTAGAAAAGTCATCAACAAAAAGTATGAAATACCTTTCACTATAGTATGATCTAGTCCTTGTAGGTCCACATAGATCTGTATGTACCAGATCCAACTTTCTTTTTGATGTATATACTTTTCTTTTATGACTGCTTCTAGTCCTTTTTCCCATTACACATTCTTTGCATACAGTGTTAGATGGTTTCACAATCTTTGGCAGATCTCTTACTGCGTTAGCCAAACTTTCCTTCACAATGTTATCAAAATTGACATGACAAAACCTTCTGTGTCATAGCCAAATGTCATCTACCTTCACAACAAAACAAGAGGCTCCAAATGTATTCAATTCAAATACATTACCTCTAGATTTAGTATCGGTTGCAATCATCTTTCTTGTCTTACTTATGATAAAACATTTACCATCGTTGAATTGTAACTGAAACTCTTTATCCATTAGTTGTCCAACACTCAACAAGTTATGCTTAAGTCCATCAACAGGTAGTACATTATCAATGTTAGTTTTTCCATCCAAAGTAATAGATCCTACACCTATGATAGGTTTAGGAAGATTGTCTCCGAATCTCACAACACCACCATCATACTTTACTAATTTAACAAACTTATTTTTGTCTCCAGTCATATGATGTGAACAACCACTATCTATAATCCATTTAGTTTTCTTATCAACATGAGATACTAAAGCCTTTTCCTCATATACTGGTTCATCTCTAATAGCAAGAAATCCAATCTCTTCATAATCTAGATCATCATCATCAGAAATGCCTTCACTAGTATAATAACATTCCTTATCCTTTGAATACTTAGACTTGAAAAACTTATGCTTGTACTTAGGAACTCTTATAGGACATCTAGATGCAAAATGACATACCTTATTGCATGAAAAAAAAATTCAAATGTAACTTTCCTTCAAATTTACCCTTACCTCTCTTTTCTCTTCTAGAAATTAGTGCAACAAGTTCATCCATCTTTCTTTCCTCTGCCATTATCTGTTCCCATTCCTCAACATATTCACCAAGTTCTTCTTTTAGGTCTCCACTGCTGGTGCTTGGAAGTGCACACATTATCTTCTTGGGTGTAGATGCCTTAAATGCAGATTCAACTTTCGATACAGAATCTCTCATTTCAACATCTTCAAAGGTAGTTAGCTTTGCAATCAACATCTCTCTGCTAAAGTTCGGAGTCAAAAGAATAGTTTCTTGTACAGTTAGAGCCTTAGTCTTGTAAGCAGGTGTCAAAGACGTAAGGATCTTCACAAAGACTTCTTCTTCATCATAAGTGCCTCCATAATTTCTGATTCCAACCACAACCTCTGTAACCCTTTGAACATAAGCCCTAATGATTTCATCATCCTTCATTTGTAGCTTCTCCATTTTTGTTTTCCAGTTTTGTAATTTCACTTTCTTGGTATACTTGTCTCCTTCATATAGTGCTTCTAATCTTTGCCAAATATGGTGTGCCGAATCTAAGTCTTTAACTTCAGTAAATTCTCCTTCAGAGAGTGCGCTAGTCAATGCTTCCTTTGTGACCATGTTGTATGAGAATACCTTCTTTTCATCATCAGTAGCTGATGGAAAATCATTCTCAGTGTTCAAAGCTACCTTATTCTTTGTAATAAACCAGTAGTCGATACCCAAACATAGCAAATGAGTTCACATCTTGTTCTTCCAACTATCAAAGTTTTCAGGATCAAATTTCGGACTATCCTTCCTATAGAACGCCATCTTCAAGATCACTTCAAATTGTTAAGCTTTCTCTCTAAGGACCACAAGCTCTGGTACCAATGGTTAGGAATAACAGTCCACAATACAACTGAGAGGGGGGGTGAATCAGTTGTATGATAGATTATTAAACTTTAAACTTTGAATAGCAACAATATCAAATCCAATGAACACAATGAATGTCAGCACAACAACACAGTATTTTGGTGTCGGGGAAACCCTATTAAAGGTAAAAAAAATTGGTGGAAATTAGCACCCACAAATGATGTACTGAGAGTATAGTATCCTTGTTAGAAGATATAGCCCTGTTAGGAGCTTATTGAAACATTACAGTACACAGTTCTTGTTAGAGGACAGACCCTGTTAGGAGTCAAGAAAGCAGGGTGGGCTCATTGCCCAAAGAAGGTTAAATCCACCTTCAAAACTCATTGTTCACAACACAAGTGTATATGAAGAAATACACAATCTTTTGAACTGTTTGACAACAAATATCTTTGCTTGATCAGTTCCAATGAAGTACACAAGTAATCCTTTGATCTACATCCAACAGACATAAGCTCGCAGCTTTCACAATCACCTTTACATCACATAAATCTCATCCATGTCTTTTCCAAAGAAAAGATCTTACATATATACCCTATTACATTCTACCTAATCAGGTCGGTCGATTAGGCTTTCCTAATATACAAACAATTACATAGACCCTTGCTAAGAGACACACGGTATCTAAAATAGGTATACAATGATTACATTACAACAATTAAGGACCGACATCCTTAATTTTCAATCGCTAACCAAAATGCATGCTACATCTCTGAAGTCGGCTCCCAAATAAGTCTTCTCCAGAACACACGCCATAGCTGATGTCATCCTGCTTTCTATACCTTGCGCTGACAAACAAACATTCTTCAATACCTTGTCTATCATCCATCAAACTCGCATACCCTGAATCCATACCTTCTGTAAGATATACCAGAAACATAGAGACTCACTCTGTCATCTTTCACTGTCATTGTCCAGTAAGTAGTCTTCACCAAAACATCTATAACTCAGCCAATACACAACATTACATGATGCGATCTTGGATATTAGATCACAACATCTTCCTGAACTCTCATCTAACTTTGCATGATCTGAAACATCCGTAGTCTCCGTACATTGTAATAACCAGCATGTTCTCTTCACAGAAACATATGTTGACATCAGTGACAAAACACTAATGACAACTAAAGTAGCTCCAACATCACTCAACGTAGTGATTAAATGTATCATCCATCTCTCCATGCATTAGAAATATCTAATAGAGGGGTCTTTTGAGGAGGGTGGTTTGGTATTTTTGAGATTGCAACCATATAAGTAATCCATTGAGGGGAATGAGGTAGAGAAGTTGAAACTACATTTCTATGGCCTATATCTAGTGATAAGGAATGTGGGATAGGTCGCGTATGAGTTAGGATTACCACCCACAACAAAATTCACAACACCATTCATGTTTATTTCCTTAAAAAGGCACTTGAACAATAGATTACGCCTCCAACGAAGTCATATTGGATTATGAGGGTAAGTCGTGCTAAGTGTGAGAGAGAAGAAACTGAAGAATAAGGTAATTCCCTAATATTTGGTGAAATGAAAAGGACTACCATTAGAAGATGTTGCTTGAGAGGGGATAGAGATTTTTGAACACCCCAATATGCAATTGGTTGAGGTCAAGCAATTAGAAGGAGAGGACTGTGATGTTCCCAAATTAGGAAGAGGTCACGGGGCCCACACAGTACTCCATAGCACCCATTTAATTTTTGCTAGTGTCTACTTATTTAAATAAATAAATTAACTAGTAAATAAAATTTATTTTGGAGAGTTGAACTTAGCCAACTTAGCAAGTTTTAAAGCTATTTTATTTTTAAAATTTCTTTGTTGCTTGAGCCCACCTAGCCAGCCTTGTTGAGCACCTATTTATAGGTGAATGGTGGTTTATTTTGGTATGCTAGGTCAAATTAGAATTGCCTCTATGCACGAGAAGCATTGAGAGACGAGAACCTCACTAAGCTGATTAGGACGATCACCCTAAGCTTGTCTCCTAGTTTCACTAAGAAGATTTAAACCGTTTACCCTTGGCTCTTATTCTACTCATTCCCCCTTTTTCCAGTTCTGATCAGCAAGGAGATATCAAGTGTGTTGGTCCAGTGTGGAAGAGAATTGCAGTCTAATAAGGAAGTTCAAGAAGCGACATTGTCACAAGAACTTATTCACATCATTTCTTTAAGCAAATTATAGGAAGATTAAGCTTGCAAGAAGAGGTTGGATGCCTAGCAAACAAGCCAAGCGCTAAGAAGACAAAAATTTGAGATCACCCTATGTTACAATCAAGTGGGAGTAACTGGATTCTTGAAGAATTCCAATGAAGCTTTCTTTTAGACTTTCTTCCACTATTAGATAAAATCGAGTAAATTGAGTACTCTATCTTGATTAAAAAAAAATCAATAAAATATATCCAATTTTGGAAAATACATTGAACTGTATGATTTGGACATTCTCGTGATGAAAATGTTTCACTTTTGTATGGTTGTAAGCTACAATGTGTAAATGTGAGAATTTGTTTGTTTTTTTATGACTGGTTAAGCTTAAAGGTATTAGTGTTTAGAATTGGTTGGGAATCTTTCAAAATGTCATTACAAATGCTACAACCACCTTTACAGAAAAATGTTACAATTGTAGAACAAAGCAAAAATGGTGAAAAAAGTTTGAGACAATGAATGATCATCAAATGACCAAATGTATGCTTTATTGGTCAAAATTAAGGTTTGATGCTTTTTAATTTTTTAAAAAAGTTAAAAAGTGGCATGTGCGGCCCATTTTGGGCACCCAAAGCCTTGAATGTCAATAGATTCCTCCAAATTCCAGCTAGAAGGAGCATTTGGATTTCTTGTAGGTTCATAATTTAAGTGAGTTATCTTATTAAAAATCTAATTAACCTTAATTAAATCAACTTTGATATGATTTAAATAAAGGAATTTTTAAATTGCACAATAGTATTTAACCTCACTAAAATTCCTATTCAAATTAAGAAAAAATATTTGTCTTACAAATATTCAAATTTTATAGTATTTATATATAATTTTATATTAAAAATAAAATTAAATATATTTGACAATCTTAAATTAAAAACTAATAACATTTCAACAACAAATCAGAAACATGTTATAAAATAAAATAAATTATAATGTAAATTGGAGATTTTTGCTTGCACGTAATATTTGTTTTCATCGAAATAGCGGGTAGAATTTTACATACAAACAAGAGACGCAAGCGTCAAAGTTCCTGCCTACAGTGTAATGTTTTTTGGGATAAGATATGGTGAGATGAAAATGTGGTTAAGGCGAGTAAAGAAGACATTGCAATTTAATCATTCTGAAAATAAATTTGATATTTTTTTAAAAATAATTTTTTAATGTTATAAAAAATTATTATTACGATATATATATAATATGTAATGAAGTGATTTTAAGATATACATATTACAAATTTTGTAATAATTTAATCTACATATGACTATATGCATTCTAGGTCTGTTATGCATAGAATACAATTTAATACTATCAAAGAAAATTTAAAATAATATTTTAATTTAAACATTTTAAACTTAGCCAAATTCCTACTTTTATGCATAGTACTGTATTTTTTAAGATTGTAAATATCATAATAATAATTTTAACTTAGATTTATATACTTCTAACTTTTTAACTTAGATCTATTAATTTTTTTTTAAAAATAATTATCTTATTTTAAAGTATTAACTATATTTAGTAACTTCGTTAAATAATTGTTAAGAGTAAAATAAAAAAATTTAAATTCTAAAATTAGTTCTGTATTTTAAGCTTACCATTATTTAATTATATATGTAATTTTTATATGAAAATTTAAATAACTATTTATATATTTATAAAAGTGAAATAATATATTTATTAAAATCATTAAGCTATATATTATATGGTAAATTAATAAAATAATAAAAAGTGATTGTATTTGATTTATAAATAATTTAAATTGAATTTAATGAAGAGATTGAGGTGCTCTACGTGCGAAGTTTTTTCCTGCGTTTTCTGGCGGCGTTCTGCGTTGGCATCTGCTATGTCCTTCATGCGCGGATGTGACGCATGCCCCTGAGGACGTGGCGATAGTGTGTGTAGGAGAACTCTCCTCCACTTCGGTTTGCTTTCTCTGGACTTTAACTCCTTTATTGTGCTCTGACTTGCATTTACTGCTTCTGCTATGGAAACGGGTTTCGATGGCTTCATTAAACCTGCGTCCAATTTGGCTTCTCATTTACCCTCCAATGTGTCTTCGGCTGCCGGATCTTCCTTGCCCTCTGATTCGGAATCCGCACCCTCGGTCGTTAAAGCTAGCCCTAACCCTTCACCCTTACCTCATAAGAAATCATTCGCTGAAACGGTGGCTCCCAGCAATCATGGGGTCTCCATTGATGCAAGGTTTGTGCAGGTGGTTGGAGGCAAGAGATCGCTCGAAGAAGGTAAGGAATCTCCTAATGTTTTGAATGAATTTGTTGTCTCACCCAATGATGCTATGCTCAAGGAAATTTCTCTAGAGAAGTCTAGGCTCTGTGACACTACAATTTTCTTTGCATGCGTTGATATTGAGAAATGCCCTCCTAGGAAATTCTTGGATGACTAGTTTCATAACTTTTGGAATTTAAAATTAGGGCTTAAGATCTCTTTCTGTAGACAGATTCAAAAAGGGCTTTTCATTATTTTTTTTAATAATCATGAGGCTCAAGTAGAAGCCCTAAAATGGCAATACTGGAATGTTGGTAAAACTTCATTTAGGGCTCTGGCTTGGTTGCATGATGCTGTTTGTGAAGAAGTTTTCGCCCTGTCTTCACCCAGATGGCTTATCTTAAAAGAAGTTCCCCCTTTTCTATGGAAATTCCTTACACATTTGCTTGCTCCGTTTGGCTCTATCATTCGAATTGATGAAACTTCCAGACTTGTGTCCAATCTTGATGCTAGGGTTTTGGTTTCTCTTAAACCCAGGGTTGATATTCCCCTAAAACTTACCTTGAAAATCCATGGTGAAACCATCTCTTGCCCGGTTGAAATCCTCGAGGGTCTAAACGCCTATTTTTTGTGCAAAAAGGAAGGGCATATTCGGAAGAACTGCCCCATCATTAATAGGAAAAATAATGAAACCGTCCCAAGGAAACTTTGCGGATGGTAACTCCGGTAGCAGGGAATTGGCCACTATCCCTGATACTTCGTTCCCTAATCGTTCCTTCTCTGATTCACACTCTGGAAAAGGGCCTGATAAATCTAGTTTTATTAACCCTATAGCTCAACAACCTAACGTTTCGGACCAAAGAAACAATTTGAGAGATAATGAGGGTTTCCAAACTATGAAAAATAAGAAGCCTAGGAAAAAGAGTGTGCAACAATTGGCTACTTACCAGATCCGTGCTAACCCCAAATCGAACCCCTTTGTTGCTTTGGCTTCCCCTACTCTGTTAATTGAAAATGGACCTTCTATGGATAGTCAGATCTATGATATTAATTTGTTGGAAGGACAGAACTCACAAGATGGTAGGTCTGGTGATGTTACCATGAGTGAGGTCCCTACAGGCATGGATAATAGTAAAACTCTCCCTAACTTGAATGTTGTCCCCCCTTCTGATGATAGCAACATCAGCCCCCCCACCTCTGGTCTGAATGAATTAAATGATGATTTTTTTATTGAAGTTATACTTGCTAATAAAGGCTCTGATAATGCTAGAATACAGAACCCGGTTGAACATAACATTAATGGGAATATTGGGAATCCTGGTTTCAATATGATTGGCCCCCACTCCAATTTCTCTCAACTGAATAATGGTGAGGATGAGGAGGACCCTCCCAGGGGTTCCTCAACTTCCAGGAAGAAGGGAAGGCCCTTAGGGTCAAAAAATAAAAAGAAAAACGGAGAGTCTCCTCTTACTGGCCCTCTATTGAATTCATCATCATGAAGTGCATACCCTGGAATATTAGAGGCCTAGAGTCTCCGGATAGGAAGTCGATTATTAAGAGATTTTTAATGGGTCATAAGAACTTAGATTTTTTTATGATTCAAGAGCTTAAGGCTGTTAACTTTCTTCTTAATTCCTCTCTAGATTTTATCTGGAGGGATGCTATCAAAATCTGTACTAACCATCCTAAAGGGAAAGGTGGTGCTGCTTTGCTTATTAATCCTTACTGGGATAAATATATTATGTCTGTTGGTTCCTCCCCCTGCAACCGTGTGGCATGGGCTGTTATTGAGTTTAATGGTTCATCATTTGGCGTTTGCTCCATTTATGCCCCCAATGAGGTTAAAGATAGGATCTTTCTTTGGGACTGGCTTTTTAACCTTCTCGACATTCCCTAGATTTTTGCTGGGGACTTTAACATGGTAGAGAACCAAGATGATAAACTCGGGGGTCTCCCTTTTACTTGGAAACATCGTGAGAAGGACTTTTGGGATCGTTGTAAACGAAAATTTAAATTATTTGATCCTATGGAAGGGTATAGAAGAGATACTTCTAGCCTCTGGTACACTTGGTGTAATTTTCAACAAGGGGCTAAGAGGATTTATTCCAGGCTTGATAGATTTTATGTGAATTCTGATTTTTTCTCCTTCTCGCCTATCCAACAGCATGCCCCTGTTATTGCTTCTGCCTCTACCCTTTCTGATCACCTCCCTATCATTGCTCTTATTAACATTAGAAACGCTCTTGCCCCTTCTGCTCATTGTAATGATAAATTTATCCTTAACACCTCGCTGCTTAATGATCAGGATACTAACATTGCTGTTAAGATGGTTAGGAATTTTAACCGTATTTATAACTCTTTTACTCATATTGATAGATGGAGTAGTAATGTTATTTCGTGGAGGAAAATATTTCAAACCTTAGGGCAAAGGAAGGCTAAGAACTATAGAAGAGTGGATAACGCTCTGAACGAACAATTGCAATCAGCTGAAGCTGAGGTTCAAGCTAATCCCACATCTCTTTCACATGTTGAACGTGTCTCTGCTGCTAGGGATACTCTGAGGAAGCATCAACATATTAAAACCATTGGGGCCTCTGTCAGAAGCCGCCAGCAATGGTTGAAATATGGTGATAAGGGCTCCAAATTCTTCTTTAATCATCTTAAACATAAGCAGAATAAAGAGAAAATTGACAGAATTGTCGTGGATAATCAAGAGCTTACTGATATCAATGACATTGCTGCTGCCTTCGAGAAGTTTTATAAGGTTCTATTCAGTTCTGAGGACAGCAGCAATGCCAAGGATCTTAGGAATAGGTGTAAGGAGCTTATCCCCAAGAAAATTGATGAGGGGGATGCCTCCATACTCAGGGATAGGGTTTCGATACAAGAAATATCTGATGCTATATCTGCTCTTAAGAAGGATAAAGCGCCTGGGCCGGATGGCCTTCCTGCTGAATTCTACCAATCCAATGTTGATTGGATTGCCAAGGATTTATTTGATCTTTATTCAGAAGCTTATGACCGTGGTACTCTTGGCAATTTTATCAATATGGGGATTATTAAACTTATCCCTAAGGATGGAGACAAGTCCCTCATCAAGAACTGACGGCCTATTACTCTACTTAATGTTTCTTACAAAATCCTGGCCAAAGCCTTGGCCTCCAGACTTGTTAATATTTTGTCTAACTTTATCTGCCCTACCCAGATTGGGTTCATCAAAAGACAATATATCCTAGAAAACCTTATTACCAGCTGGGAATCTATGAATTGGGCCAAAAATTCAAATCAGTGCTCTGCTATGTTTCTTTTAGATTTTGAGAAAGCTTATGACCGTATTGAATGGGATTTCATCCTTTCTATTCTTCAGGCCTTTGGCTTCCCTGATGAATTTGTCAGATACATTCAAGTCCTGCTTAAAGATTCCTCTGCTAGAATTGATATCAATGGCTTTTTATCTAATCCTATCCCCCTGTCCTGATCTATTCGTCAAGGTTGCCCCCTTGCTCCTGCTCTTTTTGTCATAGCTTTTGATGCCTTGTATTATATCCTCAGAGACAATACTATCTCTCCCAAAGTTAAGGGCATCTCTCTCCCTAATAGCTCGGAACTCCTTAATATCCAATTTGCTGATGATACCTCGCTTTTCATTGAATTATCTTGTCTTAATATCCAACATCTCAATTTGAAGTTCGTCTTGTTTGAAACCATCTCAGGTGCTCACATCTCTAAATCCAAATCTATCATGTTTGGTTGGAATGAGGAACCGCCAGATTGGTTTCCCCAATTTGGATACTCTTGGGGTGGACCTAATAAAATTGTGAGATACTTGGGGGTTCCTTTTTCCATCTCCCCTTCTCTCAAAGACATGTGGATCTGGGTTAAGGATAGAATTATCAAGAAGCTTTTCAAGTGGGATAATAGGGCGCTGTCTCTGGCTGGTAGAGTGCAGGTTTGCCAGAAAATTTTATCTTTTTATAGTATATATTATTCCTCTGTTTGGATGTTCAGCAATTACCAATTGTTTGAAATTCAGAAGGCTATCAGAAGATTTCTTTGGTTTGACGGCCAAGGTAACAAAAAGAAGCATGTTGTTAAATGGAGTTGGTGCCACATTGATAAGAAAGCTGGTGGCTTAGGCCTTAAAGACCTTAGGATCCAAGGTATTTCCCTTGCTGCTAAGTGGATTTTTCGGGCTCTTGATGGTCAGGAGCCTTGGAAGATTCTCCTTAGATATAATATTCAATCTGGTCACCCTAAGCATGCCAAGTATTGGAATAATCTTCCTTTTGTTGACCTTGTTGCTGGAACGTTCCCTGTCTCCGTCCATGGTTCTCTGGTTTTTAAGTCTATCTGGAAGGCTTGGGAACTTGTGAGGGGCTTTATTAATAATTCTAGCGTGGTTAACAATAGTTCTATTCATGGTGAGCGATCTATATGGTGGAATCTGCAACATAATGGTAAGCCTCTTGCTATGACTCAAGGATGTTCTGCTAAACTCTAAAACAACCAAGGTGTTAAATGCCTCATTGATATATTGGAGAATGATAACCTTGCTAGCTAGCAGGATATCAGAACTAAATTCAATCTCCCTGATTCTCATAAGCGTACTTATAACATGATAGCCAATGCCTATCGTAACCTTAATCTCCCTTGCAGATGTGATGTGGATTCCCATAGATTTCTATCTTTTCGTTGGGATGATGGATCAATTTTGCATAATATCAAAGCTAAAGACATATATAGGGTGCTTAACAAAGATCACTCTGTTATTTCACACCTAAATATCATCTGGTATGTGAACCTGGACTCTATTGATTGGCAAAAGATTCTTGACAGATTTTGGAAGTCTTATGTTCCTCCCAAGTTATTGCATTTTAAATGGCAAATTCTTCTAGATAGGCTGCCTGTTAAAAATCAGATTGGTGGTACTGACTCTTGTTCTATTTGCAGGACCCCTGAAAGCTTAAGACATATTTTCTTTACTTGCAAATTTGCTAGATCTATATGGAATTTCTTTGGAATTTCTATAGCTGATCATGTCTCTGTTCTTGATGCTATTATTGGAAATATATCTGGTCTTAAGAGGGATGCTAATTTGTTTTGGAATATTTTTTCTTCCCATATCCTTTGGTTTATATGGAAATGTAGAAATGAGGACAAATTACAAGATATTAGTAGATCCCTTACTTTGTTTCATTTGATACTTATACGTTTTAAGATTGTCTCGCAGGTTTGTTGCATCATGAAGCTTGAAAAAGACAAGTTGAAAAAATTTCTTCATGATGGGCTCGCTAGGATGTTCATATACGAGACGAAACATGGGCTTGAATGGGCCAGCATTATTGACAATCAGGTTGCTTTTGAGGAAGCCCTCAAAGAGCTACTCAAAGAAATGCGGGATACTAGAGGACCCTTTTCATATAGACTTGAGTTCTTTACTCAAATCCTTGAGAAGAAGAAGATGGTGTGGATGGAAGGAGAACTGGGATGGACAGCTTGGTTTGATGATCAAGATGATATTTTGGAGTAGCTTCTATTTTGCTATCTTTTGTAATCTCATTAAACTTTTACTTATTGTGCTAGTTGACTGAGTATGATCTTCAATTTAACTCGGTGGTTGAGGCTCGCCTCCCCCTTATTTTGTTATTGTACCTTCCTTTTTGATCTATCGATTATTTAATTTTAAAAAAATAATAATAAAAAGTTAAACATATAAATAGTATTAAAAATTTAAAATAGTATCCTATATATTATCATAATTACTGTCTGACCATTAAGCTTCTTTTTTGGTTGTTTCAAATATACAATAGAATTGCTTGGAATGAGACAGCACTAGTAGAGTTCCAATGAGGCATCTCTGAAGGCAGAAGCATCAATTGATCAACATTTTAAAGGAAAAGCTTACATTTTTCTAATTTGCAAATGGAGTTCTTGAGTGATTTGTGTAACGTAAATGAAAAAAAATGGGCAGTTATTCACTGCAAACTCAGTAAGTGTACTGAAAATTAATCTGAAAAATGTCTGAAGATTTCACGATAAATTATATATGGAATACATTTATTGAGTTGAAATTGAGTATCGATCCAAAAGAAAACAATTCATTGCAAGCAATACTATTTTCAAATTTATCTCTGTAGAATTGCGTGAATCAAAAACATGGCAAAATGCAAAATAGAACTAGTAATAATAGTGACAATAAATCCACTGAATGGATCGATCTACATAGAGAAGAAATTCATAAATAAAGCATGCTTCATGCTTAATAAGTAGTCTCTGTTGAAGTTCAATGTGGGTCTAAGAGAAAAAAATTTCATTGAAAATCATACTTTTTCTCAATTTATCACTGTACAATTATATCAAACAGAAACATGTACAATTGCACAGCAGCACTAGCAATATTAGTAATACTGATTATAACTGCTTGAAATGAATGATTTTACTTTGAGAAGAAATTCATGTAGCATGCGTCATGTCAACTAAAGTATTATCTGCTCAAATTCAACAGGCAAGCCATCTATGCAGATTTTTTCTGCTTCTTCATTCTCCAATCATTCACATTTGCTTGCACCTTTACACGTACACTCTTCTTGAAACCAGGATAAGGTTCATAATTATAGAACTTTTGAAGGACCTGAAACCAAAAGAATAGGGAGTTGCATTAGCCATCTACCTCTGACCAAAAAACCTTCTAAAAAACTTTCAATTTTTTTCTTCAAACACCCTGGATAAAATACTGGTGGAAAGAAACTGAAGTTACCTCAAGCAGGACAAAAAATGGAGCCATCAATAAGGCTTGAACAAGATTATTCAAAAGCGCAGGTGCTCGCTTCTGAAAAACAGGAAGTAAGATTATAATTTGTACTTGTAACAGCCATTAATACAGCTGTAGATTTCTATTGCAGTACCTCAAAAACTCCATGTCCTATGAATTGACCTGTCCAGGAGACCAACTGAGAAACCAGGACTACCTGACAAGAACATGGCACCTATGAATCTTAAAGATAAATAAGAATACCTACTGACTCCCAAAGTGTAATGTTGTGATAATATTGTGGCCTAAGCGTGAATAATGTTTTATGATATATATGTATGTCAGAAGGATTCATAGCACTATCTGATTGTATCTTTTGAGTGGTAATACAATTCTGATGAATCATCAAAGGTTATAAAAGGTCTAAAAACTCAACAGAGCTGAATGAAAGAACACACAAAACATTCCATCGTTTATGGATACAGGATTCTACTTGTAGGACATGTTTTATCATTTATATGTTTATCATTTTTGTCTGCTACCGGTGCACTTGATGGTTTCAACATGAAGATTTGGCCTAAATGCGACAAAATGATTCTTTGTTTACATGTATTATACTATATCAGCCGATTCTTGTGAGATTCTCATATTTTTATGGGCACAACGTTAGCTCTTATCCAATGGACACTGGGTCCAAAATAAATCCAACATCATTCATTGAATCTAACAAACTTAAATACAAATTATTCCTAGACATGGAAAAATCTAATTTTCTTAGATTTGAATTAAGCATACTTGCAGCTTTCTGTTAATTTGTTAACCAGACTGCAATGTATCCTTATATATTCTTTAAAAATGTAAAGGAAGCTATTTTTCTGAGCCAAAAACAATAAAATGCAATGTTCCCAAGTAAAAGATACTGAAGAAGGAGAAACACCATCTTACATCCTACCTTGCTTATTATGAAATACAGCGAACAACCACAGAACTATATCTGCAACAAGATTCAGCATATGAAACTAATTTAACCAAGACAATGAATGGATGCTAGGAAATCTTATGTCAAAGAACCTATATGTGGAGTCTGAACTACATGATATATTTTAACCCTAAAACAGCCATATACATACAACTATAGCTGATTCTTTAATTAATCAAAAGTCTCTCTTTTTTTCAGAATCAAATTCCTGTAAACTTCTTAGACTAATTGAATTTCCAAACCAAAAACCAAAAAAACCTTACCTATTGAGCAGACGGGCTCGTGAACTGGTTTCATTTCCGCATCCTGGAAAGCTCAAATCATAGTCAATGCAATAAGGTAATCTGCAGTATATACCTGTGCCTGTATTGATTGGAGTGATGGACTGCAATTAAGATGGGTAGTATTTTAAACATTTAGACAAAATTTATGAGAAACCAAATTAGAGTTTTAAGACTTGTAAAAATGAGATTGGCACATAGAGATTAAGTTCAGTTAGATGTACATACCTGTTTAGTCATTTGTAGAAGTTCAGATTTCATAGTTGCATATTCTGGTTGCTATATTGTTGTGAGTCACTGTTAGACATTACAAGTTAGAATATATATTTGCAAAATGAATTTGAAAATGGGAAGGGTGGAAATTGGTTTCATAAATTGCTTGTTCAGTGAGCAGAGCAATGTAGTTATAGAGCAATTGTTATTGTTATAAGATAATTTCCAATAATGCTATTTAATGTATCACATTGGCAACTTGAATGAAAGATAGTATAAAAAAATAATTGTGAAACTTTGGTGACCAATCATAGCTGCACCTAATAGTATGTACGTACAGGTGTCATGTGAGGGTTTTTTATGACCTGCAGAAAAGAACATAATGTGAAACAGATCTTTCAATTGAAATATGTAATTTAAGTTCAGAGAAATATGTAATGACTTCAGAGAAATGCAAAGGCCATTTTGATGAAAGTTGATTCTGCTGAGAAGTCAAATGGAATGTGACATAAGAGTAGATATGCAATTTTTCGATTGTTTGCAACAAAAAATCTTAACAATGTGCATGTAAAGTAGATGGAATGAAGCACAAAATCATAGAAGTAATAGTTGTTTAAGTATTAAGAGGTTCTAGTACATCGTATTTGACTGCATGAGTCTTCGTCGACTGTAAAGGAAAGAAAGATGGCAGAATATACAAAAATAGTAGACGCATATGTCAATGTGTAGCATTGAAACATTGAAATATAGTGTATCGAACTTTGAAGTAAAGTTGTAAGCTCAAAAAGAAATAGTTATTTTCGAGTATTTAAAGCATTGCAGCTTTTCATTCATTTACAACAAACAAAAATTATAAAATTCCAGTTGAAGCTTGTTGAAAGCATATAGATCACTGCTTGTTTGCCTGAGAAGTGAAAATGATGTGCCATGTTTTCAAAATCTGGTATCTGCAAATTTGTCAATAATTAGTATTGTATGGCAAAGCTAAAATGATGTAAATATGTGTATCAAGTAAAGAGTATTAGTAGTATACGAATAGTTACCTCTTTGGCTGCAATTTTTGTCTAGTCTGGAAACACAATGGCACATGTGATGGTGTTATTCTGGTTCAAAGTGAACTTGCCATTTATTGTGAACTCTCAGAGCATGAATATAACTGCCGCTTTGTCATTGATGTACTGTTGATAAGTAGTGTCTTGTAGAGCAGGCAAGAGTTGTTAAATGATATTTTTTTCTGCAGAGCAATGTACTGTTTGTTTGTTGTCCTTTGTGATAATTGTTTTGAGGTAGAGAGAAATTGTGTATGTGACTTCTTCATCACATTTTTTGCAATGAGCAGTTTTTCCATTCAGTGTACCATAGCTCTCAAACCTGTAATTGCATTTGGGGCAAAATGCATGAAATGGATTGGAATATGCATTTGTGGCCTTTAAATTTCCAACAACCTATAAGAAATGTTAGAATATTAGTGTCTTGTTGAAGGATAGTAATAATAAAATAAGGACAGAGGTAATTTTGAACTAGATACCTCAAATGTTGTGTGTAGAAGTCCGTGGAGTTTTTCTAATGTTGTTTTGTCATTTAGCTTGCAGATAAATGTCGAAAGACTTGTACGAAGAGCATATTTTTGATCAACCTTTTTTGCAATGTTTCTTAAAATCAAGGCTGGGGTTTCATTTTTTTTTAACTGCTCTTCAATTTGGAAGTATTGCTGGGTAAAATTTGGATGCATGTAGATCTGTTTGTGAGAAATAAAGTTAGTTTTTGAAGTGAAAACTTTAAGATTTGAGTTGAAAGGATAAAGCAAGGTGAAAATAATTTATGATAACTAAGTAGTAATGTTGACTGAGTATGTTTACCAATGCTTTATCCATATCTGTGTAGCCATCTTTGATGTCAAGTATGTGTTGAGTGCCTTTAATGTGTGTTCCAACAACAACTGCACCAATTGTTCCGATTGGGAATTCAGCAGTACTTGTGAGCAATTGTTGTATAGTTGTGCCTGGAATGAACTTGTATTCATCGAAAAGAGCAGGCATTGTTTCAATTGTACTTAAGTCTTTCAAAATTAGTATGCAATCACAGTCTCCACGATCATAATCTGTTCTAGGTGCAATTTCGAAGCCTGTTACTTCTATTGCCATGCCTGGTATTATTTTTGCTTCATATTTGTGGACCAAGTTCCCGCTTACATTTAGCATTATTGTCATTTCACCTTTCGAGTCTGTTAAGTCTGCACGCAAAACTTCTTTTGTCTTCATGGCTCTGTCCAGGATAACTTTATATACTACAAGCACATCACCTTTGAAAGCTGTTCCTGCTCTTCTTGCATTTAGATCCTCAATTGATAAAGGAATTTTGTTGTTTACTTTTGTTCTGTAAAAAGTAGAGAAAGATCTTATTTGTTTTTCAGAACTATGTAAACATGGAAAATGGTGGTGTTGAGCTTAATTACCTTTTTGACAAGTGTTGTTCCTTTAGTTCTTCTTCATTTGTTGCTGCCTTTTCTGGATTCATTGTTGCTGGTGGAATTTGAAAACAAGAACCTCAATTTTGAGACAGAAGTGTGCAACATTACATTACATAAATCAACAGTGTAGTAAAGAACCATTAGGATTTAAATCCTCATTATTGTATTGTTTAGAGTGAATTTTTGTAAAAGTTGCAAGATGGTCTGTCCAATAAGCCTCACTTTTGTAAATGGCACATATATTTACTGGGGAGTTTGTCCAAATATCATATCTATCTAGAAGTAAAGAGTGAAATACAACAAGAATATCATACCTACCTAGATGTAGCAAATCGAGACCATTAACCAGATTCTAATGATTGCCAGAAGTTAATTAAAGCTCAATTTGTGCAATAGAAAGCAGATGAAATAATAGAACCAATAGAGAAAGTCCAATGTGAGGCATAAAACCATTAATATTCTTCTTCTAACTCTACATAAATACCACATTACAACTAAAGTAGGACGACATAATTCAGATAGGGTGTTATAATTGTAGGCCTAATCACATAATGATAAGCCTTCAAAAATAGAGAATCACTATAATCAAACAAGATACCTAGATGATAATTTTTACAGAAAAGCCTAGCTGAAGCATGACTAGCTGAATGACCATTTGCTAGAACCATAAATCCAAACAAACAAGCATAATATATAACTCATAATGTTGAAACTACAAAGGTTCATACTTCTAACTGTATAAAGTTAATCCTGGATAAACCATGATAGAGTTAAACTCTAAAAAAAGAGCTGAGCACCAAATGACCAAAAAAAAAGTCTACCTACTCAAATAAATATAGACTATATATATATATAATGATTATATGAATATCCAATTTGCATCATTGTCCATAATAAAAATCAAAGAAGCCAAGCCATAGAAACCACAGATAAAACTAAACCTTAATCAATTTAAACCAAGTATCGTGAATGCATATTTAGTCATCAAAATAAGTTTTACCGGTAAAAGTTGATAGAAACTATAACAGAGAAAACTACTACTAAACCAAAAATGGCCCTATGATTCATAATTATGGGCCTAAATATAGTATTCTAATTGTCTAGATAGGGAATATCTTCCAACTATAAGAAATATATACAACTATAAGAAGTATATACAACTATAAGAAAAGAGAACCATATTCATCACGTACTAGGTATCTTCATCTTCCTTTAGTTGCCATGTTGAACACAGAAACATAGTTCTTCAATATCCATATTGAGGTAATCCTCAAGCCAATCCATGTTAGTTGGTTTCCTAATTTAAAAGAAATGCATAAGAAAGTTGAGGTTCCTCTCTATAATAGGCCTCTGAGCCCAGAATCCTACCATGTCGTCTGAATATAAGATTAGGTAAGTGGTAACAAGCTTGTTTCTGATCATGAGAATATAGAAAAGAAAACAAATAAAATCATAAACTGCAAAGTAGAAAAGAAAAGGCTAAAGATGCAGGAACCATAGTTTATGGTGTAGAAAAGAAAAGGCTGCCTGAACACATGACTGAGTTAAGACACAGTGAGTAATGATCTGGCACAGTCAGTAGGGTAAGTCAAAATCTAATAGAATTGCAATATTACAGTTTTGAGATAGGGTAGGATATGTTAAAATCTAGTTAATTATTTAGAAATTGCAATTTTTTCAAATTTCTACAGCAGGTTTGGAGGAAGTTTTTGAGATTTTTTTTTTTATATATAAGATGTTAGGCTGCGGTATTAAGTTTTTTAATATTTATGATGTTATCTTGCAGTATTACAATTTTTAAATAAATCATTATATCATTATACCACCAACCATGATAATACCACCAATCTCCTTAAAAATTCTCATTTAATAACATTAACTACTATAAACTGAGGGCCACATAATTATAAAAATTCAACACCATTTGAAAGGACCAAAGCTTGACACATCGACAAGAAAACTTGGGCTCCATTGCCTAGTTCATAATTTAGATGAACAGTGCTGTGAGTTAGCTTCCTAGAACTGCAATTTGTAAACCAATAGCTTCACTATTTTTGGTTGGATATTGATTTTGTTTCGTCTAAAGTCTTTAAATCACAACTTGTGTAACTATTTAACTCCTTTCTAATATTTATTATAATCTATAACCTACCATTTTACAATAACACGACTATTCACAACTTTTACTTATGAATGAGGTGATGGGTGAACTTCCAAAAATTTTCCTGGGTAACAGAAGGTTCCACGTTCAAATCCTAAGCATCTTATTGAATAAAAGCTAAGCCATAAAACTGTTTGATTTTAAGTAGAACCAGGACAGTTCGATATTCTAAGCAGGGATGATTTATTTCAACTCCAGGGAGAGCAGATTTTTTCCCATGGATTAGGAAAAGAGAGGCAGAAGAAGAAAACAAATCCTTCACCTATAAAAGAGGAGAGGATCAACAGAGAGTAAAGATTAATAGCAAAAGCAGACTCTTTCAGCAATGAAAGAGAAAACTGAGGCAGAATAAGTAAAGATGAACAATAAAAACAACAGCTTCTTTCAGCCATGGAATAGGAGAATTGAGGCAGAAGAAATAAAAATAGATGACCAACACATCAACCGGGGGACTTCACTACAAGAGCCCTTCCAAATTGACACTGAATTAGGGAGCTCTGTTACTACAAAGGAAATGACACCATTATAGAAGAGCGTAGACCCATAAACTGAACATTGAATACAAAGGACTATAGAAGCTATGTATCACTATCAAGCAATGTAATTGTTGAAGAGTTCACTTTGGCTGTATTCATAAAGATATGCAAATGCTAGAAAGGCAGACAAGAGTTAATTTCCTTTGGCTTCTTGGAATGATCACTGGTGCAATCAGAACAGTCTAGTACAAACTGCGCTGTTTTTGTCAGAGCTTTTGAGCTTACCCGTCATCCAGCACCAAACGAATTGGGAGGAGTAGTAGATCTAGGGGTCCCAATCGCTGACTGGCGAGATGATGAAGGAACTGATGTAATGGAAACTTCATTTTCTATAACCAGCCAACAAGAAGTATCAGGGCATGATTATTTGAAATTTCAGAAGCTTTGAAACTGAAAACTGACCCATAAATGACATGAATAGGAGAGGAATCGCCTTCATACTCTACAATTTTATATGAGAACAATCTTCTCAACGCATAGACTGAACCTGACGGTCTGGATCAATAGTTAAATTTCCTACTATCTGCTGCAATAATACGTTTTCTGGTATCTAGATAATAAAGAGAACTGCTCTATAAATCATACCTGGAAAGTAAAATGTTTCTGTCCTAATGTGACCTCATGCCTGTCTCGCAGTGGTTAAAAAAGTATTAATGAGTCTGCGCACCCCATGTGACCGCTGTGTCAACAGCATTTACCAATTCGTTGTTCTGCTAACTAACTGAGAGTGGTGTGAGATCTGCATGCTTTCTTGTTTCCTTTTTCCCTTTCTCCCGGCTATTAAAGACTTCAAACAACTGAATAATTTATATGGAAGAATAAATAACATGATGGGGAAACTTATTATTTATATTTCTTTAGAATTTTTTAAGTCTGTAATGGCTGCTGCTGTGTGAATGTGTTCTCTTTCCTCTCTCTTACATCTCAGGAGGAAGCATAAAGACCGGGAGCCAAGAATAGCCGTTTACGTGCACAGTTAACCAATCGGTCTACAGTTCGACTCCCCTCAACTGCGGGGGGCGGTAATGATCAAAATAATGAGCTGCGCCTGCTGCTACTTTTGGTCATGGCCGGTGCATCACCTCTGCGTCGTTTGCAGTCGGTGACAAATTCAAAGCTGTGATTTTCAGCTTTTCCTTTTTTTGGCTCTTTAGATTTCTTTAGCTTTTGGCTTCCGTACGCCTTTTGCGGCAAGATAAGATTTTCTCTCGTGTGAAATTCGCAAGCATTTGTCTCGTCTGAGATTATGTGAAATGTTTTGAGGTAAATCTGAATAGCGAGTTTTAGTGAGGAAAAAACAGTTGCGTGCTGCAGAGAGATTTGGAGTGAACATGACTGTCTGACTAAACTACATGTATAATGCTCGGTTATTGTAATATCGCGGGTGGGGATGGATAAGTTTTTGTAATGAAGCTGTTTTTGCGATTCTGTTTTTCTAGACAGGGGCTTTCAGCTCAAATTTGACATTCGAACCCTTAGGCAAATGAAAAGCACATAGAAGAAGAATTGTCGTAGAGTTAACTAGACCGTGATGTTGTAAGAGTCTACGCTCAATTTCTTCTGGGTTTTGCGAAAATTGGGTTCTTCTGCCCATGGCTGACTGCTGTTTTGTTTACAGCAAAGATTGGATATGGTGGACAGCAGCGTGCCACGTTATCTGTGATGTTTCTTTCTTGTGATGACAGCTTCATAGTTTGGCAGAAAACTAATTGGGCGATTTATTTGGTTGGAGTTACAGGTGGTCTGGAGCTGCTTCGGTAGTTCAAACCATCCGAGCTCGTTGAAGCGTTCACACACCAAATTTCAACAAACCATCCCAGCTCGTTCAAGCGTTTACTAGCAAAGTGAATAAATTTTAACAGACAAAATTTCTCGCTTAGCCTGCTTAAGAATACTACTAAAAATGAAAAAAAAATTGAGGCTTATTTCACTCTCTTCAAATTAAGCACTAAAACTACAAACTTTTCATACAAGAAAACAAGAAAATGCATTTGAAGAGAAAATCCTGTACAGAATAAGAAAGATTACGTAAAGAAAATCTCACAAAAATCGTATGACAAAATCATCTCGGAAAACAAATTGTTACCGCCTGAATGCATATTTTTCACAGAACAAACTTCTCTTCAGAAAAAAGAAATTCTCAGAAAAACTATCATAAAATCATATGAGGGAAACAGTTACTTACCTGAATGCCTTACTTCTTCTGCAGAGCGCAAGGAGGTGTGAATGCATACAAGTAGCACGAGAAGCTTTAAAAGCTACACAGGACAAATCTCACAAAAAATTACGGAAAGAAAATCTCACAAAAATCGTATGACAAAATCATCTCGGAAAACAAATTGTTACCACCTGAATGCATATTTTTCACAGAACAAACTTCTCTTCAGAAAAAGGAAATTCTCAGAAAAACTATCATAAAATCATATGAGCGAAACAGTTACTTACCTGAATGCCTTACTTCTTCTGCAGAGCGCAAGGAGGCATGAATGCATACAAGTAGCACGAGAAGCTTTAAAAACTACACAGGACAAATCTCACAAAAAATTACGGAATGAAAATCTGACAAAAATCGTATGACAAAATCATCTCGGAAAACAACTTGTTACCGCCTGAATGCATATTTTTCACAGAACAAACTTCTCTTCAGAAAAAGAAAATTCTCAGAAAAACTATCATAAAATCATATGAGGGAAACAGTTACTTACCTGAATGCCTTACTTCTTCTGCAGAACGCAAGGAGGTGTGATTGCATACAAATAGCACGAGAAGCTTTAAAAAGACTGTAAATTGCCAGAGCATCATTAATCAACACAGCAATCGATACAAGAATAAGACGCCATCTCCGCCGTCGCATGCACGAGCTTCCATTATACCCCACTACTCTGCATTAATTTATCATTCCTATCGACGTTGAATGAAATAAATGATATTCTGCACTGACGGTGATTTTTTTTTTCCAAATTAAAGTTGCAGAATATTATTTTTCTCATTGCTATTTTCTGTGAGGGTCAATAGAATTCTAAATAAATGATATTATTCAACTCTCTTAAATATATAAAAATTATCAAACTATATAATATGCACACAGATTCAAAAATACTGAAATCTGATTGGAACAATAAAAATACTTTTGCATTGAACGATTGCAGTAGTTATCCTGCCGTAGGCAGAACTGCCGTAGGTCGGGGACTCGAGGGCCGAGGCTATTGCTGTTTTGGAATTATTACAGTAACAAAATTAAAATTGAAAAATCAGTATCTATGGATAGTTAAGTGGGGCTTTAAGGCTTTGATTTTGTTACAATATTCCCCCCCTTCCTTAAATGTCTCCACCAATAACCCATTACCCTCGTACTCTGAATAAGTAAACTCCTTCAATCTTTTCAACTGTTCCAATCCCCCTCCCACTTTCTTCAGTTTGGAACAAAACGGTAGATCCAACTTCTCAAGGCACGGCATCGCTCCCTCCTCCAATTCTGGGAACTCCTCTAAGTTTCTAAAATTGTCAACACTGAAGAAGCGGAGGCTTGGAAATGCTCCCGACTTTCCAAACGCCTTAGGCAATTGTCTGCACCAGTCATTACTCGACATCTTCAACTTCACCAGATTGGGCATTGTTTGCAGCTCCGGATAATCAACACAGTCACAATCATCTAAAATTAATTCCCTCAGATTTGCCATGTCACATATCGAACTTGGCATTACAAACCGGCACAATGAAAGCTTTTCCAGATATTTCATTTCTCTAATGTTCTCCGGAAGCTGCTGAAGCGTAAGCTTACCCCCGTTCCATAAGTTACCTTCACTTATCCAATTAATAATTCCGAGATGACGCATCTTCACCAGGTGCCCAACGATACCTTCTTTGATCCTTCTAAACTCCGTCTCATTCCTAACCATTAAGTCCTGTAGTTCCTGGAGCTGAGTCATAGAGGTAAAATCCTCTTCGATGGATTCTAACTGTGATCGGATTGTTCTCAAAGCGGTCAGCTGTGATATTTCCTTCACCCTAACGCTGCCGCATTCCAAAAACTGAAGACATGTAAGTTCAGTTACCCACTCTGGTAAAAGGTAGTCGGGTAGAGTAGGCACTGCAAGAAACAAGAGACTTTTCAGATGTCTTACACAGTCCGGCAGCTCCTCTATATCTGTACCCCTTAAATTGAGGACTTTAAGAAGTACCATCTTTCCAACGGACTCGGGCAATGTAGAGATCCCTGTCCAGCTCAGATCCAGAACACGCAGTCCTCTCACTGCGGTAAACAAGCTTTCCGGTATGCTTCCGATCCAATTCTGAGACAGTGAGAGTGTACGCAGATAAGCAGGACGGATCCGTGACAGGGCATTACCATTTATATCTTTCTTGGCCAACAAAATTCGACACCAGCCAGTGGCACCATTTGTGTGTGTATAGACTTCCTCCGCAGAAAAAACACATTTGTTTTCTCTCGAAATGTTTATTGCCAAATCATGTAACAGATCATGAACTGTACAATATTTGACTAAATCATTTTCTTCATTTTCTTCCTCCCATAGCTGAAGCAGACACCGCTGGGCAAGTTGGTCTACCCAATCCCAGGCCGCATTCCACTGCTCGTCTCCTGCTCCTGCTGGGATGCATCCCTCTGCTATCCATAGATAAACCAGATATTCTGGGTCTATCTTCGCATCCTCGGGGAAGAAAGAAAGATAAGCAAAACAGTCTTTGAGACGTGGCAGCAAGGAATCGTAGCTCGATCTTAATATATCCATGACTGGGTTACGCTCACCAGAGGGAAAAATTGCCTTTTTAAGCTGATCGCGCTTTCTTTCCCACTCGGACGTGAGAGAAGGGGTGCCGGCCAGGGATGCTGCTGTGGTTGTGATAGCCAGTGGCAAATTTCCACATTGCTTTAGAATCTGACGACCCACCTCTTCCAAATGCGATGGCGCTCTGTTTTCTTTGCGACCCGGAAAAGCATAGAAGCAGAACAGCTCCCAACTGTCTTCATCTGACAAATTTTCCATCTCATAAATATGAGCTTTTGAATTTTGAGCAACCTTTCTGTCTCTTGTGGTCACCACAACTTTACAATCTTTATGAGTCAGACCAAGTTTAACTAAGAGATTATCCTCTGTAGACAACGTCCACAGATCATCCAGCACGATAAGACATCTTTTCCCTTGTAGATGGCGATGAATAATCTCAGCCCCTTTCTCGTCACTTACATTCTTAATTTTCTTTTCCAAATCTATGTCGGAGGCTATATCCTTTTGTAAATCCTTTACAGAATAATATTTAGATACAGAGAGCCAACTATAATAATCATACCTGGATTTTAAGTCTTTGCAGACATTTTGGAGAAGGAATGTCTTCCCTAAGCCGCCCATACCAACGACGGCTATAACTTGAACTTCTGGCTTTTCCAACAAGGCTTTTATTTCTTCAACCTTGGAATCTATGCCCACCGGATGTGAATCTCTGGGAAGAAGACTATTTTTATTCGCCGGTGCTGTCGATGCCTCTGGAAGTGTTGCATCTTCTACATATCTTGGAAAGCCCTTATATGTATTTCCAACCTTTTCTTGGACAGCCAATGCAATCTTTGAACAGAAAATCTCCACAATACTGACAGTTTCAAAGGCGTTCACAGCATAATGGAGGCAGTAAGCATAAAATGTGTAAAACATGGAATCACAAAATCGTACTGGATTGAAAGCAAACAACCGAAACAAAATAGCCTAAGCCTTACCCAGATTCACTCTTGAATTCGTAGCCAGATCTGTTTGCAGAAGTTTTGAGTGCCTCTTTCCAGTCTTTAAGCGTCGCATCGCTGACGTTCCTTTTTTTATGCTTACGGAATGCACGTTTATAAACTCCCTTGTGAGGGCGGCGCAGGTCAGAAGGCTCCACATCACAAAACACAGGAATAAAGAGAGCGTTGGTTTTCAACATGAGAACCAGCTCATTCAGACACCAAGTGGAATCCGCATAATGTGGTGAGAAGATAGCGATCTGCACAGTGGAAGAGTATATGGCATTTACAATAACAGGCCAAATTCGATTTCCTAATTGCAATTTTTGATCATCAAGAAATGTCCAGAATCCTTTTTCCTCCAGAGATTCGTAGAGTGCAAATGCCAGAGTTTGTTTCACGTCAGGGCCTCGGTGGCTGATGAAAGCATCATATGAGCATGAGTTTTGAGATGAAGAGGAAGACGCCATTATCTCCGAAGCGCCAGAGATGGAGGGGAAATCTAGATCAGACTGGGGTGTAGGCTACACTGAAAAGCTAGACATGGATGATAAAAATACCGAAAATTAAAAAGCCTTGAAACAGGTGGGCTACCTATGTGTAGCTTGACTAACACGCTAACAACGCAAAGTTACTAGCACGCTAATCAAATTCCGAGAAGACGCGTAGCTTGACTAGCACGCTAACACGCTTGACTCAGTCTATTTCACGCTAACCTAAAATTGATTAGGTAGGCCTACATTTCCTTGTCCAACTTTGATTTTGTGGGAAATACGAGTGAGAATTGGCAAGCACCATCATAAAAGAGCCCATCTACTATCTTTTCTGTACAACTTCTCTGCTATGTTCCTTCTCATACAAGGAAAACATTATCTTTTTCAATAGCTTACATGGTAAGTTTGTCAATAATGGAAGTGATGGGACGCACCCACCCCAAAGTAGATGCTAGAATGATAACCTCACACGTGTCAGAAATCCGTGCAAAGTAGACATGCGTTACACCTATATTTTAACTGGACCCCATCGTAAGAGACCCCACCGAATTTTCTATACAACTTCACATTTTCGGACTCTACTTTTCTTCACGCGGCATCTTCCCTTTCGTTGAATTTTACGAGAGAACATGAATTTTTTGGTGCACTTCTAGAAAGGAGATGAATTTTACGAGAGAACATGAATGTTTTTGGTGCACTTCCATAAAGACTATTAAAACAAAATAAAACAAGTGACACATAATGGTCAAGCATTTGCCTTTAGTAATTAATTTTAATTTTAATTTTTAATATAAATTTAATCTTAATTTTAATAAATTTATTATAATATATAAGATATTTTAATTAATTATATAATTATAATTTTTAATATAGTGATAATTGTAGTAATAAATAATTTTTAAAACTATAATTATATAAACAATTATTGATTGCAAATTATAATTAATTTAAATCTTAATTTTAATTTTATTTGTAAATATAACAATAGTGCTAATTTTATTTTATTGATATATATTTTTTATTACATATGATTAATATTATTGTATATATATAATATTGTATTATTATATTATACATAAATTATAATTATAATATAATATATTTAGAATGTATAATAATTATAAATATAATATTATAATTTAAATTTATATTATAATCTATAATATAATAATAATATATAATAATTTATCTTAGAAGATTATATAATAGAAATATATATTATTTTTATTTAACATTTTCAATTAATTATAAAATAAAATATTTACTTACTATTTTTAATTTAAATTATAGTATTTTGTAAGGGAAAATATATCACACATTAAATATATATTATATTATATCATATATTTACAATATTTTTATTTACATTAGTGAGTTATATACTAAAATAAACTCATGTAATATAATTTAAAATTTAAAAATTTTAATATACAATTAATATAAAAAAAGAAAAAATTAATGAAAATCCTAATTAAAGATATAAACAAAAATTGTTTCCAAGCCAAAAACTATGCAATATGGAAGGAGAAATCCATTTTTATTATATTAAATATAAAGTGTACATGGTAAATTTTAATTGGTTCACTCCTATAAGACTTCAAATGATTTGGCCAATCAAATGATAGAAAAATGATTTCTATAAAGTTAAAAATATTGCATCTAACTTTACAAAATATAAAATTTATTACAAAATACAAAATCTAAAAAATTCTAATTGGTCTAAATAGTTTTATTTAATCACTACTTAACACTAAAAACTAAAAATGGATACAATAGTATTTGCTTAGCCTATCGGCAAGTACTAATAATGTTACCAATCAGGTCAACTTTAACAAGTTGCACATAGTGCCTTTATTAGTTAAATTGTAGAAATAAAGGAGAAGTAATAGTGTATTGATTTTTTAATTATTATATTTTTAAGCCAATAAGCTTTAATTTTTCTGCCGAAAAATTGTCAGCCTTCTTTTTCCTGCTTTGGAAAGCACTTTAGTGTTTTTGCCTTTTTTAGTTGGAAATTAGAAAAAGATTCCCAAATCAGAAATAGCAAGTTCTCTTTATGAGTTATATTCTTGAGTAATGACTGTTTTTAATTGATGTAATTGTTGGAATTAAAAAAATAATAATATATATTAAAAAAATATAATGAGTTTGAGTAAGGAAATTTCTATTTAATTTTGATATATTTATATTTGAAAAATTCAATAACGAATATTATTTTGTATTTGCAACATTGTAATAAATACACAGGCTTTGATTTTTACTATTCTTAACTCTTTTTTCAGCTTTATATGACAGATTGTTCTCACATTTTGAATGTAGTTTTATTTTTCATTTATCATTTATTTCCTATCAATATTATGCAACTACTAGTTTAAAGTTATAGTAGAAGTAATAACTTTTTAAATAATTAAGAAATTGTAATGTAGAATCATATTGATAGCATTAATGATAGTTGAAATTTTAAGAATAGAAACCTAATTATAATGTTAAAAATATTATGTGTTCTTTTTAACCATAATTTTAATTTTAATATAGTTATAACAATAAACAATTTATTTTTAATTATAATTATTTCAACAATTATAACTTATAAACTACAATTAATTTTGAAGCTAATTTAATTTTTATTTTTATTATTTCTTAATCTTAATTTTATTTTATTAATATATTTTTAATTTATATATGATTAATAAAGTTACATTATTATAATATGTGGTATATTGTAATATTATATATTTTATATGATTTTCACAATTATATATATATATATATATATATATATATATATATATATATATATATATATATATATATATTTATATATTTATTTATTTATTTATTTATAAAAAATATATTTATAGTTCTTTATAATAAAATATTTTTCTTATAAAATGTAATTATGTAGAATATTCAACTAAACTTTCATATTTTACATAATAGTTAGAAAATAAGGAAAAAATTAAATGAAATAAAAGGAAAACAATAAATAACAAATGTGCTAAATTTTAATTAGTAGATGATCAAAAATTAATTTTTAAATATTATAAAGTTAAATAATTTGCATCTATATTTTACAAATGAAAAAACTTATAATCAAATATAAAAAAGAATTATTTTCATTGGTTAACTAGACACAACAATAACAGAAAAATCTTGATTCAGATTCTCTGTAAAAGTTGTCGCTGTTTTCAAACCTCATTTCTATGTGAGAGACAATGAACAAGTGAGAAGCCCATCGAACTTTCTTTACGCAGTTTCTCCACTTTCATTGAATTTTAGCTTTCTTAATATGTAGTTTAATATCCAGTTTAATAAATATTAACTTTCTTAATATCCAGTTGATCATTTCAGCATGTAGTTTGACTGGTCTCCTCATTTATTTCTCCTGTGAATACCAAGACAATGTCAAGGCCGCATAGGAATACCAGACTAGAGTTTTATTTGATTTTAATGATAGTATTTTTTATTTGGTTAATCATTTCTTAATTGTTGCTTTATAAATAATTTATAATATATTTTTCTAGCGAGTTTGAATTTTTCATTGATGTATGTTTTTTTTTTTTATCATTTTAACATCTATTCTTATTGAGTTCCATTCATTTACTTGTCAACTCAAAAATGGTAGATATTAATCAAACCCAAAAATGTCAACTCTTGACATGTATATTGTAGTTCAAGAAGACATCTACATCTTTACTTTGGATAGCTACATTAAGAAATAATGATTTGTAAAATTACTAAGAAAAATAGCTAGGTAAAAATTTACACTTATGTATATTAGACAAAAATTACCAAGAATTTTTTACATTTGATGATGGAATTTTGTAATACATAGCATGTCAAGTAGCAAAATGAATTGATGGCTAGATTATATGTCAAATTCTATACAGCTATGGTAACAATATCAGACTCCATAATCACAAGCAACTTATTTTCTAAGAACTAATAAAATTGGCACCATTTAGATCATATACCATCATGATCTAGGTGGGATAAACTCCACATGATCTTTTAAGGGCCCGTTTGGTGCATGGAATACTGAATATAGTCAATTCTGGAGATACATATCCTCAAAATGATATTCGAAATATGTGTTGGACTGTTTAGTTCACCCGGAAGATAATTTTGCACTGCAATAGAATCCAAATCTTTCACTGTAAATACGTTTCCCCTCCACTAGATGAGATTTGTAATGATGACGACCACTGCAAATATGAACAAATAAAAATAATTTACAACTCGTGAGTCAAATCGGTGGGATTGATGGCCGGCGGCATGTGAAAGGAAGTGAGATTATGAAACGACATTTAGTAGATCTCTTTGCCATAATCTGAACCATGGATAAACTGGAAAAGTCTATGTTTTCGACCTGATTTCCCCAAAAGATTACGAGCCAGAATGTTAAAGATTAATGGCTCAATACACAATGGCCTGCCCGGCTGCCATGAATCAACTGTTCGTGTCTCCAAAATTAATGGCTCAATACAAAACACTAAGCAAATGTTGCAGAGTAGCCTTGTGAACGCGAACCTTTATTATGCAAGTGGACCTGACAGGGAACATAAAATTGGCATTTGAAAGTGGAATTAGAGTTTGAAATTCTAATTCCACTTTTTCAAGTGGAAGATGAAATGCTCATTTTGTGGGCAAAATTAGAATTTTGATATTCCAATTCCTGCTTGTTTGGATGGACACAAACATGGATTTCAATAATCCAAAAATCTAATTCCAAAATTAGAACCCATATTCCATGCACCAAACTATAAAGAAAAATGTTAATACAATCCACAAATATAGAAATTTACTTTTTAGCCAAAACCATACCAAGTACTTCTAATATCCTATTGTTTCCAAATTTTGATACCACCCGAACAAATATTAAGTGATATCAATCAGAATGTCTAAAACACACTTTACATAGAGGGCTAAAACAAATCACGGGTTAAAGGCTTTTTTTATTGGGTTAAACATTCCAATATCCCAATTTACTTCCAAGTCTCAAGAGAAAAAATATCTATTCTGGACCAGAATTTCTCTAGCCAAAAAGCAATTCTCTTTCTTTTAATAGTGTCACAAGTGTTCCAAGAGATACATGACATCTCTTTAACATAAGTCAAAACACAATAATATTCATGTTTTTATCTTTGCCAAAATCAACTGTTTCAACTATTCGTACTTCCAGATATATCGATATGACCAGCGATAACGCATACTGTTTATCACATATATGATGCCCCCAAAATCACCTTAAAGGAGAAATGTACACATGCTTCAGAAATTACTTTTTGAAAGGAGAACTGTCTACTTTCCATAAAATTTGCAGCCTACACTAATGAAAACCATGGCCGCAAAGTTTATCATGTCATTTCACCTTTCAGAACAGCTACTGTGGTGTTCAAAAGTGATACTAATATTGTTAATATTTATCTTCCACTGCCATTTCAGATCAGGAAGTAACCTAACTTCAATATAAATGCAGTAAATCTCCAGATTAAATCTTGGCCCGTAAGAAACGGTTTATGTATCTTTGAATAATGCCATAGAGGCAACAGAAGCAATATTATGGCTCTTTACAATGCTACAGGAGCCACACAAGCAATACAACTTCTCTCGATTGCATCTGAGCAGTGAATCACCACACAGAAAACTGAATTGCAACATAAATTTACTGGTTTTCAGGACACATATTGCATGGAAAAAGCACCACAATCATCTCTTGGCCAAAGTTCTTTCCCTTGACTTACCTTTTTTGACTCTGGTTCTGTTTATTTCTTTCTTTTTGCAGACAACATTTCGAGGCCATGCCGTAGTGAAAAACTAAATGATGGCAACATCTCAAATTATTCACAATTTTTTCTTTGTACAATGTTATTTGTTTTTATCCCTTTTTTTTTTGTGGCACCTGCAGCCTAGAAAAGAGCAGTTTAAGAATGTACTTGCTGTCATTCACCACTTCCATTCGAAGTTCATGTCACCCTCTAAACTTATATGTAGCAAGACCAAACACTGTAAAAGAGATCTTTGGAGACCTTACAGAATTTGTCACGACAGTACCAAAGGGTGCTTGAGTTTCATTCCCAATTTGACCGTTGCAACTATCTGTTGAAATTATGAAGGGTACTAATATTTATATAGGTAAAAATACAGAAATGTCAAGAAGTCAAGAAATTGATAAGTAAGATATTTTCTACAGCAAATTAAATTTGATATTGCTATCAGGATTCAACTATGTAGTTTTTTAGTCAAATTTATTGAATATTTTCTACAGCAAGTCAAATTGTGATATTGCTATCAGGATTCAACTGTGTAGTTTTTGAGTCAAACTCATTGATTCATGTTTCATGAGTAGTGGTTCACATGAACCCATCTCCCATGAGAGTGAATGAAACACTTGACACTCATTGAATCTAGGTGATGCTCACAGAGGTGAAGCACCTGGACTTTCCAGGAGGTCACCCGTTCCTGGTGCTTCACCTCTGTGAGCATCACCTAAATCCAATGGGTGTTAAGTGTTTCATTCATTCTCATGGGAGATAGGTTCATGTGAAACACTACTCATGAAACATGGATCAATAAATTTGACTCAAAAAAAAACTACACAATTGAATCCGAATAACAATATCACAATGTCAAAAAATTGACTAAAGAACTAACAATGTACAAAATAAGCAGTACAAACCAAAATTTCTGTGCATACAAATCCGTATGCACAAACAATTTGCTTATGATTTAAGCAAGCAGAATGCACAAAACAGAAAGCTGAAGACATTTAAAGCGTGTTGCAAGGGGATGAAATGTCAAAAAACATGCATCAAGATCTCGTAACATTGGTCCAGTTGGTATCCCTGTAACTTGGGTACCTGTACCACAGTTTGATTTTTTTGGTAAAATGTTAAAAAAAATTGGAATTTGTTCATTTCCAGCAATAAGTTTTATTTTTATTTTAAACAGATCACACATACCATGCTATAGACATCCAGCTTGCTCACACATACCATGCTATAGACATCCAGCTTGCTGGCAGCAAATCAGTGCTTAAGAGTTGTTAATACAGGGCAATTCCATGCAAGACCAGCAACCTATGTATCAAAATAACAGAACATTCCTTTCATACATGTCCGTTGAGCCACATAACATTCCTTCAGAACATATGCCTCTAATGAAGACCCATAACCAGAGGACGTCATTGGACATGAAAAATTATAAGATAGTTTAATTATGTTAGAAGTATTGGCATCAGTTCAAGTTTATGAAGTGAATTAAAAAGGTTATAGTTCCGTTTGCTGGTTATTCACATTCTTGAGCCAGAAGCTTTTATTAGACTGAAGGGTAAGGACCTGCAATTTCAAGCAATGAAGTGTCTCCCTTATTTACTTTTAAATCTGCTAAGGAACTTCAGTGATGGTTTTTTAATAGTTCATACAAACATTTCGACAAAGAATGACATGAAGTCTTAAAACCCTTGAGAATTTAATTGTTTGCAGCTCAAATCCAATAGAAATGGAAGACATTTGTGCTGCATTTGAGCTCATCCAAGAGCATAGAAGTGGCCTCTAAAAATAGCCTTTCAGAAAAAGAGAGATCAGACTGGCACTTCAAAAAACAATATTAGCACAGATTCATTACATTGATGAAGCAATCCTTTCAAAGTCAACTTTATAGTTAGCAAGAAGAGTGTCTCATAGATCAAAACAAATAACAATACCATTTTTCTCCTTTACAAATTAAATCCATTCAGCAGAACTCGAAACTGCTAATACCAATACTATAAAAGACATGCTGAAATGTCAACAGCCAAAATCTTCGGTAAAAGATTGTGGAAACCCTTTAATCAAATGCAAAATTAAAAACTAGAGATGGTGAGTTGTAAATGCTTGAACCCGCTTCTCTCTGAGTACAATATTTAAACAGTGATTTGTAAACATACAAACCCAATGTAATCTTTTCAGAAAACCCTTGAAACACTTGAATGGCCGTCGACCTAGCCCAATATAACCCAATTGTCAAGAGGCTTTGCTGCTCTTATTTCAAAATTCTCTCCATTCCGGTTCAGTGGTTTTGTTGTCTGTTATTTTGAAATATTTTTATTACGTGAAAAGCAGGTTTTGAAAGAAATTCGAAATATTTTACTAAAAGTTTACTAGAAATAGAACATTAGAGCTCATAGATGAAACAACAGCAAAAACATAAAAAATAAGACAGTAGAGCCAGCTAGAAGCAAAAGAACAGCACAAAGACACAGACAGGACATCACAAAAAAGAACCAGCAGTAGAGACAGCTAGTAAAAGTTTTTAAGAGTTTAATGGCTGCTAACACCATAGAATCCATAGTATCCATTGTGACCTTGAGAACCCCCTTAGGAGTCTTCTTCTTTGTAGCAGCCCCGGTCCTCTTCCCAGGACCAGCAGATGGGTTCGCAGGACTGTTACTTTGAAATGTTGTGTGCAAATACTTCGGAAACCAAAGACCTTTCGAGTTGAAACCATAACTGACATTGCAGAAATTTGGAGTATTCTTATTAACTGACCCAACTCTTTTTGGTCTTTTGTGATCCATTCCTCAATGTTGAAACATTGAAAGTCTTCCCAAGATGGAAATATTGCTTATAGCTATAATTTTAAGTTTTTCCAGGATCAGCCATATGATGAGCTAGAGATTCAAGAGGATTTAAAAGGAGCTATAATGTAGGCCAATGAGATTCAAATGGAGATTACTTTGTTTTACAGTTGCAGCCATAAAAGGCAATAGATCCTTTATCACAAAAATTAGAAAGTATGTGAATTATCAGTTAGTTTAACAGGAAATCCAATTTAACTTGAATGAGTTCTGCAATTGGAGCTACTTACTATTTGATAACATTAAGTGCTTTGTATGAGAAACAGATCAGAAAATCTTTAGAAGGCCAAGGAAGAGATAAATTCAAAAAATGGGTGGATTCTTCTTTTAGAGTAAAACAAACAATATGATGAAATTAATGGTTTTTGCAAAGAGAGATAATCTTGCCAATGTGCTGTTCCATTTGACCAAGCTCTTGTTTACGTTTTTTATACCAATCCCATTATTGGGACCTATCTTCCTTTTCATTAATGTGTGATATATTACTATATCCAAAAATCAGTTTGTTCCAGCACTTTGACTTGATCACATTAGCTGGGGAAAAACGTACGAAGAAATAGAGAGGAGAAGAAATCTCACTTACTAACCAAAATCTTTATAACTTTATTTTCAAAATATCTCTCTCTTTCTTTTGTCACCCTATTTCATCTCCCTCTCTCAATCTCTCTCTCACGCTCTCTCCCACCTTCCCACCCCCTCTCTCTCTATGTTTCCCAGTCTCTGTCTCTCTCTAAAAGTTTACACTTGACTTTTTATAAAAGTTTACTTAGCACTCTCTCTCTCTCTCTCTAAGTTTACACTTGACTTTTTATAAAAGTTTACATAGCACGGGTGCGCTATAGTGCGCACGCACTATGTTTTAAATTCAAACAATAACGTGTGCACGCTATGTTTTGAATTGCCCAGGCTTGAGGCTTGGGCAACCCAAGCCATAGCGCGTGCGCACTTTAGTGCATACGCACTATGTTGTTGGGGGGCCAAAAAGGAATGTGGCAGCTTTTTGGTCCCCCATCTTTGTGCATATACCCTACCATGTGGTCTTGGGAGTTGTGTCATCAAATGGCTGAGTTGGAGGGTAGGTAATCAGGTTGGCTTTAGTCATTCGATGGAAGATCACGTCCAATGGTTCATCAAGATGGGTGAAAGTGTGTCTTTGATTGTTCTGAACTCGAGGCCTGTTATGTACCAAGCATGCAAAAATGTGGATGATGTGAACCTAACTTGTCATATCATATTCAAACATTAGTTCAAAATAGAGCATACATGACATATAGTAAAACTATTCACAAAACCACCTCAGATTGAGCCAAAACAAGAGCAATTGGGCGCTGTTTGATTTTCTCGTTTAAGAGGGATGTGGGTGTGCTCTCTAAGCACGATGAGCATGTCCCCAATGTAGATGAAGATGGATCAAGACCATGTACAAACCATGGAGACCCCAAAAGTGGCACTACCTGGTATAGGGAACTAGTTTTGCCCCTAGGGTTCCAAGGGTGCAATGGTGAAAATGAAGTTTCTAAGCTATGGATGAGATGCAAGATTCATTTACCTTAGATATTGATGTGATATGAATTGAAAGATGATTTGAAATGCTTGAAATAAATTATGTTAATCCATTAAGCTTGCTAAGATGAGTTAAAAATCTTGAAAGCATGAAGAAAACTAGCAATGTTAGTGTATGATATGAAATCCTAGAGCCATTAATAAAGGTGTAAGAAGTCATTAATGAGTTTGTAAGGCTCATTAATGAGGGTGTTGACTTTGGGTCAAAGGGAGAGGTTTAGGCTAAGAGGGTTAGGAATCACACCTTAAGCGGGATTAGGGAGTGGTTAGGGATGAGAGGATAGGTTTAGAAGATTCTAGAAGATATCTAGGATTTGGGGTTTTAAATAAATAAATAATTCCTCGCACGTTAAGAAATACATTCTAGGCAGTTGCAAGCACTATGTTGATCAGCGTACATATTGCACTCTCCATTAATGTTGCACAAGTTGTATACATCACATTGATCGCTCAAGATATCCCTCTTCTGCCAACTGAAATCAGCATAATAGTCAATTCTCAATATTCCATTCATGTTTAGGACTAAATACATAAACACATAAATGGATACATTTGAAAGACAAAATACAAAACATAAATCTTATTGACCTTTTTCAATCGATTACAACAAACTATTTTTATAGAGGTTTCAAAATCCTCTAGAATGCACTACAATCATTCAATAGTACAGTCAAATTACATGTGCAAATATGGATGTCAACAGATGTCAACAGGTAAAAAATCTATTTGGACGATGCTAGACAAAACTGGAAACTTCCATCTTAAATGCTTGAGTTGACAATGTTTTGGAGTTTGGTTTGATATAATGTTGTGGTTGGTGGTGAAATTAATTCTCACCAACACTCCCCCATAATTTCAAGCACAAATGCTATTGCATTTAAAAATTCTTTTTTCTCTTGACTATAGTCTCATTTTCTCTTTCCAATTATTACAACCAAGTCTTGTGGATTTTTTAAAAAGTTAAGAAATGGCCAGTGGGACTCATTTTTGGACACCTAAAATGGATTCCTCCATATTCCAATTGGAAGAAGCAATTGAATTTCCTATAGATTCATAATTTAAGTGATCTATCTTATTATAAAATCTAATTAATTATTAATTTAATCAACCCTGATATAATTTAAATAAAAGAATTTCTAAATTGTACTATAACCTTTAACTTCACTAAAAGTCCTATTCAAATTTAAAAAGTATTTCTATTTTACAAATATTTAAATTTTATAATATTTAAACATAATTTTATATTAAAAATAAAATTAAATATATTTGACAATCTTTAAATCTAAAAAATAATAACATTTCAACAACAAATCATAAACATGTTATAAGAAACTACATTGCAAATAAAATTAATTATAATGTAAATCGAAGATTTTTGCTTTGCACATAATATTTGCTTTCACCGAAATAGAGGGAAGAATTTTACTTACAAATAATAATATTTTGCTTTCAGAATTCAACACATTGTATCGGGGCTATTGCTGTTTTGGAATTATTACAGTAATAAAATTAAATTTGAAAAATAACTAATACTGGTCTCTATAGATAGTTAAGTAGGGATTTAAGGCTTTGATTTTGTTACAGTATTCCCCCCTTTCCTTAAATGTCTCTAGCAATTCCTCATTACCCCTGAATTCTGAATAAGTAAACTCCTTCAATCTTTTCAACTGTTCCAATCTCCCTCCCACTTTCTTCAGTTGGTAACAATACCGTAGATCCAACTTCTCAAGGCATGGCATCGCTCCCTCCTCCAATTCTGGGAACTCCTCTAATTTTTCAAACCTTTCAACTCTCAAGAAGCGGAGGCTTGGAAATGCTCCCGACTTTCCAAATGCCTTAGGCAATTCTTTGCACCACTTATTATCATACATCTGCAACTTCACCAGATTGGGCATTGTTTGCCGCTCCGGATAATCAACACAGTGACAAACATATAAAATCAATTGCCTCAGATTTGCCAAGTCAGATATTGAACTTGGCAATACAAAATGGCGCAATGTAAGCTTTTCTAGATATTTCATTTCTCTAATGTTCTCCGGAAGCTGCTGAAGCTTCTTCACCAGGTGCCCACTAATAATTTGGAGATGACGCATCTTCACCAGGTGCCCAACGATCCCTTCTTTGATCCTTCTAAACTCCGTCTCATGCTCAACTGTTAACTGTAGTTCCTAGAGCTGAGTCATATAGGTCAAATCCTCTTCGATGGATTCAAATTCTGATCGGATTGTTCTCAATGCAGTCAGTTGTGATATTCCCTCCGACCTAACCATGCCGCATTCTAAAAACTGAAGACATGTAAGTTCAGTTACCCACTCTGGTAAAAGGTAGTCAGTTTCAGTAGGCAATGCAAGAAACAAGAGACTTTTCAGATGTCTCACACAGTCTGGCAGATGTCTTATCCTTGTAAACCTTAAATTGAGGACTTTTAGAAGTACCATCTTTCCAACGGACTCGGACAATGTAGAGATCCCTGTCTAGCTCAGATCCAGAACACGCAGTACTCTCACTGCGGTAAACAAGCTTTCCGGTATGCTTCTGATCTTCTCATTCTCAAACAGTGAGAGTGTACGCAGATAAGCAGGACAGATCTGATGAAGGGTGCTCCCCTTAATACCACAAACACATAACAGAAATAGAGAAACAACAACAATATGCAAGAACAGAAAATTGGCTTCTTATTATCTCCACAAATGTGGAATTACAAACTTTCAGAATTACAATATGCAAAGCCACATGGGCATTCCCTTACAATATTCTGTAGGACAAAGCCTCGAACTATTACCCAGATCTACTACCCAGAACTATTCTGAACTGCCTAAGACAATAATACAGTCTTTCTTATATAGGCAATTTTCCACCGCCTGCGAAGGTTCCAAAATTTTAGCCAATAAGGCCGACCAAACTTAGAATTATTTTATTTTACATTTTATTACATCATAGTCAGCTCAAGATAACCTTTGAAACCCGAACATAAATTTTGAAGAAAATTATTTTCCGCCATTTCAGGTGGCCCAACTTCCGAAGACCATAAGTCATCACCAGTTGACCCGATCGGCTATTATAACCCCATTTCAGAAATGCCACGAAGCGCTTTACAGGCTTGACCCGCGCAAGCGCTTGTCACCCAAATTTTAGACCTCATTCGGGGCCTCTAAAGCCTTCAAAACTGAGTTCAAAGTTTCTGTACCCTACTGCCAATACCAAAAATCTTCAATATCTTCCAATATACACTTGATCTGGCAATGAAACTTTACTGGCAGACTTATATGACCAAAATGAACCTCCAAGAAAGAAATCAGATCATTCTGAGTACATACGAAAATTACCAAAAATAGTAACTTTCCATAAATAGCAGCTCTGCACAAAATAGCCCTTATTGAATATAAAAATAGAAATATTTTTTTTTTTGGTGATGCAAGATTGCTCTTACACCCAAGATGCTCCTGCATCAGACACCCAAGGTAATTTGAGAAGTGACCCTGTTAGGACTCAGGTGTGCAGAGGAAAACCAAGACGGCTAACCTCCTCCTTTGTCAGCCATGATGAATCTTCAACAGGTCATCCTTTCCACTTGACCAGATATTCTTCATATGTCCTGTTCCTTGTGCTTCTGCCAACACGACTGTCCAATATATCTTCGATCTCCTTAGTGTCTGAACTAGTTGCTGGAATACTCCACTGTGCTGCTGTGATCTCATCTTCAACACCTCCTTCATGATACTCTGTCAGATCTGAAATGTTAAACACTGGTGAAATATTTAGCTTAGTAGGCAATTCCACCTCATATGCGTTTCCTGAATCATGTTTCTTCAGTATCCTACATGGTCCAAACTTCTTCATTTTCAGCTTGTTATATGTACCAACTGGAAACCGCTCCTTCCGCAAATGAACCATGACTTCATCACCAACTTGAAACTCTTTATACCTCCTTTTCTCATCTGCCTTAGCCTTATACTGTGCGTTTATCTTGGTAATATGCTTCCTCACCTCCCCATGGATGTTCTTCAAGTGTTCTACAAAATCCTCAACTTCAGCACTACTTATTTCTCCTTTATCTATCTTCCTCAATTCAGATGCATTTCTTGAACTACTTCCATATACAATCTAGAATGGTGATTTACTAGTGCTCCTGTTAACAGAATTATTGTATGCAAATTCCGCCTGTGGTAAAATCAAATCCCATCCTGTTGGCTTATCTCCAATCAAACATCTCAGCAAATTTCTCAAACTCCTATTCACCACCTCTGTCTGTCCATCAGTCTGTGGATGATGTGATGAACTAAACTTCAAATCTATCTTCAACTTCTTCCATAATGTACGCCAGAAATATCCAACAAACTTAGTGTCCTGATCTGAAACTATGGTCTTTGACAAACCATAAAGTCTCACTACTTCTCTGAAAAATAATTCTGCTACATGAACAGCATCATTAGTCTTCTTGCAGGGAATGAAATGTGCCATCTTTGAAAATCTGTTAACCACCACAAAAATTGAATCATGTCCCTGCTGAGTCCTCGGTAAACCAAGAACAAAGTCCATGCTGATATCCTCCCAAGGCTTCTTTGGTACGGGTAATGGCTGATACAACCATGTATTCTGCTTCACTCCTTTCGCCATCTAACATACTCTACAACTCTGTACAAACTTCTTCACATCTTGCTGCAACTATGGGCAATAATAATTCTCACTAACCAAACCAAAGGTTTTATCACGACCGAAATGTCCAGCCAATCCTCCGCTATGCTTCTCCTTGATGAGATTCTCCCTCATAGAACTTCATGGAATGCACAACTGACTCCCTTTGAATAGCATATCATCCTAGATGATGAAATCCAACCATTTCGTCCTGTCTAGAGTAACAGATTTTCTACAAGCTTTCCAAGCTTCACCAAAATCAAGATCCTCTGGATACAAATTCTTGAGTTCCTTGAACCCAACCACTTCAATCTGCATTTCTGTCAGCAATAGTTGCCTTCTGCTAAGAGCATCTGCAACCCTGTTAGACTTTCCACTCCTATGTTTCAAAATAAATGTATAACTCTGCAAAAACTCAACCCATTTCAAATGCCTTTGATTCAATTTTCCTTGACTATTCAAATATTGCAAAGCTTGATGATCAGTATACAAAACAAAATCCTTAGGAAGTAGATAATGTCTCCACTTCTTTAATGCCTAAACTATAGCATAAAATTCCTGATCATAAATAGAATATTTCCTCTTGGCATCATTTAACTTCTCACTAAAATAAGCAACAGGTTTACCTTCTTGGCTCATAACAGCTCCTATTGTAGTACCACTAGCATCACAATCTACTTGAAACACCTTATTAAAATCTAGAAGTGCTAAAACAAGTTGTTCTGTAACTTTTTGTTTCAACAATTGAAAACTCTTTTCTACCCCATTAGTCCACTAAAACTCTTTTCTATCCCCTCTCATTGTTTCAGTCAAGGGTCCACAAATACTGCTAAAATTTTTGATAAACTTTTTATAAAAGCTAGCTAGACCATGAAAAGATCTTACCTTAGTAGCACTCCTTGGAGTAGGCCATTCAAGGATAGCCTGTACCTTCTCTGGGTCCATTTTTAGACCTTCTCCTGAAACTACAAACCCCAAATACACCAACTATTTCTTCACAAAACTGCACTTTTTCAAATTAATCAACAATTTCTCTTCTCTCAACTTCTCAAATACCATACGAATATGCATTATATGCTCATCCAATCTCTTACTAAAGATCAAAATATCATCTAAGTAAACAATGACAAACTTACCTAGAAATTCTTTTAGAACCTCGTTCATGAGCCGCATGAAAGTGCTCGGTGCATTGGTTAGCCCAAAAGCCATGACTAACCACTCATATAGTCCTTCCTTTGTCTTGAAGGCAGTCTTCCATTCATCTCCTTCTCTGATCTGAATTTGACGATATCCACTCTTCAGATCTATCTTTGAGAAATACATAACTCCACTCAAACAGTCCATAATATCATCCATTCGTGGCAATGGAAACCTGTACTTGATTTTGATCTTGTTTATTGTCCTAGAATCTGTACACATCCTCCATTCTCCATTCTTCTTTGGTGCTAATACCGCTGGTACAACACAGGGACTCAGACTCTCACGGATCAATCCTTTCTGTAACAGTTCATGTACTTATTTGTTCAACTCCTCACTTTCTGCAGGTGTCATTCTGTGTGCTGCCTTATTCAGCAAACTCGCTCCTGGGATCAATTCCATCTGATGACTGATCTTCCTAACTAGTGGTAATCCATCAGGGACGTTATCAGATACAATATCCTGAAACTCATTCAACAAATCTGCAACTTCTACAAGAACATCTTCTACTTCCTCTTTACCAGCTTTTGGAATTAAAGCAAAACATACATGCTCATGCCTCATACCATCTAGGAAATTTCTTCCATCAACAAAAGTTATCCTTGCATTACCACATACTTTTTCTTCAGTCTCCTTCAATGGTTTTAGCTTATGTCGCACTCCATCCTTTGTCAGGGAATAGGTATTCGCATGACCATCATGTACAACACATCTGTCAAACTGTCATGGCCTACCCAACAACATATGACATGCATCCATAGATATGATATCACACAATACCTCATCTTGGTATTCGCCAATCTTGAACTTCACCAGGCATTGTTCATTGACCATGACCTTGTGGTCATCCTGTACCCAGGCAATCCGATATGGATGTGGGTGTTTCTGTCTCTTGAGCTTCAACTTTGTCACCATCTCTTCTGACACCAAATTGTCAGTGCTTCCACTATCAATAATCACATCACAACATTTACCTTCACACTTGCACCTGGTGCGAAACAGGCTCCTCCTTTGCTCAGGTTCATTCTCACCACTCAACAGGACTCTTCTGTTAATCAACGTTTCTCCTCTTTCAGCATCTTCAGAATTTGATGATCTGGCATCTTCATCTACATGTGCAACTCTGGCCTGGCTTTCATTTCTCCTGTCTGTTCTGTCTTGGTGCTGAGGACATTCAAATGCCCTATGACCTTCTTCTCCACAGTGAAAACATGTTCCATGGAAGCCACCTCTTCCAGATCCTTGTCCTCTTCATCTTCCTCTCTGATCTCTATTATTCTGATCCTAGAACGATTGGAATTATTTCCTCACTGATTCTGACTGCTACTGGCCTCATCCTTCTTTTTCGAATCTTCATTTCAGTTACCATATGACCGTCCACCAGATCCTCCATCGCGAGCTCTTCCATTTTATCTGCTCTCAAACTTGTTGTTTAGCTTTTCCTCTACTTTTAGGGCAAACTAGTATGCCTCTTCAATACTGTTCATTCGAACCAGATTCAACTCCTCATGAATGCTTGGCCTTAACCCATTAAGGTATCGGGCAACTTTCTCCTTATCAGCTTCTGCATGGCCTGTTCTGATGAGAAGTCGATAGAACTCCTCTGTATACTCCTGAACAGATCTTCCTCCTTGCTTCAAACTCTACATTTTTTTCAGTAGGTCAAGTTCATAATCAACAAGAATCAACTGTCGCTTCAATTTATCCACCATCCGATCCCATCTCGTGATTTTCTCCTTTGCCTTTCTATTTCGCTCCAACTGAATCTCTTACCACCATATCTTCGCATGACCTTTCAGTCTGGCCTTCGTAAATTTGACCGTATCAGGATCCTCAACATCTTCATACTTAAAATATTCCTCACATTCATTGATCCAATCGATCAATTCTTTTGGGTTAAGATTTTCAGAAAATGTAGGAACCTCAATCTTAGGTCTTTTTCCAATCTTAAAAATAGCTCGAAAAAGTCTTTCTTCCTCCTGGTTCACAATTTCGACTTCTCCTTCTTGATATTTTTCTTCAGCTTCATCCTCACTTTCATCTCTGACATTAAGATTCATTCCTCTACGAATCTCTTTTTGCAATGCTCGCACTTGTCTCTGCAGTGCCCTAACCTCGGGTGTTACAACACCAGCTCTTCCACCACGTTTCCTTCGTGGAGGCATTTTTGCGATGCGCGCTGAAACCCTAACCACGGTCATGGTGCAAACTGTCTCACAGTCGGCGATCTGTTTAGACACTCAGGAACTCCTGCTCTAATACCACTTGATGAAGGGTGCTCCCCTTAATACCACAAACACATAACAGAAATAGAGAAACAACAACAATATGCAAGAACAAAAAATTGGCTTCTTATTATCTCCACAAATGTGGAATTACAAACTTTCAGAATTACAATATGCAAAGCCACATGGGCATTCCCTTACAATATTCTGTAGGACAAAGCCTCGAACTATTACCCAGAACTATTCTGAACTGCCTAAGACAATAATACAGCCTTCCTTATATAGGCAATTTTCCACCGCATGGGAAGGTTCCAGAATTTTAGCCAATAAGGCCGACCAAACTTAGAATTATTTTATTTTACATTTTATTACATCATAGTCGGCTCAAGATAACCTTTGAAACCAGAAAAGAAATTTTGAAGAAAATTATTTTCTGCCATTTCAGGTGGCCCAACTTTTGAAGACCATAAGTCATCACCAGTTGACCCGATCGGCTATTATAACCCTATTTCGGAAAGGCCACAAAGCGCTCTACAGGCTTGACCCATGCAAGCACCCGACACCCAAACTTTAGACCTCATTCGGGGCCTCTAAAGCTTTCAAAACTGAGTTCAAAGTTTCTGTACCCTACTCCCAATACCGAAAATCTTTAATATCTTCCAATATACACTTGATTTGGCAATGAAACTTTACTGGCAGACTTATATGACCAAAATGAACCTCCAAGAAAAAAATTAGATTATTCTGAGCACTTACGAAAATTACCAAAAATAGCAACTTTCCATAAATAGCAGCTCTGCACAAAATAGCCTTTATTGAATATAAAAATAAATTTATTTTTTTTTTGTGATGCAAGATTGCTCTTACACCCAAGATGCTCCTACATTAGACACCTAGGGTAATTTGAGAAGTGACCCTGTCACGACTCAAGTGTGCAGGGGAAAACCAAGATGGCTAACCTCCTCTTTTGTCAGCCATGATGAATCTTCAACAGGTCATCCTTTCCATTTGACCAGATATTCTTCATATGTCTTGTTCCTTGTGCTTCTACCAACACGACTGTCTAGTATATCTTCGATCTCCTTAGTGTTTGAACTAGTTGCTGGAATACTCCACTGTGCTGCTGTAATCTCATCTTCAACACTTCCTTCATGATACTCTGTCAGATCTGAAATGTTAAACACTGGTGCAATATTTAGCTCAGTAGGCAATTCTACCTCATATGTGTTTCCTGAATCATGTTTCTTCAGTATCCTACATGGTCCAAACTTCTTTATTTTCAGCTTGTTATATGTACCAACTGGAAACTGCTCCTTCCGCAAATGAACCATGACTTCATCACCAACCTGAAATTCTTTATACCTCCTTTTCTCATTTGCCTTAGCCTTATACTGTGCGTTCATATTGGTAATATGCTTCCTCACCTCCCCATGGATGTTCTTCAAGTGTTCTGCAAAATCCTCAGCTTCAGCACTACTTATTTCTCCTTATCTATCTTCCTCAATTCAGATGCATTTCTTGGACTACTTCCATATACAATCTGGAATGGTGATTTACCAGTGCTCCTGTTGAAAGAATTATTGTATGCAAATTCCGCTTGTGGTAAAATCAAATCCCATCTTGTTGGCTTATCTCCAACCAAACATCTCAGCAAATTTTCCAAACTCCTATCCACGACCTCTGTCTGTCCATCAGTCTGTGGATGATGTGATGAACTGAACTTCAAATCTGTCTTCAACTTCTTCCACAATGTACGCTAGAAATATCCAACAAACTTAGTGTCCCAATCTGAAACTATGGTCTTCAAGGCAAACCATGAAGTCTCACTACTTCTCTGAAAAATAATTCTGCTACATGAACAGTATCATTAGTCTTCTTGTAGGGAATGAAATGTGCCATTTTTGAAAATCTGTCAACCACCACAAAAATTAAATCATGTCCCTGCTGAGTCCTCGGTAAACCAAGAACAAAGTCCATGCTGATATCCTCCCAAGGCTTCTTTGGTACGGGTAATGACTGATACAACCCTGTATTCTGCTTCACTCCTTTCGCCATCTGACATACTCTGCAACTCTGTACAAACTTCTTCACATCTTGCTGCAACTGTGGCCAATAATAATTCTCACTAACCAAACCAAGGGTTTTATCACGACCAAAATTTCCAGCCAATCCTCCGCTATGCTTCTCCTTGATGAGAATCTCCCTCATAGAACTTCATGGAATGCACAACTGACTCCCTCTGAATAGCATATCATCCTAGATGATGAAATCCAACCATTTCATCCTATCTAGAGTAACAGGTTCTGTACAAGCTTTCCAAGCTTCACCAAAATCAGGATCTTCTAGATACAAATTCTTGAGTTTCTTGAACCCAACCACTTCAATCTGCATTTCTGTCAGCAATAGTTGCCTTCTGCTAAGAGCATCTGCAACTTTGTTAGACTTTCCACTCATGTGTTTCAAAATAAATGTATAACTCTACAAAAACTCAACCCATTTCAAATGCCTTTGATTCAATTTTCCTTGACTATTCAAATATTGCAAAGCTTGATGATCAGTATACAAAACAAACTCTTTAGGAAGTAGATAATGTCTCCACTTCTTTAATGCCTGAACTAGAGCATAAAATTCTTGATCATAAATAGAATATTTCCTCTTGGCATCATTTAACTTCTCACTGAAATAAGCAACAGGTTTACCTTCTTGGATCATAACAGCTCCTATTGCAGTACCACTAGCATCACAATCTACTTGAAACATTTTATTAAAATCTGGAAGTGCTAAAATAGATTGTTCTGTAACTTTTTGTTTCAACAATTGAAAACTCTTTTCTGCCCCATTAGTCCACTTAAACTCTTTTCTATCCCCTCTCATTATTTCAGTCAAGGGTCCACAAATACTGCTAAAATTTCTGATAAACTTTCTATAAAAGCTAGCTAGACCATGAAAAAATCTTATCTCAGTAGCACTTCTTGGCGTAGGTCATTCAAGGATAGCCTGTACATTCTCTGGGTCCATTTTTAGACCTTCTCCTGAAACTACAAACCCCAAATACACCAACTCTTTCTTCACAAAACTGCACTTCTTCAAATTAATCAACAATTTCTCTTCTCTCAACTTCTCAAATACCATACGAATATGCATCATATGCTCATCCAATGTCTTACTAAAGATCAAAATATCATATAGGTAAATAATGACAAACTTACCCAGAAATTCTTTCAAAACCTCGTTCATGAGCCGCATGAAAGTGCTCGGTGCATTGGTTAGCCCAAAAGGCATGACTAACCACTCATATAGTCCTTCCTTTGTCTTGAAGGCAGTCTTCCATTCATCTACTTCTCTGATCCGAATCTGATAATATGCACTTTTCAGATGTATTTTTGAGAAATACATAGCTCCACTCAAACAGTCCATAATATCATCCATTCGTGGTAATGGAAATCTGTACTTGATTGTGATCTTGTTTATTGTCCTAGAATCTGTACACATCCTCCATTCTCCATTCTTCTTTGGTGCTAATACCGCTGGTACAGTACAAGGACTCAGACTCTCACGGATCAATCCTTTCTATAACAGTTCATGTACTTATCTATTCAACTCCTCACTTTCTGCAGGTGTCATTCTGTGTGCTGCCTTATTCAGCAAACTGGCTCTTGGGATCAAGTCCATCTGATGCCTGATCTTCCTGACTAGTGGTAATCCATCAGGGACGTTATCAGATACAATATTCTGAAACTCATTCAACAAATCTGCAACTTCTACAGGAACATCTTCTACTTCCTCTTTACCAACTTTTAGAATTAAAGCAAAACATACATGCTTATGCCTCATACCATCTAGGAAATTTCTTCCATCAACAAAAGTTATCCTTTCATTACCACATACTTTTTCTTCAGTCTCCTTCAATGGTTTTAGCTTATGTCACACTCCATCCTTTGTCAAGGAATAGGTATTCGCACGACCATCATGTGCAACACATCTGTCAAACTCCCATGGTCTACCCAACAACATATGACATGCATCCATAGATATGATATCACACAATACCTCATCTTGGTATCCACCAATCTTGAACTTCACCAGGCATTGTTCATTGACCATGACCTTGTGGTCATCCTGTACCCAGGCAATCCGATATGGATGTGGGTGTTTCTTTCTCTTAAGCTTCAACTTTGTCACCATCTCTTCTGACACCAAATTGTCAGTGCTTCCACTATCAATAATCACATCACAACATTTACCTTCACACTTGCACCTGGTGCGAAACAGGCTCCTCCTTTGCTCAGGTTCATTCTCACCACTCAACAAGACTTTTTTGTTAATCAACGTTTCTCCTCTTTCAACATATTCAGAATTTGATGATCTGGCATCTTCATCTATATGTGCAACTCTGGCCTGGCTTTCATTTCTCCTATCCGTTCTGCCTTGGCTCTGAGGACATTCAAATGCCCTATGACCTTCTTCTCCACAGTGATAACATGTTCCACGGAAGCCACCTCTTCCAAATCCTTGTCCTCTTCCTCTTCCTCTTTGATCTTTATTATTCTGATCCTGGAAGCAATTTAAATTATTTCCTCGCTGATTCTGACTGCTACTGGCCTCATCCTTCTTTTTCGGATCTTCATTTCGGCCACCATATGACTGTCCACTAGATCCTCCACCGCGACCTCTTCCATTTTCTCTGCTCTCAAAATTTTTAATCAGCTTTTCCTATACTTTTAGGGTAAACTGGTATGTCTCTTCAATATTGTTCATTCGAACCAGATTCAACTCCTCCTGAATACTTGGCCTTAACCCATTAAGGTATCGGACAACTTTCTCCTTATCAGCTTCTGCATGGCCTGTTCTGATGAGAAGTCGATAGAACTCGTCTGTATACTCCTGAACAGATCTTCCTGCTTACTTCAAACTCTGCATTTTCTTTAGTAGGTCAAGTTCATAATCAACAAGAATGAACTATCACTTCAATTTATCCACCATCCGATCCCATCTCGTGATTTTCTCCTTTCCCTTTCTATTTCACTCCAACTAAATCTCTTGCCACCATATCTTCGCATGACCTTTCAGTCTTGCCTTCGCAAATTTGACCCTATCAGGATCCTCAATATCTTCATACTCAAAATATTCCTCACATTCATCGATCCAGTCGATCAATTTATCTGAGTTAAGATTTATAAAAAATGTAGGAACCTTAATCTTAGGTCTTTTTTCCCAATCTTAAAAATGGCCCGAAAAAGTCTTTCTTCCTCCTGGTTCACAATTTCGACTTCTCCTTCTTGATATTCTTTTTCAGCTTCATCATCGCTTTCATCTCTGACATTAAGATTCATTCTTCTATGAATCTATTCTTGCAATGCTCGCACTTATCTCTGCAGTGCCCTAACCTCAAGTGTTACAACACCAGCTCTTCCGCCACGTTCTTTTCGTGGAGGTATTTTTGCGATGCACGCTGAAAACTTGGAATGGAAATCTGTACACAACCTCCATTCTCCATTCTTCTTTGGTTCTAATACTGTTGGTACAACACAGGGACTCAGACTCTCATGGATCAATCTTTTCTATAATAGTTCATGTACTTGTCTGTTCAACTCCTCACTTTCTGCAAGTGTCATTCTGTGTGCTGCCTTATTCGGAAAACTCGCTCTTGGGATCAAGTCCATCTGATGACTGATCTTCCTAACTGGTGGTAATCCATTAGGGACATTATCAGATACAATATTCTGAAACTCATTCAACAAATCTGCAACTTCTATAGCAATATCTTCTACTTCCTCTTTACCAGCTTTTGGAATTAAAGCAAAACATACATGCTTATGCCTCATACCATCTAGGAAATTTCTTCCATCAACACAAGTTATCCTTGCATTACCACATACCTTTTCTTCAGTCTCCTTCAATAGTTTTAGCTTATGTCGCACTCCATCCTTTGTCAGGTAATAGGTATTCACACGACCATCATGTGCAGCACATCTGTCAAACTCCCATGGTCTACCCAACAACATATGATATGCATCCATAGATATGATATCACACAATACCTCATCTTGGTATCCGCCAATCTTGAACTTCACCAAGCATTGTTCATTGACTATGACTTTGTGGTCATCCTGTACCCAGGCAATCCGATATGGATGTGGGTGTTTCTGTCTCTTGAGCTTCAACTTTGTCACCATCTCTTCTGACACCAAATTGTCAGTGCTTCCACTATCAATAATCACATCACAACATTTACCTTCACACTTGCACCTGGTGCAAAACAGGCTCCTCTTTTGCTCAGGTTCATTCTCACCACTCAACAGGACTCTTCTGTTAATCAACGTTTCTCCTCTTTCAGCATCTTCAGAATTTGATGATCTGGCATCTTCATCTACATGTGCAACTCTGGCTTGGCATCATTTCTCCTGTCTGTTCTGGCTTGGCGTTGAGGACATTCAAATCCCTATGACCTTCTTCTCCACAGTGAAAACATGTTCCACGGAAGCCACCTCTTCCAGATCCTTGTCCTCTTCCTCTTCCTCTCTGATCTCTATTATTCTGATCTTGGAAGCGATTGGAATTATTTCCTCACTGATTCTGACTACTACTAGCCTTATCCTTCTTTTTCAAATTTTCATTTCGGCCACCATATGACCATCCACCAGATCATCCACCGCGACCTCTTTCGTTTTGTCTGCTCTCAAACTTCTTGTTCAACTTTTCCTTTACTTTTAGGGCAAACTAGTATGCCTCTTCAATACTGTTCATTCGAACCAGATTCAACTCCTCCTGAATGCTTGGCCTTAAACCATTAAGGTATCGGGCAACTTTCTCCTTATCAACTTCTACATGGCCTGTTCTGATGAGAAGTCGAGAGAACTCTTCTGTATACTCCTGAACAGATCTTCCTCCTTGCTTCAAAGTCTACATTTTTTTCAGTAGGTCAAGTTCATAATCAACAGGAATGAACTGTCGCTTCAATTTATCCACCATCCGATCCCATCTCGTGATTTTCTCCTTTCACTTTCTATTTCACTCTAACTGAATCTCTTGCCACCATATCTTCGCATGACCTTTCAGTATGGCCTTCGCAAATTTGACCCTATTAGGATCCTCAACATCTTCATACTCAAAATATTCCTCACATTCATTGATCCAGTCGATCAATTCTTCTGAGTTAAGATTTCTAGAAAATGTAGGAACCTCAATCTTAGGTCTTTTTCCAATCTTAGAAATGGCACGAAAAAGTCTTTCTTCCTCCTGGTTCACAATTTCGACTTCTCCTTCTTGATATTCTTCTTTAGCTTCATCCTCGCTTTCATCTCTGACATTAAGATTCATTCCTCTACGAATCTATTTTTGCAATGCTCGCACTTGTCTCTGCAGTGCCCTAACCTCAGGTGTTACAACACCAGCTCTTCCGCCACGTTCGTTTTATGGAGGTATTTTTGTGATGCGCGCTGAAACCCTAACCACGGTCCTGGTGCAAACTGCCTCACAGTCAGCGATCTGTTTACACACTCAAGAACTCCTACTCTGATACCACTTGATGAAGGGTGCTCCCCTTAATACCACAAACACATAACAGAAATAGAGAAACAACAACAATATGCAAGAATAGAAAATTGGCTTCTTATTATCTCCACAAATGTGGAATTACAAACTTTATGAATTATAATATGCAAAGCCACATAAGCATTCCCTAACAATATTCTGTAGAACAAAGCCTCGAACTATTACCCAGATCTACTACCCAGAACTATTCTGAACTACCTAAGACAATAATACAGCTTTCCTTATATAGGCAATTTTCCACCACTTGGGAAGGTTATAGAATTTTAGTCAATAAGGCCGACCAAACTTAGAATTATTTTATTTTACATTTTATTACATCATAGTCGGCTCAAGATAACCTTTGAAATCCGAACAGAAATTTTGAAGAAAATTATTTTCGGCGATTTCAGGTGGCCCAACTTTTGAAGACCATAAGTCATCACCAGTTGACCCGATCGGCTATTATAACCCCATTTCATAAATGCCACGAAGCGCTCTACAGGCTTGACCCGCGCAAGTGCCCATCACCCAAATTTTTGACCTCATTCGGGGCCTCTAAAGCCTTCAAAACTGAGTTCAAAGTTTCTGTACCCTGCTGCCAATACCGAAAATCTTTAATATCTTCCAATATACACTTGATCTGGCAATGAAACTTTATGGGCAGACTTATATGACCAAAATGAACCTCAAAGAAAGAAATCAGATCATTGTGAGCACATACAAAAATTACCAAAAATAGTAACTTTCCATAAATAGCAACTCTGCACAAAATAGCCCTTATATAAAAACAAAAATATTTTTTTTTGGGTGATGCAAGATTGCTCTTACACCCAGGCTGCTCTTGCATCAGACACCCAAGGTAATTTGAGAAGTGACCCTGTCACGACTCAGGTGTGCAGAGGAAAACCAAGACGGCTAACCTCCTCCTTTTTCAGCCATGATAAATTTTTAACAGGTCATCCTTTCCACTTGACCAGATATTCTTCATATGTCCTATTCCTTGTGCTTCTGCCAACACGACTGTCTACTATATCTTCGATCTCCTTAGTGTCTAAACTAGTTGCTGGAATACTCCACTGTGCTGCTGTGATATCATCTTCAACACCTCTTTCATGATACTCTGTCAGATCTGAAATGTTAAACACTGGTGAAATATTTAGCTCAGTAGACAATTCTACCTCATATGCATTTCTTGAATCATGTTTCTTCAGTATCTTATATGGTCCAAACTTTTTCATTTTCAGCTTCTTATATGTACCAACTGGAAACCGCTCTTTCCTCAAATGAACCATGACTTCATCACCAACTTGAAATTTTTTATACCTTATTTTTTAATCTGCCTTAGCGTTATACTATGCGTTCATCTTGGTAATATGCTTCATCACCTCCCCATGGATGTTCTTCAAGTGTTCTGTAAAATCCTCAGCTTCAGCACTACTTATTTCTCCTTATCTATCTTCCTCAATTCAGATGCATTTCTTGGACTACTTCCATATACAATCTAGAATGGTGATTTACCAGTGCTCCTGTTGACAGAATTATTGTATGCAAATTTCGCATGTGGTAAAATCAAATCCCATCCTGTTGGCTTATCTCCAACCAAACATCTCAGCAAATTTCTCAAACTCCTATTCACCACCTCTGTCTGTCCATCAGTCTGTCGATGATGTGATGAACTGAACTTCAAATCTGTCTTCAACTTTTTTCACAATGTACGTCAGAAATATCCAACAAACTTAGTGTCCTAATCTGAAACTATGGTCTTTTGCAAACCATGAAGTCTCACTACTTCTCTGAAAAACAATTCTGCTACATGATCAATATCATTAGTCTTTTTGCAAGGAATGAAATGTGCCATCTTTGAAAATTGTCATCCACCACAAAAATTGAATCATGTCCCTGCGGAATCCTCGGTAAACCAAGAAAAAAGTCCATGCTGATATCCTCGCAAGGCTTCTTTGGTACGGGTAATGGCTGATACAACCCTGTATTCTGCTTCACTCCTTTCGCCATCTGACATACTCTACAAGTCTGTACAAACTTTTTCACATCTTGCTGCAACTCTAGCCAATAATAATTCTCACTAACCAAACCAAAGGTTTTATCACGACCAAAATGTCTAGCCAATCCTCCGCTATGCTTCTCCTTGATGAGATTCTCCTTCATAGAACTTCGTGACTGACTCCATCTGAATACCATATCATCCTGGATGATGAAATCCAACCATTTCATTCTGTCTAGAGTAACAGGTTCTATACAAGCTTTTCAAGCTTCACCAAAATTAGGATCCTCTGGATATAAATTCTTGAGTTCCTTGAACCCAACCACTTCAATCTGCATTTCTGTCAGCAATAGTTGCCTTCTGCTAAGAGCATCTGCAACCCTGTTAGACTTTCCACTCTTGTGTTTCAAAACAAATGTATAACTCTGCAAAAAGTCAACCCATTTCAAATGTCTTTGATTCAATTTTCCTTGACTATTCAAATATTGCAAAGCTTGATGATCAGTATACAAAAAAAACTCCTTAGAAAGTAGATAATGTCTCCACTTCTTTAATGCCTAAACTATAGCATAAAATTCCTGATCATAAATAGAATATTTCCTCTTGGCATCATTTAACTTCTCACTGAAATAAGCAACAGGTTTACCTTCTTGGCTCATAACAGCTCCTATTGCAGTACCACTAGTATCACAATCTACTTGAAACACCTTATTAAAATCTGGAAGTGCTAAAATAGGTTGTTCTGTAATTTTTTGTTTTAACAATTGAAAACTCTTTTCTGCCCTATTAGTCCACTTAAACTCTTTTCTATCCTCTCTCATTGTTTCAGTCAAGGGTCCACAAATACTGCTAAAATTTATGATAAACTTTTTATAAAAGCTAGCTAGACCATGAAAAGATCTTACCTTAGTAGCACTCCTTGGAGTAGGCCATTCAAAGATAGCCTGTACCTTCTTTGGGTCCATTTTTAGACCTTCTCCTGAAACTACAAACCCCAAATACACCACCTCTTTATTCACAAAATTGCACTTCTTCAAATTAATCAACAATTTCTCTTCTCTAAACTTCTCAAATACCATACGAATATGCATTATATGCTCATCCAATCTCTTACTAAAGATCAAAATATCATTTAAGTAAACAATGACAAACTTACCTAAAAATTCTTTCAAAACCTCATTCATGAGCCGCATGAAAGTGCTCGGTGCATTGGTTAGCCCAAAAGGCATGACTAACCACTCATATAGTCCTTCCTTTGTCTTGAAGGCAGTCTTCCATTCATCTCCTTCTCTGATCCAAATCTAATGATATCCACTCTTCAGATGTATCTTTGAGAAATACACAGCTCCACTCAAACAGTCCATAATATCATCCATTCGTGGGAATGGAAACTTGTACTTGATTATGATCTTGTTTATTGTCCTAGAATCTGTACACATCCTCCATTCTCCATTCTTCTTTGGTGCTAATACCGCTGGTACAGCATAGGGACTCAGACTCTCATGGATCAATCCTTTCTGTAACAGTTAATGTACTTGTCTATTCAACTCCTCACTTTCTGTAGGTGTCATTCTGTGTGCTGCCTTATTCGACAAACTCACTCTTAGGATCAAGTCCATCTGATGACTGATCTTCTTGACTAATGGTAATCCATTAGGGACATTATCAGATACAATATCCTGAAACTCATTCAACAAATCTACAACTTCTATAGGAACATCTTCTACTTCCTCTTTACCAGCTTTTGTAATTAAAGCAAAACATACATGCTCATGCCTCATACCATCTAGAAAATTTTTTCTATCAACAAAAGTTATCCTTGCATTACCACATACCTTTTCTTCAGTCTCCTTCAATGGTTTTAGCTTATGTTGCACTTCATCCTTTGTCAAGGAATAGGTATTCGCATGACCATCATGTACAGCACATCTGTTAAACTGCCATGGTCTACCCAACAACATATGACATGCATCCATAGATATGATATCAGATAATACCTCATCTTGGTATCCACCAATCTTGAACTTCACCAGGCATTGTTCATTGACCATAACCTTGTGGTCATCCTGTACCCAAGCAATCCAATATGGATGTGGGTGTTTCTATCTCTTGAGCTTCAACTTTGTTACCATCTCTTCTGACACCAAATTATCAGTGCTTCCACTATCAATAATCACATCACAACATTTACCTTCACACTTGCACCTGGTGCGAAACAGGCTCCTCCTTTGCTGAGGTTCATTCTCACCACTCAACAGGACTCTTCTGTTAATCAACGTTTCTCCTTTTTCAGCATCTTTAGAATTTGATGATGTGACATCTTCATCTACATGTGCAACTCTGGCGTGGCTTTCATTTCTCCTGTTTGTTCTACCTTGGCGCTGAGGACATTCAAATGCCCTATGACCTTCTTCTCCACAATGAAAACATGTTCCACGGAAGCCACCTCTTCTAGATCCTTGTCCTCTTCCTTTTCCTCTCTGATCTCTATTATTCTTATCCTGGAAGCGATTGGAATTATTTCCTCACTGATTCTGACTGCTACTGGCCTTATCCTTCTTTTTCGGATCTTCATTTCGGCCACCATATAACCATCCACCAGATCGTCCATCGCGACCTCTTCCATTTTATCTTCTCTCAAACTTCTTGTTCAGCTTTTCCTCTACTTTTAGGTCAAACTGGTATGCCTCTTCAATACTGTTCATTCGAACCAGATTCAACTCCTCCTGAATGCTTGGCCTTAACCCATTAAGGTAGCGGACAACTTTCTCCTTATCAGCTTCTGCATGGCCTGTTCTAATGAGAAGTCGATAGAACTCATTTGTATACTCCTGAACAGATCTTCCTCCTTGCTTCAAACTCTACATTTTCTTCAATAGGTCAAGTTCATAATCAACAAGAATGAACTGTCGCTTCAATTTATCCACCATCCGATCCCATCTCGTGATTTTTTCCTTTCCCTTTCTATTTCGCTCCAACTGAATCTCTTGCCACCATATCTTCGCATGACCTTTCAGTCTGGCCTTCACAAATTTGACCCTATCAGGATCTTCAACATCTTCATACTCAAAATATTCCTCACATTCATTGATCGAGTCGATCAATTCTTCTGGGTTAAGATTTATAGAAAATGTAGGAACCTCAATCTTAGGTCTTTTCCCAATCTTAGAAATGGCCCGAAAAAGTCTTTCTTCCTCTTGGTTCATAATTTCGACTTCTCCTTCTTGATATTCTTCTTTAGCTTCGTCCTCGCTTTCATCTCTGACATTAAGATTCATTCTTCTACGAATCTCTTCTTGCAATGCTCGCACTTGTCTCTGCAGTGCCCTAACCTCAGGTGTTACAACACCAGCTCTTCCGCCACGTTCCTTTCATGGAGGTATTTTTATGATGCGCGCTGAAACCCTAACCACGGTCGTGGTGCAAACTGCCTCACAGTCGGCGATCTGTTTACACACTCAAGAACTCCTGCTCTGATACCACTTGATGAAGGGTGCTCCCCTTAATACCACAAACATATAACAAAAATAGAGAAACAACAACAATATGCAAGAATAGAAAATTGGCTTCTTATTATCTCCACAAATGTGGAATTACAAACTTTATGAATTACAATATGCAAAGCCACATAGGCATTCCCTTACAATATTCTATAGAACAAAGCCTCGAACTATTACCCAGATCTACTACCCAGAACTATTCTGAACTGCCTAAGACAATAATACAGCTTTCATTATATAGGCAATTTTCCACCACTTGGGAAGGTTCTAGAATTTTAGTTAATAAGGCCGACCAAACTTAGAATTATTTTATTTTACATTTTATTACATCATAGTCGGCTCAAGATAACTTTTGAAATCCGAACAGAAATTTTGAAGAAAATTATTTTCGGTGATTTCAGGTGGCCCAACTTTTGAAGACCATAAGTCATCACCAGTTGACCCGATCGGCTATTATAACCCCATTTCAGAAATGCCATGAAGCGCTCTACAGGCTTGACCCGCGCAAGTGCCCATCACCCAAATTTTTGACCTCATTCGGGGCCTCTAAAGCATTTAAAATTGAGTTCAAAGTTTCTGTACCCTGCTGCCAATACTGAAAATCTTTAATATCTTCCAATATACACTTGATCTGGCAATGAAACTTTATGGGCAGACTTATATGACCAAAATGAACCTCCAAGAAAGAAATCAGATCATTCTGAGCACATACAAAAATTACCAAAAATAGTAACTTTCCATAAATAGCAACTCTGCACAAAATAGCCCTTATATAAAAATAAATTTTTTTTTTTTGGGTGATGCAAGATTGCTCTTACACCCAGGCTGCTCTTGCATCAGACACCCAAGGTAATTTGAGAAGTGACCCTGTCACGACTCAGGTGTGCAGAGGAAAACCAAGACGGCTAACCTCCTCCTTTGTCAGCCATGATGAATTTTTAACAGGTCATCCTTTCCACTTGACCAGATATTCTTCATATGTCCTATTTCTTGTGCTTCTGCCAACACGACTGTCTAGTATATCTTCGATCTCCTTAGTGTCTAAACTAGTTGCTGGAATACTCCACTGTGCTGCTGTGATATCATCTTCAACACCTCTTTCATGATACTCTGTCAGATCTGAAATGTTAAACACTGGTGAAATATTTAGCTCAGTAGACAATTCTACCTCATATGCATTTCTTGAATCATGTTTCTTCAGTATCTTATATGGTCCAAACTTTTTCATTTTCAGCTTCTTATATGTACCAACTGGAAACCGCTCTTTCCTCAAATGAACCATGACTTCATCACCAACTTGAAATTTTTTATACCTTATTTTTTAATCTGCCTTAGCGTTATACTATGCGTTCATCTTGGTAATATGCTTCATCACCTCCCCATGGATGTTCTTCAAGTGTTCTGTAAAATCCTCAGCTTCAGCACTACTTATTTCTCCTTATCTATCTTCCTCAATTCAGATGCATTTCTTGGACTACTTCCATATACAATCTAGAATGGTGATTTACCAGTGCTCCTGTTGACAGAATTATTGTATGCAAATTTCGCATGTGGTAAAATCAAATCCCATCCTGTTGGCTTATCTCCAACCAAACATCTCAGCAAATTTCTCAAACTCCTATTCACCACCTCTGTCTGTCCATCAGTCTGTCGATGATGTGATGAACTGAACTTCAAATCTGTCTTCAACTTTTTTCACAATGTACGTCAGAAATATCCAACAAACTTAGTGTCCTAATCTGAAACTATGGTCTTTTGCAAACCATGAAGTCTCACTACTTCTCTGAAAAACAATTCTGCTACATGATCAATATCATTAGTCTTTTTGCAAGGAATGAAATGTGCCATCTTTGAAAATTGTCATCCACCACAAAAATTGAATCATGTCCCTGCGGAATCCTCGGTAAACCAAGAAAAAAGTCCATGCTGATATCCTCGCAAGGCTTCTTTGGTACGGGTAATGGCTGATACAACCCTGTATTCTGCTTCACTCCTTTCGCCATCTGACATACTCTACAAGTCTGTACAAACTTTTTCACATCTTGCTGCAACTCTAGCCAATAATAATTCTCACTAACCAAACCAAAGGTTTTATCACGACCAAAATGTCTAGCCAATCCTCCGCTATGCTTCTCCTTGATGAGATTCTCCTTCATAGAACTTCGTGACTGACTCCATCTGAATACCATATCATCCTGGATGATGAAATCCAACCATTTCATTCTGTCTAGAGTAACAGGTTCTATACAAGCTTTTCAAGCTTCACCAAAATTAGGATCCTCTGGATATAAATTCTTGAGTTCCTTGAACCCAACCACTTCAATCTGCATTTCTGTCAGCAATAGTTGCCTTCTGCTAAGAGCATCTGCAACCCTGTTAGACTTTCCACTCTTGTGTTTCAAAACAAATGTATAACTCTGCAAAAAGTCAACCCATTTCAAATGTCTTTGATTCAATTTTCCTTGACTATTCAAATATTGCAAAGCTTGATGATCAGTATACAAAAAAAACTCCTTAGAAAGTAGATAATGTCTCCACTTCTTTAATGCCTAAACTATAGCATAAAATTCCTGATCATAAATAGAATATTTCCTCTTGGCATCATTTAACTTCTCACTGAAATAAGCAACAGGTTTACCTTCTTGGCTCATAACAGCTCCTATTGTAGTACCACTAGCATCACAATCTACTTGAAACACCTTATTAAAATCTGGAAGTGCTAAAATAGGTTGTTCTATAATTTTTTGTTTCAACAATTGAAAACTCTTTTCTGCCCTATTAGTCCACTTAAACTCTTTTCTATCCCCTCTCATTGTTTCAGTCAAGGGTCCACAAATACTGCTAAAATTTATGATAAACTTTTTATAAAAGCTAGCTAGACCATGAAAAGATCTTACCTCAGTAGCACTCCTTGGAGTAGGCCATTCAAGGATAGCCTGTACGTTCTCTGGGTCCATTTTTAGACCTTCTCCTGAAACTACAAACCCCAAATACACCAACTCTTTATTCACAAAATTGCACTTCTTCAAATTAATCAACAATTTCTCTTCTCTCAACTTCTCAAATACCATACGAATATGCATTATATGCTCATCCAATCTCTTACTAAAGATCAAAATATCATTTAAGTAAACAATGACAAACTTACCCAGAAATTCTTTCAAAACCTCGTTCATGAGCCGCATGAAAGTCCTCGGTGCATTGGTTAGCCCAAAAGGCATGACTAACCACTCATATAGTCCTTCCTTTGTCTTGAAGGCAGTCTTCCATTCATCTCCTTCTCTGATCCGAATCTAATGATATCCACTCTTCAGATCTATCTTTGAGAAATACACAGCTCCACTCAAACAGTCCATAATATCATCCATTCGTGGGAATGAAAACTTGTACTTGATTATGATCTTATTTATTGTCCTAGAATCTGTACACATCCTCCATTCTCCATTTTTCTTTGGTGCTAATACCGCTGGTACAGCATAGGGACTCAGACTCTCATGGATCAATCCTTTCTGTAACAGTTCATGTACTTGTCTGTTCAACTCCTCACTTTCTGCAGGTGTCATTCTGTGTGCTGCCTTATTCGACAAACTCGCTCTTAGGATCAAGTCCATCTGATGACTGATCTTCTTGACTGATGGTAATCCATTAGGGACATTATCAGATACAATATCCTGAAACTCATTCAACAAATCTGCAACTTCTATAAGAACATCTTCTACTTCCTCTTTACCAGCTTTTGGAATTAAAGCAAAACATACATGCTCATGCCTCATACCATCTAAAAAATTTCTTCTATCAACAAAAGTTATCCTTGCATTACCACATACCTTTTCTTCAGTCTCCTTCAATGGTTTTAGCTTATGTTGCACTTCATCCTTTGTCAAAGAATAGGTATTCGCATGACCATCATGTACAGCACATCTGTCAAACTGCCATGGTCTACCCAACAACATATGACATGCATCCATAGATATGATATCAGATAATACCTCATCTTGGTATCCGCCAATCTTGAACTTCACCAGGCATTGTTCATTGACCATAACCTTGTGGTCATCCTGTACCCAAGCAATCCAATATGGATGTGGGTGTTTCTATCTCTTGAGCTTCAACTTTGTCACCATCTCTTCTGACACCAAATTGTCAGTGCTTCCACTATCAATAATCACATCACAACATTTACCTTCACACTTGCACCTGGTGCGAAACAGGCTCCTCCTTTGCTCAGGTTCATTCTCACCACTCAACAGGACTCTTCTGTTAATCAACGTTTCTCCTTTTTCAGCATCTTTAGAATTTGATGTTCTGACATCTTCATCTACATGTGCAACTCTGGCGTGGCCTTCATTTCTCCTGTCTGTTCTACCTTGGCGCTGAGGACATTCAAATGCCCTATGACCTTCTTCTCCACAGTGAAAACATGTTCCACGGAAGCCACCTCTTCCAGATCCTTGTCCTCTTCCTCTTCCTCTCTGATCTCTATTATTCTTATCCTGGAAGCGATTGGAATTATTTCCTCGCTAATTCTGACTGCTACTGGCCTCATCCTTCTTTTTCGGATCTTCATTTCAGCCACCATATAACCGTCCACCAGATCGTCCATCGTGACCTCTTCCATTTTATCTGCTCTCAAACTTCTTGTTCAGCTTTTCCTCTACTTTTAGGGCAAACTGGTATGCCTCTTCAATACTGTTCATTCGAACCAGATTCAACTCTTCCTGAATGCTTGGCCTTAACCCATTAACGTAACGGACAACTTTCTCCTTATCAGCTTCTGCATGGCCTATTCTAATGAGAAGTCGATAGAACTCCTTTGTATACTCCTGAACAGATCTTCCTCCTTGCTTCAAACTTTGCATTTTCTTTAGTAGGTCAAGTTTATAATCAACAAGAATGAACTGTCGCTTCAATTTATCCACCATCCAATCCCATCTCGTGATTTTCTCCTTTCCCTTTCTATTTCGCTCCAACTGAATCTCTTGCCACCATATTTTTGCATGACCTTTCAATCTGGCCTTCACAAATTTGACCCTATCAGGATCTTCAACATCTTCATACTCAAAATATTCCTCACATTCATTGATCGAGTCGATCAATTCTTCTGGGTTAAGATTTATAGAAAATTTAGGAACCTCAATCTTAGGTCTTTTCCCAATCTTAGAAATGGCCCGAAAAAGTCTTTCTTCCTCCTGGTTCACAATTTTGACTTCTCCTTCTTGATATTTTTCTTTAGCTTCGTGCTCGCTTTCATCTCTGACATTAGGATTCATTCCTCTATGAATCTCTTCTTGCAATGCTCGCACTTGTCTCTGTAGTGCCCTAACCTCAGGTGTTACAACACCAGCTCTTCCGCCACGTTCCCTTCGTGGAGGCATTTTTGCGATGCGCGCTGAAACCCTAACCACAGTCCTGGTGCAAACTGCCTCACAGTCGGTGATTTGTTTACACACTCAAGAACTCCTACTCTAATACCACTTGATGAAAGGTGCTCCCCTTAATACCACAAACACATAACAGAAATAGAGAAACAACAACAATATGCAAGAACAAAAAATTGGCTTCTTATTATCTCCACAAATGTGGAATTACAAACTTTCAGAATTACAATATGCAAAGCCACATGGGCATTCCCTTACAATATTCTGTAGGACAAAGCCTCGAACTATTACCCAGATCTACTACCCAGAACTATTCTGAACTGCCTAAGACAATAATACAGCTTTCCTTATATAGACAATTTTCCATCGCCTGGGAAGGTTTCAAAATTTTAGCCAATAAGGCTGACCAAACTTAGAATTATTTTATTTTACATTTTATTACATCATAGTCGGCTCAAGATAACCTTTGAAACCCGAACAAAAATTTTGAAGAAAATTATTTTCGGCGATTTCAGGTGGCCCAACTTTCGAAGACCATAAGTCATCACCAGTTGACCCGATCAGCTATTATAACCCCATTTCAGAAATGCCACGAAGCTCTCTACAGGCATGACCCGGGCAAGCGCCCGTCACTCAAATTTTTGACCTCATTTGGGGCCTCTAAAGCCTTCAAAACTGAGTTCAAAGTTTCTGTACCCTGCTGCCAATACCGAAAATCTTCAATATCTTCTAATATACACTTGATCTGGCAATGAAACTTTACTGGCAGACTTATATGACCAAAATGAACCTCCAAGAAAGAAATCAGATCATTCTGAGCACATACGAAAATTACCAAAAATAGTAACTTTCCATAAATAGCAGCTCTGCACAAAATAGCCCTTATTGAATATAAAAATAGAAATATTTTTTTTTTGGGTGATGCAAGATTGCTCTTACACCCAGGATGCTCCTGCATCAGGATCCCTCAGAGGGCTTTATTATTTATATCTTTCTTGGCCAACAAAATTCGACAGCAGCCAGTGGCACCATTTGTGTAGACTTTCTCCGCAGAAAAAACACATTTGTTTTCTCTCGAAACATTTATTGCCAAATCATGTAACAGATCATGAACTATACAATATTTGGCTAAATCATTTAAAATCTTTTCTTCCTCCCATAGCTGAAGCAGACACAGCTAGGCAAGTCGGTCTACCCAATCCCAGGTCATATTCCACTGCTCGTCTCCTGCTCCTGTTGGGATGCATCCCTCTGCTATCCATAGATAAACTAGATATTCAGGGTCTATCTCCTCATCCTCACGGAAGAAAGAAAGGTAAGCAAAATAGTCTTTGAGACGTGCCGGCAAGGAATCGTAGCTCAATCTTAATATATCCATGACTGGGTCACTCTCACCAAAGGGAATAATTGCCTTTTTAAGCTGATCGCGCTTTGTTTCCCACTTGGTGAGAGAGGTGGTGTTGACGAGAGATGCTGTTGTGGTTTTGATAGCCAGTGGCAAATTTCCACATTGCTTTACAATCTCTCGACCCACCTCTTCCAAATGTGATGGTGCTCGGTTTTCTTTGCGATCCGGAAAAGCATAGACACAAAACAGCAACCAACCATCTTCATCTGACAAAATGTCCATCTCATAAATATGAGATTTTGCATTTTGAGCAACCTCCTTATTTCTTGTGCTAACTACAACTTTACAATCTTTATGAGTTGGCAGACCAAGTTTATTTAAGAGATCATCTTCTCTACACAACGTCCACAGATCATCCAGCACCATAAGACATATTTTCCCTTCTAAACAGCCATGAATAATATCTGAAGATGTTAATGTTTAATTACCAATGTGACACGTGTTCTCTCTGCATACAATCAGTTTTATTTTGTTTAAGGCAACAACTATTACAATTCTATTTTTGTAATATTTTACCAATGCCACCATTTGATAGTTGTTACTCTACTTGACATCTGTTTGAAATCTATGCAACTGTATATGTTTAAGTAATTGTAAATATTTCTACATTCAGCTTTTTTTTGGTTTTTACGGAGGCTAAACTTTAGGTAGTTTTTCTGGAACAGGCTCTGTGTTTTTCTAGCCCTAATTTTTGGTACTCGGAGCTGTCAACAATCTAGACCTATCTCCAGATATGCTCTGCTCTATTTATAATTTAGGGATTGTAATTGTCTTTCTATTTTCATCTTATAAATGTTAATATCAGAGCATTGATCTGGTTCTGAAAAGCCATGTATCTTTTATATGTATATAAATGAAAACATATAATTTTTGTGTTGTTGTAGCAATACTTTGTCATGGTGTCTTATTGCTGTTTATAAAATCTTGTGTTTATTTAATGAAATTGGTGTAGAAACACTTAGTTTCTTGATTTTATTTTGTTCCTCAAATCCAACAATCTCAGCCCCTCTCTCGTCACTTGCATCCATAATTTCCTTCTTAAAATCCCTTTGTGCATCTTCTATCTTTAAATCTATGTGGGAGGCTATATCCTTTTGTAAATTCTTCACAAAATAATATTTAGATACAAAGAGCCAAATAGAATAATAATACCTGGATTTTAAGTCTTTGTAGACATTTTGGAGAAGAAATGTCTTCCCTAAGCCACCCATAGTAACGACAACTATAACTTGAACTTCTGGCTTTTCCAACAAGGCTTTTATGTCTTCAACCTTGGAATCTATGCCCACCGGATGTGAATCTCTGGGAATAAGACTAGTTTTCTTCGCTGGTGCTGAATATGCCTCTGGAAGTTTTGCATCTTCTACATATCTTGGAAAGCCCTTAAATGTATTTCCAACCTTTTCTTGGATAGCCGATGCAATCTTTGAACAGAAATCCTCCATAGTACTGACAGTTTTAAAGGCGTTCACAGCATAATGGAGGCAGTAAGCATAAAATGTGTAAACATGAAATCACAAAATCGTACTGGATTGAAAGCAAACAACCGAAACAAAATAGCCTAAGACTTACTCAGATTTACTCTTGAATTCGTAACCAGATCTGCCTGCAGAAGTTTTGAGCGCCTCTTTCCAGTCCTTAAGCGTCTCATCACTGACTTTCCATTCTTTTTGCTTAATGAATGCATCTTTATAAACTCCCTCATCAGGGCGGCGCAAGTCAGAAGGTTCCACATCACAAAACATAGGAATAAAGAGAGCCTCGATTTTCAACATGAGAACCAGCTCGTTCAGACACCAAGCGGATCCCGCAAAATCTAGTGAGAAGATAGCGATCTGCACAGTGGAAGAGTTTATGGCATTTTCAATAACATGCCAAATTTGATCTCTCAATTTGGTCAAGTACTTGTCTTTAGTAATTAATTTTAATTTTTAATATAAATTTAATCTTAATTTTAATTAATTTATTATAATATATAAGATATTTTAATTAATTATATAATTATAATTTTTTATATAGTGATAATTGTAGTAATAAATAATTTTTAAAATTATAATTATATAAACAATTATTGATTGCAAATTATAATTAATTTAAATCTTAATTTTAATTTTATTTGTAAATATAACAATAGTGCTAATTTTATTTTATTGATATATATTTTTTATTACATATGATTAATATTATTGTATATATAATATTGTATTATTATATTATACATAAATTATAATTATAATATAATATATTTAGAATGTATAATAATTATAAATATAATATTATAATTTGAATTTATATTATAATCTATAATATAATAATAATATATAATAATTTATCTTAGAAGATTATATAATATAAATATATATTATTTTTATTTAACATTTTCAATTAATTATAAAATAAAATATTTACTTACTATGTTTAATTTAAATAATAGTATTTTGTAAGGGAAAATATATCACACATTTGTTTACCTAAATATTTATTAATGCATAATTTACATATAATAAATTTTAAAATATTTTAAAAATATATATATATGAGAATAAATATATATTATATTATATCATATATTTACAATATTTTTATTTACATTAGAAAAAGTGAGTTATATACTAAAATAAACTCATGTAATATAATTTAAAATTTAAAAATTTTAATATACAATTAATATAAAAAAGGAAAAGATTAATGAAAATCCTAATTAAAGATAGAAACAAAAATTGTTTCCAAGCCGAAAACTATGCAATATGGAAGGAGAAATCCATTTTTATTATATTAAATATAAAGTGTACATGGTAAATTTTAATCGGTTCACTTCTGTAATAAGACTTCAAATGATTTGGCCAATCAAATGATAGAAAAATGATTTCTATAAATGATAAAGTTAAAAATATTGCATCTAACTTTACAAAATATGAAATTTATTACAAAATACAAAATCTAAAAAATTATAATTGGTCTAAACAGTTTTATTTAATCACTAGTTAACACTAAAAACTCAAAAATGGATGCAATAGTACTTGCTTAGCCTATCAGCAAGTACAAATAATGTTACCAATCGGGTCAACTTTAACAAGTGCTACGTAGTGGCTAAGTATAGGCTTTGTGTGGGAGCTTTGCTCTCGAAAATGACATTATCAGCCCTCTTACCGGATAATATTCTTTTTCCTACTTTGGAAAGCACTTTAGTTTTCTTCCCTTTTTTAGTTGGAAATTAGAAAAAGATTCCCAAATCAGAAATAGCAAGTTCTCTATGACTTTTTTTTATTGATGTAATTGTTGGATTTTTTAATATATATTATTCAGTCACCTATATAGTTTAATAGTTTTTAAGATTTATTATAGATAATTTTAATACATTGACCTAAAAATATGAAATAATAAGTAAATATATGTTTAAAGACACTTATATTAAATTTCTTTAAATTTCTATTTTATATTTTAAATATATATTAAAAAAATATAATGAATTTGAGCAAGGAAATTTCTATTTAATTTTGATCTATTTATATTTTAAAAATTCAATAACGAATGTTATTTTGTATTTGCAACATTATAATTTGCAAGAAAACCTAATTCCTATCGGCTCATCATTGCATGTACAAAAGCATGCAACTGCTAGTTTAAGTAGAAGTAATAACTTTTTAAATAATTAAGAAATTGTAATGTAGAATTATATTGATAGCATTAATGATAGTTAAAATTTTAAGAATAGAAACCTAATTATAATGTTAAAAATATAATGTGTTCTTTTTAACCATAATTTTAATTTTAATTAAATGTATTTTACTTACTGATTAAATTACATAATTATAATGGTATATTTTAATATAGTTGTAACAATAAATAATTTATTTTTAATTATAATTATTTCAACAATTATAACTTATAAACTACAATTAATTTTGATACTAATTTAATTTTTATTTTTATTATTTCTTAATCTTAATTTTATTTAATTAATATATTTTAAATTTATATATGATCAATAAAGTTACATTATTATAATATGTGGTATATTGTAATATTATATATTTTATATGGTTTTTCACAATTTTACAAGGAATTAATCCATTATATATATATATATATATATATATATATATATATATATATATATATATATATATATATATATATATATATATATATATATATATATATATATATATATATATATATATATATATATATATATATATATATATATATATATATATATATATATATATATGGGTAAGTGCACAAAGATGGGGGACCAAAAAGATGTCACTTTTTTTTTGGCCCCCCATCGTGCATAGTGCGCACGCACAAAAGGGCATGTGCCCTATAGGGTGCACACCCTATGGCTTGGGTTGCCCAAGCCTTAGGCTCGAGCAATGCAAAACAAAGTGCGTGCACCAAATAGGGCGCACATGCTTTGTAAAATGACAAAATTTTCACCCCTATGCGCTATGAAAATCATAAATTTACATAGGGCGTGTGCCCTATAGGGAGTATGCCCTATGTAAGATATAGATTTATATAGTGAGAGAGAGAGGGGGGTAATTTATAGAAAGAGAGGGGGGAGTAATTTATACAAATATAACATTTAAGTATAAGTTTGATAATTTTAATTTCTTATACTTTAAGTTATATTTGTATGAATTATAAAATATAATGCTTTCAGGATGTTTGGGATAGGTTCCAGCTTCATAGGAGTTAACATGCAGATTCTAGATTTGAAAAATTCCAGACTTAGCCAAATTTCAGGATTCAGCAAGCCTTCAGCAGGGTTACCTCCCAAAATCCATCATGGATTTCTAAGGTCAAACTGAAGCTGGCAAAAGGATTCCCAAAGGGTTTTAACTCATTTGATCACAAATCACTCAGTTTCGACCCCATCTCTATGATAGACTTAGCTTATCTCTCTCTCTCTCTCACACACACACACACACAAAAACATCACCCCCTCTCTCTCTCTCTCTCTTCTCACATCACCCTCTCTCTCTCTCTCTAATCTCTCTTTCAGTACTCTCTCTCTCTCTCTCCCTTATCTCTCTCTCTCCAAAGTGAGAGAGAGAGAGAGATAGGGATAGAGAGAGAGAGGGTAATGAAAGAGAGAGTAGTTAAGGGGGAGAGATAGGATGATGTGAGAGAGAGAGAGTAATTACCCTCTCTCTCTCCCTCTTATATAATCTCTCTCTTTCATTACCCTCTCTCTCTCTTATCTACTCTCTCTCTTTCATTACCCCGCTCTCTCTATGTGGAGAGAGAGAGTGAGATAAGGGAGAGAGAGAGAGATAGAGAGTAATGAAAGAGAGAGAGAGTAGATAAGGCGGAGAGAGGGTGATGTGAGAAGAGAGAGAGAGGGTAATGAAAGAGGGAGAGTAGATAAGGGGGAGAGAGAGAGGGTGATGTGTGTGAAGAGAGAGAGAGAGGGTAATGAAAGAGAGATATTAGATAAGAGAGAGAGAGAGAGGGTAATGAAAGAGAGAGAGTGGATAGGGGGGAGAGAGAGGGTGATGTGAGTAGAGAGAGAGAGAGAGAGAGATTAGATAAGGGGGAGAGAGAGGGGGTGATGTGTTTGTGTGTGTGTGTGTGTGAGAGAGAGAGAGAGAGAGATTTGGGTGAGAGCTAAGTAAGTCTGTCGTAGAGATGAGGTCAAAACCAAGTGATTTGTGATAAAACGAGTTAAAACCCTTTGGGAATCCTTTTGCCAGCTTCAGTTTGACCTTAGAAATCCATGATGGATTCTGGGAGGTAACCCTGTTGAAGCCTTGCTAAATCCTGAAATTTGGCTAAGTCTAGAATTTTTCAAATCTAGAATCTGCATGTTAACTCCTATGAAGCTAGAACCTATCCCAAACATCCTGAAAGCATTATATTTTATAATTTATACAAATATAACTTAAAGTATAAGAAATTAAAATTATCAAACTTATACTTAAATTTTATATTTGTATATACATTACCCCCCCTCTCTCTCTCACTATATAAATCTATATCTTACATAGGGCACACACCCTATAGGGTGTACGCCCTATATGGTGCACGCCCTATGTAAATTTATGATTTTTTACATAGGGCGCACACCCTATAGGGCGTGCGTGCTTTGTAAAGGATTTGAATTTACCAATCCTAAGGCTTGGATTTGCCTTGGAGATCCAATCCAAAGGCTTGGACGATTGAAATAGGTCTGAGACGTGTTTTTCAGTAGACATACAAAAAAATGACATCTTTTTTTGTGTGCTCCTCGTCAGGTTTACTCATGGCTCAAGAATGTAAAAATCAGATGACGTGATATTGCAAATCTCTTTGTTAGCTATCTAAGCATATAATTTATTTTGAATTCTGATTATGTTAAGTTTTTCAACTCTAATTTCTTTTGTGTGTATGTCTATTTTTTGTGTAAAACCAACATGCAGTATTTTGGGCATAGATTTTGTCTCATTCATCAAATTTTGCAATAAGTTACATTTTTAGAAACTAGACTCCATTCTACACACTTTAAAAAAAAGAAAATTTAATTTTCGATTAGTTTTAAATGATTTTTAGGGTGAGCACATAGAAATTTCATGTTTTCAGGATGTGTGCACTTCGTAAATTCATAAAAAATTATACGTTCATCAAAAAATTACCAAAAAAATTTGGGATAAACTACGTGGTGTTAGCTAACTTCTCACAAGAGCGATTAAAAAAATTCAAAAAAAAAAGTTAACATTTTAGGGGGAGCACACCAAACGCTATGTTATGTTTTTGGACAAAAAATAAGACCACTTTTTGTGCTCCCCCATTTTTAGGGCCTTAATCTACACCATTTTCAAAATAAGTTAGTAGTTTAGGAACTAGATTCAGAGTATTACAACTATTGTTTTTGTTGCATCATAAAATTTTGAGTCTAACTATCTTCAATTTCTTGTTGAAGTTCAGAGTTTTCTGATTTCAGGAAAAAAGTGGCATCTTATACCCCCTTTTTGGTCCCCAATCTTTGTGCACTTACCCATATATATATATATATATATATATATAATTTAAAAATATATAATTTTATATTTATTTATAAAAATATATTTATAGTTCTTTATAATAAAATATTTTTCTTATAAAATGTAATTATGTAGAATATTCAACTAAACTTTCATAATTTACAGAATAGTTAGAAAATAAGAAGAAAATTAAATGAAATAAGAGGAAGACAATAAATAACAAACGTGCTAAATTTTAATTAGTTCACTCGTCTAATAAGACTTCAAATGCATTCATCCAATGAGATGATCAAAAATTAATTTCTAGATATTATAAAGTAAATAATTTGCATCTATATTTTACAAATGAAAAAACTTATAATGAAATATACAAAAGAATTATTTTCATTGGTGTAGAACAATTCATTTAATCACTTGTTAACATTAAAAACTAAAAAATGGATACAATAGTACTTAGCCTATCGGCAAGTACTAATAATAGAACACGGTGGGACCCACTTAGAGGAAATGCTAAAATGATCAACCTCGCCATCATATAGATGCGTTACAACTATATTTTAACTGGATGCGACAACAACAGTAAAATCTCGATTCAGATTCTTTGTACAAGTTGTCACTGTTTTCAAACCTTATTTATGTGTGAGAGACAATGAACAAGTGAGAAGCCCATCGAACTTTCTTTACGTGGTTTCTCCACTTTCATTGAAATTTAGCTTTCTTAATATGTAGTTTAATAAATATTAACTTTCTTAATATCCAATTGATCATTTCAACATTTAGTTTGACCGGTCCCCTCATTTATTTCTCCTGTGAATACTAAGACAATGTCAAGGCCGCATAAGAATACTAGACTAGAGTTTTATTTGATTTTAACGATAGTATTTTCTATTTGGTTAATCATTTTTTAATTGTTGCTTTATAAATAATTTACAATATATTTTTCTACCAAGTTTGAATTTTTCATTGATGTATTTTTTTTTTTAATCATTTTAACATCTATTCTTATTGAGTTCTGGATTCATTTACTTGTCACTTGAGCTATGATATAAATTCTTCATTAGGGAAGGTGGGTGAGTAGGCAATCATGTTCCAGAGTGACTATTCATTTATTGTTCACCCACCTTTCTAATTACTAACTTTTAAAAAAATTTAAAAAATGATAACTAAAAGTCTATTATAAATTTCACATATATACTAATAACTACTCACTCGTATCCCCTATAATTTAAATTTGTATACTTGAATTAGAGGACGTGTGCAACATTATTGGTACTCATAGTGTGATATTGGCAATTAACGACACTTTGAAATGACCACTTTTTGACCCTTGTGTGCATAATGAATCTAACGTGCTGCATCGCTACTATCGAGAAGTAAGAGCTACAACTATAAGCAACCGAGTCACATATGTAGACAACAACAAAAAATTTTGTCAAAGTCCAACGTATCGTTTAGGATACATGAGTGCATGAAGTTAGTTAACGACTACTTGTACACTTTCCCTACCCAATTTTTCCTAACATCATTATTGTGAAAGAGATATTTGAGGATATACGTCCTGAATGAAAGTTGCTTAATTACTTAACTTTTGAACCAAGGGTTTCATCTCCTTATGGATGGTCTAGTGGAATAGTAACTCAGCTCAACTTTATTTGTAAAAAGGATTGTCAATGTCGGCCACTTTAGTTTAAGTATGCATGATATACCTCCTTTAGTTGGATACTCGTTTACCTAATAAAGTCAATATTATTCCCTTTTACCTTCCAAGCAAGTCATTGAAGTCAAAGGCTTCCCTAGTTCCAAGAACCTCGGTTAGCATAGATGACAACTCTAGGAATCATCGTAAGACTTGATTCTTGAACCCCTTATTTGCTTCAATTTATTCCTAAAGAGGTCTGAGTCACTGATTGGGATGAAATGGAAACAACATGTGTAATTTGAGTTCCATCTTGCAATGTAGCTCAATAGGTGGCCTCAATTCTTTTTGGTAAGATTTTGGGACAAAATCCACTAAGTTATGATGAGGCAAAGCTTCTAGTGATTCCACCCCAACCTCCAACTTAGTTCTCGATTCTTAGTATATCCTCCATACCCAATTTTGGAGATGTAATGAAGATTGAGGAGACGCAAAGTTGTTAATATTTTCAGACTTTGAAAGGAAATTTCAAACTATAGATGATCTTTCAAAACTAAGATTTAGGCCCTAACAAAATATTGATAAATAAAGAATAAATAATACCTGGTTATGCTATAGAATCTCCTTGTAGTTGCCTTCAAGCAGTTGTAAGTCACTTTTGAATCTGCTACTATTTCTCTTCCAGATTCACTCCTCAAGTTTGCTCCTTAAGTCTGCTTTATTTTGCTTCTTAGGACTGCTATATAGTCTCTTTATGTCTACTATGTTTTTCTCCTTAGGACTGCTGCTAGGTTTGCTCCAATGTCTACTATAGAGTTCAGGTCTGCTCCTTTAATTACCAAGATGTTGTTATTATTATAATACAAAGAGAATTATACAAAGAGGATCTGATTTATTGATCTGATATATCTATGCTGAAGGGTGAGAATTAGCAGTCATGTTATGTTTTCTATGATGCTAAATTTGCATCCCTTCATCCCATATTTATATGTGTCCAAGAGGTGACACCCAATCAAGGAAGGGAGGCTGACTTGCATAAGCAAGTATCCCTCCTTGCCAAATAAATATTTAATGTCCAAGTCATCCTTTTCTTTCCAAATAAACATTACTACTTAAGTCGTCCCTTCTAGGACAAATTAATAAGGTTTCTTAGAGTTTAATGCAAGGATTTATGAGATGTAATATAATATTATCATTTCTAGCATTTTGATCTTATCGAAAAGGCCACAAATACTAACACTCCCTCTTGGTCTCAAGGGAAGATCAAATTAATCTCATAATGTAATCACAAGCTTTACTAGCTAGATTTCATTCTTGATGAGTATGGAAAGAAAACATACCATAACATAATATATCCATCATGTACTCATACCTAATGTAATCATGTGATTAGCCATCCTCAAGATGTCCCAACCTCAGTAATTCCATCTACTACAAGATGTAAGGCTACTTAAACATTGTTCACATGTAATGAGAGGTAAGAAGCATGATTAATCAATAAGCTTTCATATATCTGAACTTTTAAGCATAACATTATCTCAATAGTAGATCTCAAATCTATATAATCAACATAATAATAGATCTTTAATAGATCATAAGAAGCATCATCAAAACTTTAATAATGGAAGAATCTTCACAAGATGTAAATTCAAAAAATAAAATACTAACCTCAAAGTGTAAATCTTCTCCATAAGAGATCCCATCCACAAGCTCTCGAAAGATAGTCTCCAATGGTAATTTTATCCAAGAGCCTCAATGCTCAAAAGTATGTAAGAGCCTCAATGCTCAAATATGCAAGAGCCTCAACATTCAAATATGCATGAGCCTCAATGCTCAAAGCTGCACGAGCCTCAATGCTCAAAGGTGCACAAGCCTCAACGCTCAAAATGGTGCACAATCCTCAACGCTCAAAGGTGCACGTGCCTCAACACTAAAAAAAAGGTGTATGAGCCTCAATGCTCAAAAAGATGCACGAGCCTCAACGCTCAAAGGTGCATGAGCCTCAATGCTCAAAAAAGGTGCACGAGCCTCAAGGTTCAAAGGTGCATGAACCTCAATGCTCAAAAAGGTGCACGAGCCTCAACACTCAAAGGTGCACGAGCCTCAACACTCAAAAAGGTGCACAAGCCTTAACGCTCAAAGGTGCACAAGCCTCAACGCTAAAAAAGGTGCACGAGCCTCAACGTTAAAAAAGGTGCATGAGCCTCAATGCTCAAAAAGGTACACGATCTTCAATACTCAAAGCTGCACAAGCCTCAATGCTCAAAGGTGGATGAGCCTCAAAGCTCAAAAAGGTGCATAAGCCTCAATGCTCAAAAAGGTGCACGAGCCTCAATGCTCAAAGGTGTATGAGCCTCAATGCTTAAAAAGGTGCATGAACCTCAACGCTAAAAAAGGATGCAATGCAAATATGTTAGTATAACAAAATAATCACATAACAATTTTAACATAACGAAGAATCATATTCTCAATGTAAAGTAATATCAACAAGTGATGTTAAAATCTAACAAAGAATTGGAAAGAGTTTAAGACTTTTAATGTTCAAGAAGTCCCATATTTAAACTCCCTCTCAAGGTGAAGACTAAAGGATAAGACGTCCAGATTTTGATTCTTTTACTTTTGTAATAGAGGCTTGAAGATTATTTCGATTAGGAAAATTTAGTGCCTTGTGACCAAATTTATCACATCTATAGCATTGAATCTTAGACATATCTCTCTTTTGAAATTTGTTATTTTGATTGTCTCTCCCTCTCCATCTGTTATTGTTAGAGTTCCCTTCTTGTTTTTTTTTATAATCTCTCTTTCTTTTGTTCCTAAAGTTTCTATCTCCTTTGTCTTGATTTTTGCTTTTGTAGTCATCTTTCTTTCTTGATTGGGAGTATAAAACTTGAAGGTCTTATTTAAAATTTGATCCTCTAGATATTAGTCTTGATTCTTCTTCAAGACAAACCATCTTTAATTTATCAAACTTAGGCATCTTAGGACGTGCATTGATTCCTTCAGTAAAGGAGTCCCATTAAAGAGGTAATCCATTAAGTGCTATCATGGATAGTTCATTTTCATCATAGGTGTGCCCAATAGTTGCTAATTGATTTCTTAACTTAGTGATTCTCATAAAGAATGAAGTGATAGATTCTCCTCGTCTCATCTTGATTCATGAAATTTTATTTTTAAGAGTCATGATTCTACTTGTATTATTAATTTCAAACATCCATGATAATGTTGAGAACATTAGATAGGTTTTAGATAGATAGGAGATTGTGGGAATGATATGGTCTTTTACGCTATCAATTAGAATTCTCATAGCTTTGTTATTATTATTTTTCCATTCTCATGTTTCATCTTCATCTATTTCATTTTTAGGTGGATTTTCTATAATTGAATCTAGCTTTAGTTCTCTGAAGGCAAGTAGAATTCTAATTTTCCAAGATAAGAAGTTTGTGGCTCATTCGAGTCTATCTTTTGGTCTAACTCCACTAGTCATATTGAATTTCTTGGTTTTACAAGTGTTAGGTTGATTTCCTTAATCTAAAAGTTGATCTTTCACTCACCAAGGCTTTGATACCATGTTAATATTTTCAAACTTTGAAAGGAAATCTCAAGCTATAGATGATCTTTCAAAACTAAGATTTAGGCCCTAACAAAATATTGATAAATAAAGAATTTAGATAATACTTGGCTATGTTGTAGAATCTCCTTGTGGTTGCCTTCAAGAAGTTGTAAGCCACTTTTGAATCTTCTTCTATGTGTCTTCCAGATTCACTCCTCAAGTCTTCTTTACTTTACTTCTTAGGACTGCTATATAGTCTCCTTATGTCTATTATGTTATGATTCTTAGGACTGTTGCTAGGTATGCTCCAATTTTTTCTATAGAGTTCAAGTCTGCTCCTTTAATTACCAAGATGCTCTTATAATAATCATGGGTTGAAACACAATAGTGTGTCCCACTTTTCAGGATGAAGAAATTCAGCTTTGGATGGAAGCAAAAATATTTAGGGCCTTCGCTCCAAGTGGTGTCTTCAAGCGAAGGCGAAAAACCCCTTCGCGTGAATTACTCTGGGCAGGGTACTTCGCGTGAAGACCCCACTTCGCGTGAAGTACCCTACGCAAGATACTTTGCCCGAAGTGGGGTCTTCACGCGAAGCCCCCTTTGGCAGGATTCTTATATATTTTTGGCTTTGTTTTTTTTTTTTTCATTGTGTACTTTCTAGATTTTGTGGACCCAGTGGTTGGAGCGAACCAATGACGTGCAACACAACATCAACACCTCCCGAGCTTCTTCGACTTCTTTAGATTGTTAGTAGTATCAAGTACGTACATTTTTTATTGTAAATTATATTTTTTATATTTATTTTAGTTAGTTATTTGTTTTAAATAATTTTTAGTTTGTAGAAATATTAGAAAATCGTACTTAAATATTAGAATATGTTAGAAAATCATAGTAGAATTGTTAGAAAATGTTAGAAAACATTAAAAACCATAGTATAAATGTTAGAATATGTAAGAAAATGATAGAAAATCATAGTAGTTTGTTAGAAAATATTTACAAAATATTAGAAACCATAGTAGAAATGTTAGAAAACATTAATATCTTATAGAAATTATTAAAAATATTTGTTTTTAAATTTCTTTTAAAGTTAGTAAATATTAGGAATCTCTCTCTCTCTCAATTACACGCATTTTTAGTAAAGATAGTAAATAATTAGTTAGTTAAATTTGTTTTAAATAATTTTTAGTTTGTAGAAATCTTAAAAAATTTCGTAGTTAAATTTTAGGAAATGATCTAGTAGTATGTTAAAATATGTTAGAAAATTGTAATAGTAAGTTTTTGGGACCTTTATCCCTCCCTGACGAGATATTAAGACACATAGGATCCCTTAGGAATCTCAAGACCTTATAATACATATTAGGATTTCATAGGACCCATTGATGTATGTTAGGTTCCATTAATACATACAAGGACTCATTATTTCCCTCAAGGCTTCTTAAGACATATTATGATGAATTAATGTAACCTATGATCCCTTAAGATGGGTATTATGACACCTACAACCCCTTAAGACATTCTAGGACCCTTACACATTGATTATGACATCTTAAGATGCATAGGACCCCTTAGGACCCATATGACCCATTATTATATCTTAAAATGTTCTTGGACCCATTCATCTATCTTAGATTTTGTTAATACATATGCGAACCCATTGTTTCCCTCAAGAACCCTTAAGACATACTAGTATCAATTAATGTAACCTAAGATCCTTTAGACCACTTAGCACACCTATGACCCATTAACATTATTGGACCATTATACATCCCTTACGATATTTTAAGACACATATGACCCCTTCAGATCCTCAAGACCCATTAACATATCTTAGGTTATCCTAGGACACATTTATGTATCTTAGATTCAATTAATACATACGAGGATCCACTAATGTAACCTAGGACCCCTTAGGACCTCTTATGTTACCCATGACCCCTTAAGACACTCTAGGACCCGTATCCATCCCTTAAACTATCTTAAGACACATAGGATTGTTTCCCTCAAGAAACCTTAAGACATATTAGGATCAATTAATGTAATGTATAATCCATTAGGACCACTTATTGCACCTATGACCCATTAACATTCTAGGATCCTTATCTGGATCCCTTATGAAATATTAAAATAAATATGAAAACTTAGGACCCATTGATGTATCTTATGTTCCATTAACACATACAAGGACCCATTATCACTTTGAATACTCCTTAAGAAATATTAGGATCCCTAAGGACCTCTTATGACACATATAACCCCTTAAGACATTCTAGGACCTTTATCCATCCCTTACAACATCTTAAGATACCTAGGACACATTAGGACCCCCAAGACACATTAATGTATCTTATGATGTTCTGAGACCCATTCATGTATCTTAAATTCCATTAATACATAAGAGGACCCATTTGTTTACCTCCATGACCCTTAAGATATATATTAGGATCAATTAATTTAACCTATAATCCCTTAGAAGCATTTATGACACCTACACAGCCTTAAGACATTCTCAGAACCTTATCCATGTACCTTATGACATCTAAAGACACATATGACCCCATCATACCTCCAAGACCGATTAAAGTATCTTAGGATTCCCTAGGACTCATTCATGTATCTTAGGTTCTATTAATTGATATGAGGACCCATTGTCACCCTGAACAACCCTTAATATGTATACTAGAATCAATTAATATAACGTAAGATCCCTTAGGACCACTTACAACACATGTGACCCCTTAATACATTCTAGGAAACTTATCCATCTCTTACGATGTCTTAAGACACATGAAGGACCCCAAAGACCCATTAATGTATCTTAGTATGTTGTAGGACCCAGTCATGTATCTTAGGTTCCATTGATCTTATAGAGATTATTAATAAGACCTAATAAGACCACTTACTTGACCTACTATGACCTATTAACACCAATTAGTACATCCTAGGACCCTTAAGACCTAATAAGACCACTTACTTGACCTAATAGGACCTATTAACACCAATTAGTACATCCTAGGATCCTTAAGACCTAATAAGACCACTTACTTGACCTAATATGACCTATTAACACCAATTACTACATCCTAGGACCCTTAAAACCTAATAAGACCACTTACTTGACCTAATAGGACCTATTAACACCAATTAGTACATCCTAGGACCCTTAAGACCTAATAAGACCACTTACTTGACCTAATATGACCTATAAACACCAATTAGTACATCCTAGGACCCTTAAGACCTAATAAGACCACTTACTTGACCTAATAAGACCTATTAAAATCAATTAGTACATCCTAGGACTCTTAAGACCTAATAAGACCACTTACTTGACCTAATAGGACCTATTAATACCAATTAGTACAACCTAAGACTTACTTGACCTAATAGGACCTATTACTACCAATTAGTACATCTTAGGACCCTTTACAACTATTAGTACACTCTAGTATTGTAAATTTAAGTATAATTTTATATATTCAGATATTTTTTTCCATTTTACATGATGTTATAACATGTAATCAAGTACTTAATTGTTAATGTACTTAGCTTTCACATGTTATGTATCTAGATGGCCACACAGGATGCATCTCGCACTCCTGATATACATACCATTTTTCATATTGCTAACATAGAGATGGCTTGACTTAGAGAGTCCATTCGTACATCTTCAGTAGATAGCATATATAGAGATACTTGTGTTAGTGTATTGAGCAGTTTGGAGGAGATGAGTACTAGATTGATATCTCACTCCTTTTTCACGCCTCATGTAGTTGATACTATTTTTTGAGACTTGAGAGCTAAGGTCTCGGGTGATGTTTCCTTGGAGATGGTTCAAAGCCGTGTTCCCAAGGATATCATAAATGAGAGGTTTTCCCACATTATGAGTGGAAGGCCAAGGTGATGATATATTAGGTCACACGGTGTGTGATTCCTCAGATCGCATGCATGATATACTCTTAGTTTCTTGCAGCACACGGTTGTTATCCTAATAATGACCAGATTCCTCTATATTTTGCACAATAGTTGTATGCTAAGTTTTGTTTGGGACTTAGGGTCAACTATTTAGATCTTCCTACATATTATGGTCAGGGGCGTGGGAGGGTTGCAGATTGTGATACTTTATCATAGGCCTGATCGTGTTGTACAGCCTCATAGATAGCTAGTTAGATAGAGGACTCATGCAGTGGCACCGACGATGGCTGCTACTACAAATAGAGTGATCATTTCTTCTCAGAGGGGAGTAGTTGACATGATAGGGAAGATTTATTATGCAACCACCTCTATCACTTTAGATTCATTGGGCATATACATTTTGACTAGACCGAGTAGAGCCAAATCATCTTTTGAGGCATCATCTAGTACTTCTGGAGGTGTCAGTGATGAGGCATATAGAGCTATAGGTCTTCCTACACTTGGAGAGATATGAGCACTTTCAGGTCATCATAGTCATTTAGATGTGACACTTTACATTTGGAGGATCTCCTGCAGTCTTATTGTTATATTCCTGACATGCAGAGGATCCCAGTACATTCAGTCACGGATGTCATCAGACTTCCACGGGGTCAGACACAACATAGTGCAGAGCACTTTGGACCATCTGGTCAGGTGCAACATAGTGCAGAGTGCTTTGGACCATCTGGTCAGGTACAACATAGTGTAGAGCACTCTGCACCCACAAATCAGTCTACAACTGCAGAGCCAGGTATCCAGGTTGGAGATGTACACATCACCACTGAGGGCCTAGACACATTTGATGAGAAATTGCATGGGTTGGGTCAGGTGGATATTGGCACTGATGTTAGATCATTTATGGATATGTTATTGCATCCTAATGGTCTAGGCTCTACATCACTCCCCTCCTAGCTAGTGTCATCCCTACACTCATCATTACTAGAGAGGTTCAGGATTGAAGGTGGTGTAGTTGATGTAGTTTCAGTTGATGATATGATGGTGTAGCGTGCTGATGATCCTCTTGCTCCTGCGACCTAGGTATATAAAGTTTTCTTTTCTTCTTTCTTAGGAGTTGTAGTGAACAATTAATTGTAGATGTGTGTATTGAAGTTTGTTCAATGTATAATATTTTGCAAGCACAGTTAGCAGAGCACGTTACCTCTAGTGTGGGCTCAGAGCATCTTCATATGAGAGATTCAGTAGATGTGACACCTACTAGTGGTCAGGTAAGTTTTAGATATATGTAGGTTTAAGCATGCATGTGTACACTTGTACACATGCATTTATATATTTCAAGTACTTTACATAATATATACTATGCACATGTATATAACCAACTTTGTACTAAATTTGCAGGGGTCGGTTGTTGCTTCATAGCCAGACGATGCTCTTCATAGGATAGATTCAGCAGATGTGACACCTAGTAGTGGTCATGTAAGTTTTAAAAATATGTAAGTTTAAACATGCATTTATAATATATTTGAAGTATTTTACATTATTATTATATAGATGCATTTATATTCGCAGGGATCAATTTCTGGCTCACAGCTAGAGGATGCTCGTGGTAGTCGGTTAGAGGGTCACTCTGTTCACATGTGCCTAGATGACTCCCTAGCTTAGGACATGTTGTATAGATCTTTGATTTGAGACTCATTATATATGTCATTATTATATGTTTGATATTTTCAGTTTATGATTCGAGACATATATTTATATGCTATCCAGACCTCTAGACATAGATGATTTATGATTTGACATTATATAGAATTATGATGGTTTCATTTGATTAGATGATATGATTTGACTAGATAATTTCATTTTATTAGATGATATGACTTGATTAGATGATAATATGATTTGATTAGATGATTTCATTTGATTAGATTAGATGATATGATTTGATTATAGAATTATGATGGTTTCATTTGATTAGATGATATGATTTGATTAGATAATTTCATTTGATTAGATGATAGTATGATTTGATTAGATGATATATGATTTGATTATATAATTTGATTAGATCATTTTATTTGATTAGATGATATGATTTGATTAAATGGAACTTCACTTGATTAGATTAGATAGTTTCATTTGATTAGATAGTATGATTTGATTAGATGGTTTTAATTGATTAGATTTTATTAATATCATAAAAAATAACTAGTTAATACATGTAACTAATGGACAATAACTATTCTAACTCATTCTAGGACTAACAAATGTCATAAGTAATCTAACTAATTTCATCATTTTTTAGTGTCTTAAGGGGATCTTTAACTAATAAGAAATCTTAAGGGAGGTCTTAAGGGAAGGTCTTAAGGGGATCTACAATTAATATCATAAAAAATAATTAGTTTTAATACATATAAGTAATGGACAATAACTATTCTAACTCATTCTAGAACTAACACATCATAAGTAATCTAACTAATTTAATCATTTTTTAGTGTCTTAAGGGGACCTTTAATTAATAAGCAGTCTTAAAGGGAGGTCTTAAGGGGATCTATAATTAATATCATAAAAAATAACTAGTTTTAATACATGTAACTAATGGACAATAACTATTCTAACTCATTCTAGAACTAACACATGTCATAAGTAATCTAACTAATGGACATGTTAATACATGTAATCAAAGCATACATAAAATCTTTAACTACTATGCAATCTATAAAAATAATTGAATAATCAAAGTATACATATAAAACCATACATGTATACAAGCACATATATATAAAAGCATACATAAAATTCTATATATTAAAACCATTGAACCATCAAATAGGTCCATCATATATCAAAAAATTATAGTCAATCATATGTTTAAATATATAAACAAAGTATATAGTCAATTTGATCTAGAGATATTAAGTAGGTCCTAACACATGAAATAGATATACATATTATACTTTTTAGACCAAATCAATTGGTTCATACCTTTCATGGAGAACATGTAATATTCTCTCATGATCCTCACTATCTAGTCTCCACTTACGACATCCACATTGAGATTTAACTGGATGGAGATAAATGGATGTGGCAACTACTAGGTGACTATATTGAAACACCTTATTATCTGGTTGGTAATCAACAAAGTGAATACCATGTTGAATTACTTTGATTTTCTTGAAATATGTTCCTTCTAAAACAACTGAACCTGCAGGTCACAAATTTTAACAATATAAATTTAAACAAACTAAATTTAAATTTTTTTAAAAGGTTCTAATTTAAAATTTACAAATTGAGTTCAATATATTGATGTAAAGCATGTACAAACCTATGGGGAACAACATTCCATCACTTTCTCTAGGTTCAAGTAACTTCATCCTCTCTGTAGTACAACGTAGTAAATAATAACCAACTCCTACATTTCCACGCTCAACAATCACTACAAAGACATCTCCTGCATAATAAATTTATACATACATGTGTGAGATCTTAAAATTTACTTAGTTCAATCTATAGATCTATCTATCTATCTATACATACAGCTCAATGGACCATATAATGTGAAATATATATACTTACCAATTTTGACCAGTCCTAAGATATGATCATAATTAGTAGAAATCAAAGGGATATCATCAAAGTTTTCATCTTCATCTCTATCAAATGTATCATTAACAACTAGTGGCACTAGATTCTATGCACCTACATATCCACGGTCTTGATTGATGCATTCCTCATAATTATCAGCAATGCAATGACAACAAAAGCATGAGTAGTCCCTAGTGTTCAACGTCAAATTGTGACAATTCATACTCATAACTAAATGCAGAGATCGTGTATTTTCTATCCTATTGCAACCATGCATAATTTTTCTATCCACACCTGAAAAAATGCATATATAATTCATTCTATAAAAATAATTTGAATAAAGAATACATAAAAAATTTAAGCACTTTCAAATAATTTAAAAATGTGTGCATACCTTTTTTCTCCCAAAATTTTCTATGTGGCACCACTTGAGTCAATCCTAATGATGTGTCATTATCACTTGGATTGAAATATGTCTTGCACCATTCAACCACATCATGTGCATTTTTTATATGAAATCCCTTATCATTCATTTGATACTTTCGTATAGCACATTTGATGCAAGCTCCAACACCATCATGTTCACCTTTTCTATGTCCACTCTCAAAGAAACTCCAGACATGTGGTATGTTTTCATTACAATGATATCTACATAGTGCATAAAATAGTCTAGATGATTTGAATTGTGCAACACACCCATCTTACCAAACATAATGTTTATCAATTTTTATACCTCTTTCTTTCAGATTTGCAAAAAACATCTTGAAGCAGTGTTCTACATAATGAATGTCATGCTCTCTATCATCACTTATATAAAAATGATATTCCTTCTTGATGACATGTGCTTCAAATGTGCTTTGAATACCATCCAAATCTAATTGTGTGTTTCGATAACACACATGTACCATAATAGTATTTGCTCTGAAAAATAGTATTCTGACTGAATTGCCTTTTGATGAACAAAAGAATAATTTTCTGCAAAATCAACAATTGATACAATAGTTCCAAGTGGGAAATTGTCTCTCAGTGTTTGGAATTGTTGTGCTTTCCACTTTGCAAAAAAAGCATGATGAATGTAGGGTTGAATCAATTTTTTAAATTTTTCTATAAATAATCCAACATTTGTCTCCTCTTCAACATATTCTAACCTTTTGGATTCTTTCCCAAATTTTGTTTCAGTCTTTACATATTTGTAACTCTTGCAATTTACCATCTTTGTTACATCAATATTTTCATTTTTCAAAGGAAAAAGAGATAAATCAACACATGTTTGACTTATTCCTTTTATGTAATTTATTTGTCAAGCTACATCATCTCTTTTGTCACATAAAATGGATGAGATGAACTCACTTCTTCTAGTAGGAGGAGCATTTTCAAAACCATAAGTGTCTTCTACAAACTTTTGAAAAACCTGATAGTAGAGATCAAATTCAATATGATAATGACAACAACAAGTTTCAAACACTTTGTTTGTCCTGATATAATATGGCTTCAATCTTTCAAACAATGTTTGCCCAATCTTTATATTAAGATTTGAACTACAAAATGACACATACATTTCATGTTGTGTTGCGTCCAACCAATGTCTTGTATGATATTCATATTGATTAGCTGAAATTATATTTCTGATAACATCTTTACTATTTGATGAAGAACGTGTATTATCATTCTAAAATAATGTGACCAAATTCTTAATTCCTTCATCAATCCTATCAGAATGAGGATCTCTACACATGATTGTCCAATTGCCTTCCAAGGTGCTATCATCCAAAAGTATTCTCCTATTAACATATCATGATATTGTTTTCCTATTAAAACCAAATTGAGATGAAACTAAAGATATCTATCTTTTTCAGAGCATAGTGTTACCTACAATGGATGCCAACATAAATTTTCTTGTCATAGTCTTATCTTTAGTTTGAGATCACTTCCCTACCTTGTTTAAACCTTTCCTAAGATTTTCAATCATATCAGCTTGCATGTCAATAAATTTTCTCTTCTTTGATGTTGTGTCTATACCTAGTAATTTTAATGCCCCTTCCAACCTCTTGTTTATAAGTACAACTTTTAAAGCAATTAGGCTTGTTCAAGTGTTTCTAAATTATCAAATTTAGCCAATATTTCTCTTGCTATCATATTCATTGATCTCTTCTTTGCAAGACTTAAGGGTTGACCATTAGCAAGTGATCTCAAATTTTCCACATCCATTGTAATTAAATGATCTAAGTTTCTATAATTAATATTTATCTTTACAGTTTGCGCTAAATTTAAAAGTTCATCCATACAAGTAGGAGCATGTGATCTTGACCCTTCTCCAACATTAATTGCTTGAGCTTGCATAGGGAGTGATCTCGACCCTTCTTTAATGTGCAATTCTTCAACTTGACTTGAACCTCCTACTTTATCTTATCTTTCACCTTCTTTACTTTTATGATATAAGTGCAGAAAGATGGGGGACCAAAAAGGGGGTATAAGATGCCACATTTTTTTTGAAATCAACAAACTTTGAACTTCAACAAGAAATTGAAGATAGTTAGACTCAAAATTTTAAGATGCGACAAAAACAAGAGTTGTAATACTCTGAATCTAGTTCCTAAACTACTAACTTATTTTGAAAATGGTGCAGCTTAAGGCCCTCAAAAAGGGGGAACACAAAAAGTGGTCCTATTTTTTATGAAAAAACATAACATAGCATCTGGTGTGCTCCCCCTAAAATGTTAACTTTTTTTTTTGGATTTTTTTAATCACTCTAGTAAGAAGTTAGCTAACACCACGTAGTTTATCCCAAAATTTTTTGATAATTTTTTTATCAATGTATAATTTTTTATGAATTTACAAAGTGCGCACATCCTGAAAACATGAAATTTCTGTGTGCTCCCCCTAGAAATCATTTAAAACTAATCGAAATTAAATTTTCTTTTTTTTAAAGTGTGTAGAATGGAGTCTAGTTTCTAAAAATGTAACTTGTTGCAAAATTCGATGAACGAGCCAAAATCTATGCCCAAAATACTACACGTTGGTTTTTTACAAAAAATGGACATACACACAAAAGAAATTATAGTTGAAAAACTTAACATAATTAGAATTCAAAATAAATTATATGCTTAGATAGCTAACAAACAAATTTGCAATATCACGTTGTTTGATTTTTACGTTCTTGAGCCACAAGTAAACGTGACGAGGAGCACACAAAAAAAGATGTCATTTTTTTGTATGTCTGCTAGAAAACACGTCTCAAGCCTATTTGAATCGTCCAAGCCTTTGGGTTGGATCTCCAAGGAAAATCCAAGCCTTAGGATTGGCAAATTCCAATGCCTTACAAAGCGTGTGCACTCTAAAGGGCGTGCACCCTATAGGGTGAGCGCACTACTAAAATCTATGACTTCCATAGGGCATGTGCCCTATGAAAGTCATAGATTTCAATAGTGCACTCACCCTATTTGGTGTGCGCCCTATTTAAGTCATAGATATAAATACTCTCCCATACTCTCTCTCTCTCTCCCCCTTATTACCTTATTTCACTCTCTCTCTCTCCTCCTACTCTCTCCCTTTCCCCTTCTCTATCTCTCCTTCCCCTTCTCTCCTTCTCTCCTACTCTCTCTCTCTCTCTCTCTCTCTCTCTCTCTCTTACTCTCTCCCTCTCTCTCTCTCTCTCTCTCTCTCTCTCTCTCTCTCTTTTCTCCCTTTTTCTTGTTTTTCATAGGGCACACACCCTATAAGGGTGCTCTCCCTATAGGGCGCACACCCTATTTAAGAGTGTGCATAATACTTTTTTATTTTTGTATAGGGCACACGTGCTATAGCGTGCTCACGCTATGAAAAACTAAAACAAACGATCTTCTTTGCCAAGGATCTCATGAAAGAGGCCCACTTTTTATGTATGTTGTCTGAGTTTTGCATGTTATCTAACAAGTATTCAATTTTCATGGTGTTGATAGTGACAAAGAAGCATATTCTATCAATTTGCACCATCTTTTTGTTTAAAAATCAACATCGAATTGTGAAAGTCAATTATTATCACTGAAATTTATCGATTGAGGTAAGTTTTATTTTTTTTTAACATGTCAAATGTGAATAAAGAGTGTTTTGGTTTATAATTGGTATGATATAGACTTGTTCAATACATAAATTTATATAACTGTAATAAATTTATATTATAATTTGTCATTTTGTAAGAGGTTTATGTTATAATTTGACTTATTGTTTTACATTTATATTATATTTTTAAAATTGTAATCACTTCATATGTAGAAATCATCATCATGTCAAGGAAATGAGCAAATAATTTAACACCAGAAGAGCATGAAAGAGACAAAGAGAAGAAAAGGGAAAGAATGAGACAACTTCGTGAACAAAAATAATTAGATATCATACAAGAAGATTTTTCTTTGGATGAGGAATATGAAAGATCAATACAAAGTAAGAGAGAATTGGAATTGGAAACACAAAGACAACGAATGAGAAACTTGTGTGCAACAAAACAATTGAATTATGAAGATGCAGGGACATCATCTATGAGTTCCCAAGTTCAAGAGACATCATCATCTAATGTTGGAGGCACACCAATGTTGAAGGCACACTATTGTCTACTTTTGAAGGTGGAGGTACACCAATGTATCATGTTGAAGGCACACCATTGTCTACTTCCAAAAGTGTGGGCACACCCATGTATCATGTTGAAGGCACACCATTGTCTACATCCCAAAGTGGAGGTACACAATTGTATCATGTTGAAGGCACACCATTATCTACATCCTAAGGTGTAGGCACAACATCCTCTCATGTTGAAGGAACACCATTATCTACATCCCAAAGTGTAGGCACACCATCTTCTCATGTTGAAGGCACTCAAGACAGTACACAATTCACACATAATATTTTTGATACTCCTAGAATTATTTATAGAAAGCCAAAATATTTGATTGATATTGATATTAACATTTTGCAAGCAATGTCTGACAAGATTCCTAAGCGTACTTGTCAAAGAAATGCTAATCGTATTTGGAGATCATTTTTTGAAAATTTAAACATGATAGGAAGATGTCAAATATTTGTTGAAATGATGAAAAATATAAAATTTAGGCCCATCATGAAGATTCTTGGGTTAAGAATGATGGATGAGTCAAGTGAAAAATCTATTGTAAAGAATCTAATGACTGCATATGAGAGTGTGGGTTCTACATCATGCACACAAGATAGTAATGTCACATGATGTTTACTTACATCAATGATAGTAAGCACTCAAATGAAGAAATCTCAACTCATTAAAAACACAAGCAAAACATTGAAAATAAGTAGAAAGTCTCTAATGAGAGCCTTGGGAGGGTGTCAAAGAGTGGAAGATCCAAATAGCAATGAGTTATGGGCATTTTTCGGTAGACTACCATGAAAAGATAAAACAATTGTTGAAGATTTGAAATCCTTGATTTAAGAATTTTGGAAGAATAATACATGGGTATCTCCTAATCAAAGAGATGTTTTAAGAAGGAGGATTGGTAGTTGAATTTGTGTTCCACATCCAAAACATTTTTTGTATTAAACTCAGACACAATTCTTTGCAAAATTTATGCATATGTATCCTCAAATTAAAATTAGTTAGAGATATTTTCAAATGTGTAAACCTTTTTATGTGAAGATAAATCACACATGCACAACTTGTTGTAGGGTACATATTGAATTTTCTAACTATTTTGAAGTTTATAGGAATATATGTGTAGATTTGCACTCTAACAATGTTTTTCAGGATTGTAACATAAATGTCCCACCTAGATCTTCAAGGGAATTAATATCTACCATTTTATGTGAAAGAGTGGATGGCCAACAATTTTACAAGCTCTCATGCTTGAATGGCACATGCATAGATTATGGAGGTTTGCGACATTTGCCAATTTCTCAACATATGGAGAGTACGCATGCAATCGGTAATGAAATAGTGGAATTTGGAAAATATAAGACCGTGACATACAATCTAAAAGATGGAAAAGAGGCTAAAAGGTGTGAATTAGTAAATGAAAAAATTCCAGTGTATCAGTTCATGGACATTTTTTGTAAAAAAATTATTTATGAGTATGCAAGGCATACACATAGAGCGCGATGGTTGGATATGAAATTCAAGTTGTGCAAGGACACATTCCCACTTGATACTATGTGTGTGAGTTTGACACCTTCATGAAATTAAGATCTAATAGCATCAATTTAAACTAAATACAATGCAAATCTACTTTAAAATGAAACTACAATCTATAGTATCCCATGGTTCTCTAGAAAGAAGTGGTAAATGAAGCACTCAGCTTAAATCCTCACTAGTGACACTTCTAAAATGAGAAATTATGCTGCTATTATGCTTTTACAATGCTTCTATGATGATTCCATGCTTAATCTAGCTCAAATTGACAAACTACAATGATAATTGCTCGAAATGCTCAAATTGCTCTTAGAATGCTATTCAAATGCCTATAATAACAAAGCTTTTGCAAATGAAATTCCAAGATGGAAATACTCTCCAAATGCTCCATATTTATAGTAAATGTCCAAGGGTAGGGGGTGGTGTGAAGTAATCATGGTTATCCCTTAGTTGAGTCAAAAACTTTGCTTTGTTCATAAATGGGGGGACAAATGAGGGGACAACCCTTTAAATGGTTTCAAATCTTTGGACAATTTAAATGTTTTAGTGATTTATGCCTTTTTGTCCTCAATTTTCATTGGTTCATCATTTTGTTGAAAGAAATTAAGAATATTTAATTCAATTAATTAATTAAATTTAGCCATGTAAGGGTAATAGGTTCATTTTGATTTTTGATTAAAACAACTATACAATTAATTGATTAAAATCAATTATATAGTGTTTTTGACCCTTTTAAGCTTCGATTTAATTATTTAATATCATTATTTAATTTCTCCTTTGCTTTAATTGATTTTGTCCTTCTTTATTTAATTATGTCCATTTTTACTTGTTTTAATCCCTTTAATGCACTTTATTGATTTTTGAGCCATTTATTGATTTATTGCATTTTGAAAAGCACTTATCCAATTTTGTGTGTCTATAAATGCCCCTCTTTGAATTGATGTACGAAGAACATTGATTCAAAGATTCCTTGAAGTCTTGCTCACTAATTCACTGATATGCCACTGATATTAATTGATTGCTGCCTCTGATATGATGTGATATGATTGCTATCTCCGATAATGAACCAAAATTTTTTTGATGCCCCACTGATTCCTTGATGTTTGATTGCTACTTCAATTTAATACCCCGATGCCCCCTCATAAATTAAAACATATTAATTTCTTGATTTGAAAAAGATTTATGATGATTGATTTAGAATATGTTTTCATTTCTAAATATTTGATTATATGCCATGATTTTAAGAATATGCCCCAGTTTGTTTTGATTACTCAATATAGGTTCACCTCCATTTTCACCTCCAAAATTAGGTCAAAATACCTTAAATAGGTTGATAAACCTTGTTTTACTAGTCATTTTTACTTTTCATCTTTGGTAATTTTGCTCTGATCCTCTGGTGATTTTCGAGATGGTTGTGCCTATTCGGGAGCATAGATTCGAGAGGTGCCGGAGATATGCGAGGCCACCTGAGTATGGACCTTTGATAAGTCATTCCCAACTCCATCTTTACATTTATGGTGCATTTATTAGCATTTATGGCAATTTCCTTGTTTCATCATTGCGTTGAATATGCAAAATCTCACTTAGAAGTGTTGTAATGCCACGTAGACTAGTTTAATGTCACATCTGCGCTTTCCTCTGTCGCGTCCGTGTATTTTACTACCACCTAGGAAATTTTAAATCTTGCCTATTAGCAAAATACTCACACCTAAGGATATGTTAAAATGCCGCTTTCCATTTAGGTAATTGTGTATACGAACCCTAACAAATTTTCTGTCACCTAAGCTAAGTTATGCTATCACGTTACATGATTCACTGTCACGTAGCAAGTAAACTGTCGCCTAACATCATAATAATGTTGCTTAACCTATTTTGGTTATTGCCTAAGATATACTATTGCCTGGCATGATGAAAATCACACCTGGTGAATTTTGAAAAATTTGCACATATACCTGATTGCTTTTAATGCCAAATTTGATAACTTTTGATGACCGATTGGAATGATTAGATCAGGTCTATTGCTTTTTTTAAAAAAAATTGGTTTAGGATATCAGAATAGTAATATCACAAAATATGATTGGTCAATCCAGATAAGATAGTTACTGATAGGATAAATCAATCAGTGTGAAAACCGATATGATTTTGATACTGCTTAGTTCATTCTCAGGATAAAAAGACATGAACAAATGGTTCTGGGTGTGATTAGTTTGATACTTTTGACAAGATTGACTTGAGATAATTCCTCGATATGACATATTGATATGGTTCCCTTTTGTTTTGCCAACAGGCTCACTTTCCTGCTTTATACATCCGTTCGGTTGCATCTTGGGTTATTGACTTAGGTTAGTCACTCATAGCTGCTGAGTTTCGAGTTATTGAGCGATGCTATTTAAGTTTCCTGCTTGATCTCCCATGGTTTTAGCTGAACCATGGGTTACTTACTACAGTGGTGGAGCAATGGCACTCTGACCACAACACCTTTCATTTACCATACGGAGAGATGACGATCATGCTTGAGGACGTGTATCGATTACTATGGATCCCTTGCAGAGGAGAGTTGGTATACTATGACTCTGTTTATGATTCTACTATCTGCCGATGAGTGTTTGGAGACAACACTATAGGTGATGGTGATACTATCACATGGCCTCAATTTTCTTCCTTTCTGAGATTGCCAGCCATACTTGGTGCCCTGATCAGTGGTTTGCTTCTTCCTGACTGACATGGTCGTAGTTTTTCTATTGGTTGGGGTAGGATTTTGGAGGACTTGCTTGCACATCCTCGATGGTTTGATTGGGGTTCTTGCATCTTAGCCTAGCTATATCATGATCTACATGAGGTGGTCTATCAGGCGAGTGCATCATTGTCAGTTGGTACTATTGTTCTTTAGTTATGGATATGGGAGCATCTTCCCATTACTAGGCCCATTTCTAATAAAAGATGGCCCTAGGGTTATCCTTATGCTTTTCTATATACAGGCATGGTTACTCAGCATCATTTGGGTCATCTGGACTACTGGCACCAACAAATAGATGATATTGATCAGGTTTAGTGGCATCTCTACATTAGTTGTGATCGATGGAGAGAGGATGAGGAGGAGTTATCTTATATGTTTACCCCTCATTGGATGATTGGGTGCACTACCACTACTATTGAGCACTTCTACTTTGGCAGAGTTTTGAGATAGTATGGTAGGATATAGGTTATGCCTCAGGGCAATGCACTATACACTTGAGTATAGGCAGAGATATCTATGTGGGGTCCTTGCATTGACTACTAGTTTGCCTTAGATTAGATTGCGAGCATGACTATGTGAAGATGGGAGATGCTGATAGGTATTGCAGATGCCAGGATGTCACATGAGTATGTAGATTGGTGGGCTCGAAACATGTTTCCTCAGTTTATCGATCCAGAAGAGCCTATTCCTAGACGACGTGATGGTGGTGGTGGTGCTAGACATAGGAGAGGATGAGGAAGTAGAGATCCTCCAGTTGCAGTAGGCAGAGGTTGAGTGAGAGATAGACGAGATGGTGATAGAGACAAGAAGGCTGATGTTGTTTTGGTGGTTCATCCTAGAGCAGCAGTTAGGCAGGATAGAGCTCATAGATAGTAGAAAGCTTGGAGATAGGCTCATGTTGATGTTGCTAGATAGATTCCTAGAGGTTTAGATCCTTTAGTGCAGTTGCAGCAAGTAGCTTTGGCATAGTGGGATGATGATCAACAAGATGATGGTGCCCCTCAACATCAGGTATAGCAGGATTAGGCTCCACAGATGCCTCCACCAGCTCCTCAGCCATAGGATCATGGACAGGGTGGATAGGTTGGTCACATTGATTCATTATCTTGAGATATGTAGATATTAAGGATAGATATGTCCACTGTTGTAGGGTGATTGGATCAGGTTGCTTCCTTATTACAGTAGTTTGTATCAACCATGGTAGTCTCGAGATAGGATGGAATGAGTACTTCTCAAGCTCCTCCTCCATCAGATGGTAGAGATCTAGGTGCCATAGGATTGTGATTGTCTACTAATAGATTCATCCATCATTGATGTCCTCTATTCCATATTTCATGTTATTTGACTGATCGAAACATTTGATGTACCCCTTTTGATGATATTGTACCTTGATATACTTGATGTACTGATTTGATGGATCATTGATGAACACTTTTTCGATGATATATGATGATATACTCCTTGGATCATCTTGATGAGTTGATTTATGAGATTATCTTTTATGCAACTATATGATGTGTTATGCATTTACGATTTATGCTATGGATGCAGTTATCTTAAAATAAATGAGTGCAATGATGTATGGATTTTGATGAGATGCTTTTTTGTTTTTCAATGTATAGATGCAAAATGTTTTATGGAAATGCATATGTATGTTTTTGATTTTCAAGTATTTAGATGAATGCAATGCTAACTATTATTTTTATGAATGTATGATGTATGGAACATGATTTCTTTTCTTTTCTAATTTCTAATATATGAGTAATGAATAATGATTAATATTATACATGAATGCAAAGATAATCTCACTTGCATTGTTTTTAAAATCAAGGATTATAATGAATGTTTGAATTTAATCTCCCCTCATTTCTTTGATGTTTGAACCAACTTAAGTTTTATTGATGTGCCCCCCCTTTGTCCCTAGAAATTAACCATAAATAAATTCAATTAACTTACCATGATAGTACAATGCAATTAATCTAAACATGATAGTGCCATGCAATTAATCTAACATGATAATGCAACCTAAGTGTCACCAGCTTTTAGCAAAGAAATGCCATGAGAATAAATTTTCATCATTGAGCATTTTTGGGACCAGAAAGCTAGTACAATCATCATTGACCACATCATGATGATAGGAATACCGCTTTTTATGGATGTTTGGTAACCTTGTTTTGAAATTGGTACAACCCTCACTAGTTGGATGACCAAACTATGGGAGTCTGAATACTGATGTCAACGGATTCAATGTTGCAAGTGGATTTTTCATATTTAAGATATGGAAGATCTAAATAGCCAAGGGATCCATTTGCATAAACAAGCAAAGGTTAATCCTTCCTCTTATGAGATAGTCCTTGATGGTTCTTTGATGCCCATGTCGTTAGATGAATTCTCATAAGTTGATGAATCTTCCTCAAAATAGTCCTCAAAGGCAAGAAAATATCACGTCTTTATCATGGCCAATCTAGTTGAAACATCATCGATTAGCTAAAAGAGGTGATAAAAAGTCAATTTCCTAAAAAATTATCAAAAGAAAGCTTTAAGTGTTTTGCCATGTTTCATGATTTTCAAAAAGTATTTCCAAGCATTTTGATCTTTAAGATGTTTTGTTAATTTTTAATCCTGAATAATAAAGTCAATGAAGGCTTATGGATCAAGTTGCAGGATCAAATACTTGGGTGGCAAACAATGATATCCATCAAGGTTCACGAAAATTGCTCTCTCTAAAGTCCTGATAAATTTCTCTCTAACATGACTGATTGTAGCACTTATTGAATCCATATGGTACCAAAATTCCAATCCTTGTCTTCCCCCAAGTGATAAATGTGATCATGTGACAACTTAGGGTTGTAGGAAATGCAACAATGTGACTGAAAGCTTTATTATGACTATGTACAAATGACAGATGCAATGAAGGTTTACAAATGGGATGTTGGAAATGCAATATGTACACATGTGACTAGGAAAGAAAAACTTAAGGGAACCAAAGGTGCTTGTTTACCAAGTTTTCACCCTTTGGACAAATCAAGCTCTTTTTTCCTTTTTTTGCTACCAAGGTGCCTATTTGCTAGGTTTTCACCAAGGCACTTTTTATTTTTCCATTTTTTTTGTATTTTTTTTTTTTTTATCATCAAAGTGCCTATTTGCTAGGTTTTCACCAAGACAACATCTTATTTGAGTGTTTTTGATCTTTTCCAATGTTTTTTGGTATTTTCAGAATCTCTTTTGAACTATGTACAATAAATATGATGCTCTCTCATCTGATACTCTTTATACTCTTTCATCTAACTCATGTGTAGAACCTTTTGAGATGAATACTGTTGATGGGTTCTTGGAATTCCTCTCCTTCACAATCTGATAACTTATAGGTTCCTATGCCAAATGAAGATACTATGATGAATGGGCCAAGCCAATTAGCTTCCCATTTGCCTTTCTTCTCTCTTTCAACCTGATTCTTTGGGTTCTCTCACAACACTAAGTCTCCTACCTGAAAGACTCTCAGTTTGATATGTTTATTATAGTTCCTCGAGATTCTATTTTGATACACTTTCAGGTGTTCATAAGCTTGTGTTTGATGCTCTTCAAGTAACTCTGGAATTGTTGAAGTCTAGCGACTCTATAGTCTTCATCTGTGATCAATCCTTGTAATGACACTCATAGAGATGGGATTTCAACCTCTAATGGTAGAACTGCTTTGGCCCCATAGACTAATGAGAATGGTGTGGCTCCTGCGGGTGTTCTTATGCTAGTTCTATAGGCCCACAATGTTGGATTAATTTGCACATGCCAATCCCTTCTTGATTTATTGACCGACCTCTTCAAGATTTTCAAGATATTCTTATTTGTGGCTTCAGCTTGCCCATTTCCTTGAGGGTAATAGATCAATGAGGAGTGGTGAGTGATATGAAATGCTGCACAAAGTTCATCCACATCCTTGTTTTTAATTTTTTTTCCATTATTTGTTATTATGGCATGTGGAATGCCATATCGACAAATGATGTGATTCAAGATAAACATGGAAATTTGTTTACCCGTAGCCATTATCAAAGGAACTACTTCAACCCACTTTGTGAAATATTCCATTGCGGTTATGATGTATTTGTGCCCATTTGAAGAAGGTGGGTAAATGACACCAATTAGATCAAACCCCCATTGGTAGAAAGGCCATGGTGTGACAAATGGGTGTAATTCCTATGCCGGTGCATGTATCATGTCGCCATGATATTGACATTTTTTTCATATCTTCACAAAATGGCAAGCATCCTTTTCTAATGTCTTCCAAAAATACCCTAAGCGAAGGATTTTCTTAGCTAGGTTTAGACCGCTTGAGTGTGACCCGCAAATGCCATCGTGAACCTCGTGTAAAGCTAACTTAGAATCTTCTTCCTCTAGACATCTAAGTAATGTCCCATCAAGACCCTTACGATATAATGTTTCTAAAAGGATTAGGTAATGGGTGGCTTGGCGTATGAAATTGCATTTTTGAGCTCAGGTTTGGTTAAGGGTAGCACTTGGTCTTTGAGATATGTGTATATAGGTCCGTACCAAGGGGAGTCATGTCCATGTAATAGGGCAACAATTTGGGTTTTGGGAAGGTTGAATGCCGGTTTCACCAACTCTTCCACCAAGAACTCATACTTCTCATTTTGATCTGGTTTTTGTAACAAGGAAGCCAAGGTGGCCATGGCACCAGCTGCTCTATTTTTCTCTCTAGGAATCTACTCAAAATTGATCAAGGTAAAGTATTTCTTCCATCCATCAATCATAGTCTTATATGGCATCAAATTTTCATCTTTGGTGTTATATTCATTATTGACTTGATTGATGATGAGTTAAGAATCTCCATAAATTTGTAGCTCTGTGATATTCCACTCTAAGGCTATTTTGATGCCTATAACTAGTGCCTCATATTCCACTATATTATTTGTGCATGGAAACATAAGCTTGTAGGACTTTGGAATAGTGTAACCTTGTAGAGTGACCAATAGTATGCCGGCACTGGAACCTCCTTGAGTATAGGAGCCATCAAAATATAACTTCCATGTTTTTGCTTCTATGTTTACAATGGCAGAATCTAGAAATTCCACTTGAATAGTTTGTGTAGAAGTCATGGGATTCTTGGCTAAATGATCCGCTATCACTTGTCCTTTTATTTCCTTTCTATTGACATACTCAATGTCAAATTCACTCAATATCATAACCCACTTGGCTATCCTACCTGTTAGGGCAGTTTCACTTAACAAGTACTTGAGAGGGTCAATTTTGGCAATTAACTTGATCTTATGCATCAACATATAATGCCTCAACTTTTGAGATGCAAACACCACTACTAGGTAAGCCCTTTCCATAAATGTGTAATTAAGCTCATATTTGATCAAAGTCCTACTCAAATAGTAGATAGCTCTTTCCTTTCCTTGTTCATCTTCTTGTGCTAAAAGCACTCCTAGTGATCTTTCGGTAGTGGATATCTATAGAAGCAATGCTTTGCCCTTAATTGGTGGCATGAGAATAGGTGGATTTATCAAATAGGTCTTCAATAATTTGAAGGCTTGATCTCATTCCCCATCCCACATGAATATAGTATCCTTATGTAGCAACCTAGTGAAAGAATGACATTTTTTGGCCAATTGAGAAATAAACCTTCTTATGGATTGGATTTTGCCTTGTAAGGATCTCATTTGGCTGATGTTCTTAGGTATCTCCATGTCTATGATGGCTTGTACTTTCTCTAGGTCCACTTCAATTCCTTTAGTGGAAACTATATAGCCTAATAGCTTGCTGGATTGGACACCAAAGGCACATTTCTTTGGGTTTAATCTAACTTTGAAATGTTCCAACCGAATGAATATCTTCTTTAGAATTTGTAAGTGTTCTTCTCTTTTGTGGGATTTTGCTAGGATATCATCCACATAATCCTCTAAAAAAGTGTGCATCATGTCATGGAAGATAGTTGTCATGGCCCTTTGATATGTGGCTCCAGCATTTTTAAGACCGAAGGGCATGACATTCCAACAAAAAGTACCCCAAGGGAAAGTAAAGGTTGTCTTTTCTTGGTCTTTGGGTGTAATTTTTATCTGATTGTAGCTACTAAAACCATCCATTAATGAGTACATGGAGTGACCAACTGTCAAATCCACTATGGCATCTATGCTTAGAAGTGGAAAATCATCCTTAGGGCATGCGAGATTCAAGTCTCTAAAATCCATACACACACGAATAGATTTATCATGCTTAGTGACCGGTACAATGTTAGAGATCCATTTAGCATATGCTATTGCCCTTATAAATCCAACCTTTAACAATTTTTCCAATTCTGCCTTCACTAGGAGAGCCACATGTGGGTGCATTTTTTGTAACTTTTGCTTTACAGGTTTAACCCTGGGTCTAACATTCAAATGATGCATTATGAAATCAGGATCCAATCTAGGCATGTCGGCATATGACCATGCAAAGTTCACTTGTTGTTCTCAGAAAAACTTAATGAAATCCTCTCTTTCTAGAGGTGTAAGTGATGTTGCCAAGTGTATAAATTTTGGATCCAATTCTATCCCAATGTTGACTTTTTCTATCGGTTCTATAAGAATAGGTGACCTTTCTTCCTCGTGTTTGAGAAAGGTATCCAATCTCTCTTCCTTTGGTGTCACAGTTGGGTTTTCACTAAAGGAAACATCTTTTATTTTCATTTTTTTTGGTTCTAGTGGTTCCACATAGTGGTTTTCAGCACTAGAACTTTTCATTTTCTTATTTTTTTTCATTTTTTTCTTTTGACTAAGAGAATGGACCCCTGCTGTTCTCATCATGTCTGTATCAAATTCATTGATGAAAGAGGGTTCAACCGCATTAAGGTATTGGTTTGCTGCTTGGTCATTTGGAAAGTAAAGTAAGTCATTTGGCTCAGTTTGGTCCCAATCAATGAGATCCAGATGTATCAAAAGTAAGGATTCATTGGGTAAGATGTCATCAATAGGTTTTATGGACATGACTTCATTTGAGGGTTCATACATTGTATCATTTAGATCTATGATGTGTGCTTCCTTGAGATGGTCCATGGAAGAAGGGTCAAAATCCCCTTCACTTGAGTCCTTGTCGACTTCTACAGGAAACAACATGGGAATAACCACAAGCAGATTAAAACTAACATTTGAATCTCCCTCATTTGAAGGCATCCAAAATATATCTATCCATGCTTTATTGGTAGGGGCGTGCCCTATGTTAAGCCCTTGGATATTAGGTTCTTCATTGATTTCAATCTCTTTCCTTGGGATCTTTGCATAAGTATGTATTGCAATTACCTCCTTATCATGACATGATTCATCTGATAGGGTATCCCACTCATAATCCTGGGAGTCATCACTATCTCTATTGGATTCTAAGGCATTTATTTGAGGATAAAAATCTTGCATTGGGCTTGAGCTTTCACCTTTGTATTGATAGCCTACTCTGGATCTTTCTTGTTTTTCCCTCCAAGTAGGTTCAATGGGTTCTAGTAACCCTCTATTCCTTTGGCCTAAGGGTCCTCTTCCTTTGTATCCCATCTTTTGCATAATCTCAAAACCTTTCCCATATTGCTCGGTTTGTATATTAACATGATGAATTCATTCCATGGGAGTGTTTGAGGTATCTTCTTCATTGTGATAGAGCCATTGAAGTACTTCATTTTCCTCCTTGTCAAATGCTATTGTATCACTTTCTCTTACGAAGTAAGAGTTGTAATTGTGAGGAAAAGATCCTTTTTATGGTTTTCCATGTGTCCTTGGAGATGTGGGCATGTCGAATAGGGAAACAGAGTATTCCCCTACTCCTTTGGAACTAATTTTGCATTGTTTATCAAATGCAGCCATCATTTTATCCATTTTCTCATAATTTTCCTCTTTAATTTTATCTTTTTCCTCTCTAGTGGGTTTTTAAAGTACAATCTCTGATTTGAACTCTTGATTTGAACCTTCACTTGTAATTGGACCCTCATAGCTCATCTTTTCCTTTCCCTTAGTTGACGTTGTTCAGCTAGCTTGAGGAGGGTTTTGAGTAGCATTTAATGTTACGACTGGATCATCCATTTTGGTATCTTCAATAGTGACTCTTTGAATGATTCCTTCCTGGTTGTGTGGAATAAATAGCTCATGAATGGGTTTGAGTGCATTTCAATATTGAAATGGGTTTGAGTCCCCTCCAACCGTGATTTCTTCACCCATGTATGAAAATTTGATGCATTGGTGGTATGTGGATGGGACTGCTTGCATCTCATGAATCCATGGCCTCCTCAACAAAATATTATAAGTTAATTTCATGTCCAATATTTGGCAATTGGTGTCCTTCTTGACTGGTCCCACTTGAATGGGCAATACGATCATGCCTTTAGAGGCCCTTTCAGCTTCATCATAAGCTTTAATGGTGATTTTTTTCATAGGGTCAATGCAAGATTCAGACAACCCTAAGGATCTAACAAGAATTAATGTACAAATGTTAAGACCATCTCCTCCATCAATGAGGGCTCTTTTGACTCTATGCCTTTTGATTAAGACATCTATATGCAATGGTAGATTTTGAGGATGGGTTATAGACATGTCATCTTGATCAGAAAATGAGAGACAATGAGGTGCCACAAGATGACCTACCATATTTTGGAACTTCTCCTCTTCTAAATTAGTAGGAACGTTCGTCTTTATTAGAGATTTTTCTAAAATATCCTTATGGTTAGATGATAAATTTAATAACTCTAAGATAAAGATTTGCGTTGGAGTTCTTTGCAACTGATCAACCAAGCTATAAGGTTTTGTTGCTATAGAATGTTGCTTGACCACAATGTTGGATTGCAGAGTGCTAATAACTTTAGGAGCAACCCCTTGTAGGGTCATTCTAGAAGTTTTCCCTCTTGTAATGACATTTGATACCTCTTTTTGGGGCTGCTCATTGATTATCATAGCATTCACAATGTTATCATAGGGTAGCGCAAAGTTAAGATTATTAGCGCTTTGTTTCTTGCCATTAGATGACTCCCCTTTGTCATGTTTGTAGAAAGGTTGTTTGAATGTACTATGATCTTCATTGTTTTGAGGTCCATCAATGGTGATCTTTCCACCATCGATTAAATCTTTCACTATATTCTTTAGTTGCAAAAATTCATTTGTTGTGTGCCCTCGAATTTTGTGGTACTCACAATGGCTATTGGTACTCCACCAACTAGGCTTGTTATTTGGCTCATAAGGCTGAATGCTGGGTCAAGTAATGACATTATTAGCCATGAGAGTCCTTAATTCCCTTTCGAGGGGTTCACCTAAGGGTGTGAAGTTCCTTTGAGGAGTGGGCACCAAATATTTATCAAATTTGTTATTTCTTGCATTATTTCCTTGGTTGCCCTTATTGGCATTGTTGTTATTGGAAGGTACATTGGATGTCTGATTGGCATTGTTCACCTGATTAGGTGTCCTTGTAAGAGAAAATGGAACCACCTTCAAGTTGCTAGACTCCACCACACCATCATTAACAATTCCCTTATTGTTGTTCTTATACCGACTATTACTATTGAACCAATTATTCTTCTGATTGTTGCCATTGTTGGAGTTATTGTTGTTGGAGTTGTTCTTATTATCTTTGTACAATTTTAGTTCTCCACTTTTGACCAACACTTCCTCTATTGTGACTCCATTTTCAATTAGATCCTAGAAGGTCTTGGGACATTGCATTCATAATCGGTAGTTCAACTTGTTGCTTAAGCTATTTATGAAGATATCCATCTTCTCTTTTTTAGGCACACTCCTAGGATATCTTGCAAAAACTGTTCTCCATCTTTGTAGAAGAGTGAGGAATGCCTCTCCATCCTTTTGTTTCATGTTACATAATGTTATCATTGTGATCTCATGCTTGATGTTTTTGATTAAGGAAAATAGGGTTTAAAGGGGCCTTGAAACCCAAACAGTATTAAACAAAAGAGTAATAAGGTAGATAAAGTTCACCAAGAAGCTACAGCCAAAACAAAAATGATCCAGGCTTAGGCCAACTGTAAAAAAAACAGTTAAAGCTAGGAAATAGAGCTAGAAATAGAAAGCAAAAAACTAGTCTAGGCCCAAAAAAACTAGGGGAGCAGCTTAAGTGAACTCTTTGAGGATCTCCGCTGCTTGAAATTCTAGCTCAGACGCCTTGTCCGCTGCATCCTTGAGTTCAGCCAGATCCTTGTCAGGTTCCTGCATTTCTTTCTTCATTGTACTTGACCTTGTTCTCTTCCTCGGCCCTTCCTCCGTGTTTTTATCTTTGCTGTTGCTTGGAAAGTCCTCTTGTTGCTCCGATGTTCCTCAAATTTATTTATCAAGACTTTTATATTATCATTTGAGGCTTTGAGTATGCTATGACTCTGCTCAGCTATTTTCTATAATGTCCCCTCCAAACTCTGCATTCTTTTCTTCACTCCCTCCATGTTACTCTCCATCTCTTTCTTCTCCTCCATAAGTGTAATTTTTCTGCTATTACCCTCCCTCTCCAGCAGTCCCACCCAAAATTTTAACTCCTGAATTTGATGGAAAGTCCATTTAGTTGTCTATGACACTATTTTTAGCATTATTGAGGACATCCATCTAAGGATGTTCTTTGGTAATGTCACTCAGAATCACAAGGGTGAGGTCAACGATTTCCTCCATTTGAATCTTGCCTTCCTTGTTTTCCTTGACAAGGGTTTTCATCATTTCTCTCTGTAATCCCATCCTGACCGAAACCTTGTGAAAGTCTCTCCAAACCACTCTCTTCTCCTTGTTTGTTATCCTGCAATCATACTGGTTAGTGCCTTGGTCATCAGCACCCTGCATATGATCATCCTCTCTACCCTGACCTTCCTCTTCTTCTTCACTCACCTTCTCTTCTTTCCCTTCTTCCTTATTCTCCTCATCCATTTTCCTTCTTTTCCTTTGTTTCCTGCTACAATCTGTAATATCTTCCCTGTTCGCAGGAATTTTAATGGTGAATTTTTTCTTCCCCTTCTTATTCTCCTTAGTATCCTCCTCCTCCCTAGAAGTATCTACCTTAGCTTCAGCATTATCACCCTCTATGTCCATTCCTTCCACTTCCTCATCATAATCTCTGTTGGAGGAGACCTCAATGCAGTGTTTAGGTTCCGATTTCTCCTTGACCTATTTTTCCTTCTTTATCTTCTTTTTCCCTTTTCTGGAATACGGGAAGGCATCATCATCCAAATCAGAATGCATGTCTTGGCTCTCCTTGGTGTCAGAAGGAACATACTCTTCTCCCCCCAAGTCGAGCTCTTCATCAGATTCTTCCATGCCGCCTTTTCCCTGCTTAATTTCTTTTCCTATGGATTTTGCTTTGAAGTACTCATAAATTAACAACAACAATCCTTCATAAAAAGTAGGATTACCTATAGGTTTCTCCCTATAATCATTTATATTTTCATTGATTGACGAGTAGAGATAAAAGGGAATAGAAATTTTAGTCCCAGACCTGAAATGGTTGAGAAGCACGAAATGGTAGGAGTATATGCGATCAAACCTCATGTCCAGAGTAATGTACTTGATTATCACTCTCAACATGAACCTCCATAGTGGTTTGATAGATCTTGGTAAGTAGTAAGTCCCAGTTTTCTCAAGGGCCTTCTTCTCCGCTTTTCCTTTGGTGCCATATGCTTGATGTTATATGAGTAATGGGCCATGAATTTCAAAGCTAACTCTTCGAAGGATTTAATGTCAGAGGGTAACTTAGAAAACCACTCCATAGCCATGCCTCCTAAGCTTTGTGGGAATAGTCTCATTAAATATGTTATATCATGCATGAAATCTAAGCTCAATGCACAAAACTCATGTAAGTGATCTTGGGGATCCGACGTTCCTTCATACTTGTCATACTTGGGGAACACTACATTGATTGGGAATGGCACCATGACCAAGCTTTTATCAAATTAGAATGGAAACAATGCTTCGATGGAGAAAGGATTGGGAGCTCCACTTTGCTTAATGGTATCCAATTTCATTTGAAACATCTTGAATTGCTTATTCATGATGTCTAAGGTACTCTCCTCAACTTCTAGTAGTTTGAGTTTCATTAACATCATAGTCATGGGGAAGCTTGAGGCCTTTTTGTGCTAAGTCCAGAAAGTGCTTTTCGTTATCTCTATCCATTGCCTTTTCCATGAGCTTTCAGAAATAGGGACATTGGATAGCCTCACTAACCTTTTCATCCGTGGCATCTTCTATCGTTGCTTCGGTGTTAGTTCTAGTGTGAGTGTTGTCTATACCTTGAGTATTTTGATTTGCTCCTCCATTATTGGTATTGCCTTGGTTATTTATGTCAATGCTCCCATTAGTGGCATCACCTTGGTTAGTGAGATTGATGCCACTATTGTCTTTACCACCCAAACTACCATAGTACATCATGTTATCCTCCCCTTCTTGTTCGGGTGATTTTTGGGGTATTCTAGGAGTAGTAGACTCGTCTCCTGGGTAAGGGAGCTCTTGCCTCAAATAAGTTCCATCCTCTTGCAAGGTTTTCTTGATGTAATAAGATCTGGTGAAAGCCAGCATGAACTTTGGATAAAAATCAAGACTACTCGGGGTCTAATCCTTTGCAAATTTTATTTTAAAAATGTGTAGAATAGGATTTTTGACTAGACTACAAGTTGGAGCAGTAAGAACATGGAAAAGGGTATTTGGAAATATACTTAAAATTTTTTGACCCCCCTGCAAATACTCTCTATTTTCCCTTTTAGATTTTTGGGTGTCACTGGCCTGAGTGTAGGCATGACTCAATTTGGTATACGCGTGTACTAGTGTTTTGTTAGGCGGCACTCTGTAGGATGCAGGCGGCAATTTTCCTTTGATAGGCGATTTTCTAGTTTACACAAGCCTATTTACAAGAGTTTTGAGCATGAATTTTTTCTATCTACGCATTTTTATACTAGTCATAGGTGTGACTAAACCTCTGATAGGCATGATTTTTTTGTTCCCAGGTGACACTTCTCTGACCAGGTTGTAAAATTTTGAATTCTTTAAATGTTTGAGATCAGATTTTTTGAAAATTTCTTGTTTGAAAATTAAAAACAAATGCAACACACACATCAATGTCTCTAAAAACAATCTAATGTGTATATTCTCAAATGTTTTCACAAGTATAGCACAAGAATAAATTCCAAACAACCTACCTAAAGTCAAATTGGCTTGTAAACATGGCTCTAAAAAGGTGGATTTTCTATTTTAATTGGGATTTAGTAAGTATTCCGTTCAAAATGGATTGAAATCTCTCATCCCCAAAGTATGTTAAGGGGCTTCCCACACGCACTGAGGTACGATTTTGCACAATCCATTAAGACTACTAGAGGAAGTTCGAGAAATTAAAACCCTTTTGTCATGCACCCCATTAAGGATACATGTGTTTCATTTTAGAGTGGGTTGGATTATCGTGGTAATAGCAAGTGTATCCCACTTTGGGCTATCCCTCTTATAGACCTTGTTAAGGCAAACTCAGGAGGCGAGCCCACTAAATCTCTATTTTAACTAGCATGTTCATTAAAAGCAAGAAAAATGGAATTAAGGTTAAGTGTTTGGGAATTTGTTTCACCTAAAAGGTGAAGAGAATATCCCTAACTTTCCCTTTAGTTCCTTAAACACTCAAGTAGTAAGGTTCTTTTTCAATCTCATTACATAGAGATTCTTAGAAATGGAAATGTTTGGTTCAATTCTTTGCTTTAATTAATGCTATGTTCAAAGAGAAATGACACAATTTAATCAAGTGCAAGCTTGACTAGAAAAATACCTTTCCTTGTAGCTAGCATAGGCTAGGCACATTTTTGAAAGATTTTTTCATTGTTTATCAACTCACCTAGGCAATAACCTCCTCCAAATGTGCTTGTCCTCCAACAAGTTAGTCAACACTAACAATCAAAGTGAGGGGAAACCAAAATCAAATTTACAAAGCATGCATTTTATGTAATGAATTTTAAGCCCTTTAATTGTAAATCTTTCAAACAAAAATTTGAATTAAGGACTAAAGATCCAATTTAAAGAAACAAATTTCTTTTTGTATGCTTCAACTATAGCAAGGTATTCCTGATATACCTTATTTTCCTCCTCTTGTGTACTCTCAAGAACAACCTCTATGTGCTCAAAGTTCTCCTTCTTAATCCTCTTTGCTAAAGCCTTTTCCTCTTTGTTAAATCTACTTTTAGGCTTCTGTACTTTCCTGTGGTGGCTTATTTACTATCAAAATAAAAAAAAACCATGGAGTTAGACAACTGATTGGATCAAATTAACAACAAATATAGACAACAAACATCAGGTGACATTGTCTAGCAAATAGGCATGAACAAACTGCTGACAAGCGTAACTTTGATAATAGTGAGCGTCACTTTGTAGCGGCTCAAGCATTACTCAAAGTTACATAGGCGTGAATAGTTTATCAAGAGGCATAAATAGAACTTAAAATTGCACAAAATAATTCATGCTAAGTGACATGTTAACAACAGTAAGCGATGAATTTCCTCTCCAAAGTGTGATTGAAACTGTAACATGCGAAGCAAAGCGTAAACTTAAGCAATAGCAAATAAAGGTTAGGCGATACTCCCTAAGTCATAGGCGTGACTTTAAGCAGCAAAGGCAGAATTCTTTACTGTCGTAGGCATGAATTTCTAGCTAATAGACATTAATCCAGAGGTGTAAAGCAACAGCTAAAGGTCTGCAGGCATGATTGAATCTTTCGTAGGTGACATTTTATCTATTTCCTGCAAAATAAACATGAAAAATATACAATCCAAGCATGCAAATTAAGATGAAAATGATGAAAATGAGGCCTAGAGCCCCACGATGGGCACCATTTGTGTGTGTGAGTTTGACACCTTCATGAAATTAAGATCTAATAGCATCAATTTAAACTAAATACAATGCAAATCTACTTTAAAATGAAACTACAATCTATAGTATCCCATGGTTCTCTAGAAAGAAGTGGTAAATGAAGCTCTTAGCTTAAATCCTCACTAGTGACACTTCTAAAATGAGAAATTATGCTGCTATTATGCTTTTACAATGCTTTTATGATGATTCCATGCTTAATCTAGTTCAAATTGACAAACTACAATGATAATTGCTCTAAATGCTCAAATTTCTCTTAGAATGCTATTCAAATGCCTATAATAACAATGCTTTTGCAAATGAAATTCCAAGATGGAAATACTCTCCAAAATGCTCCATATTTATAGTAAATGTCCAAGGGTAGGGGGTGGAGTGAAGTAATCATTGTTATCCCTTGGTTGAGTCAAAAACTTTGCTTTGTTCATAAATGGGGGGACAAATGAGGGGACAACCCTTTAAATGGTTTCAAATCTTTGGACAATTTAAATGTTTGAGTGATTTATGTCTTTTTGACCTCAATTTTCATTGGTTCATCACTTTGTTGAAAGAAATTAGGAATATTTAATTTAATTAATTAATTAAATTTAGCCATGTAAGGGTAATAGGTTCATTTTGATTTTTGATTAAAACAACTATACAATTAATTGATTAAAATCAATTATATAGTGTTTTTGACCCTTTTAAGCTTTGATTTAATTATTTAATATCATTATTTAATTTCTCCTTTGCTTTAATTGATTTTGTCCCTCTTTATTCAATTATGTCCATTTTTACTTGTTTTAATCCCTTTAATGCATTTTATTGATTTTTGAGCCATTTATTGATTTATTGCATTTTGAAAAGCACTTATCCAATTTTGCATGTCTACAGATACCATTGTTTCGGTTGTGGACTTTGTAGAGAACTACATACTACAACCACAGAATGAGGTGCAAGCAAAGTATTACAACTCTCAACAGGTTGCTATATTTTTTCATATAGCATTCATGCATGCACCAGAGTATCATTTTTTATATCAGCGATGATCGCTCACATTCTATAGAATTTGTACATGGTTGCTTTCAACTATTTTATGGTCATTTGGAAAACATGGGCATAAAATATCATTGACATATCATATGGTTAGATAATTGTGCATCACAATTCAAGAATTCTTAGATGTTTTATTGGTTGTGTAGGATGCATAAGATTACTAGAATTCAATATATGTAGAATTTCATAGAGGCCGGTCATGGAAAGGGAGAGCACGATGGCGCAGGTGCATGTATTAAAAGAACCTTAGCACGTGAAGAATTAAAGTACAAAGAGAAAGTGACATTGTCAGATGCGGGATGTATTGTCCAGTGATGTAACGCTACAATGGGTCCAAGTAATGAAGGTGAGTCTATAGTTCATATATTTTTTTGGTTGATGGATGAAACTAACATTGCACCATATGAGGATTGTTGTACATTAATAGGATCGAGTGAGCTACACTCTTTCAAAAGTTGTAATGTAGGTTCATGGAGTATCCACACACAACATATGGTGTGCTTTTGTTCATCATGCGTAGATGAAGATTGGGATGGGTGTGAGTCAAAGGAATGGGTTGATGAATGGTATACACGTATTTTGAGTCCACTTGCCTCCTATCATCCCCATGAATCACTACAATTGACATAAATAGAATCATCCATTGACTTTGATCGCTTATCTAATCTAGTACAACCAGGTAAAATTTAGTACTTTATCATAAATATTCAGTAAATTTAGTACTTTATCATAAATATTTAGTAAACTAATGTCCTCATTATGTTTATATCATTACAGGCCATGTTTTTGCTATTATTGCACCTGAAGAAAATGAAGAAGGGACATATTATTATTTGTGTCATTGTGTTGAGTCAAAAAATAAATTGGATCACTCGGTTATCGATGGTGAAGAATTAGAATACCCTATAGGAGTAGTGGTTGTAACTAGTACATGGCTTAGACGGTATGCTATGAAGAACCCTAGGTTGTGGTTGTTCGAGGATTGGGAGACACACAGAAAGATTCTTCATTATTCAAACCTCGTCGTTGCATCAAATGTCCACTTGATTAGATATGGGGGAAGACCGCATAATAAAACTCTTTGGAAGGTTTGTGAGTCAGACCGTTAGGAAATACTTGAGAAATCAAGGGTAGGGTAGACCCAATTAATTCATTGGACTAAATGGAGATACAAAATATTGTAACATGTCAAATTTATATAGCATTGTAAATTGGGTGGACTGTAAATTGCTCATGCATTACCCCATATGTATAATGGGAAGTTTGTAAGATTTAATGACAACCTTTATCTTCTATTTTTTGGGGCAATACTGAAAGGTTTTCTCTACTCAGCTCTTTCCTCTGGTGCTCCTATTGAGCTGAGTTGTAAAAATATTTCTCATTATTAATAAAAAAAACTTTATGTTGTTATGCCAATGACTTGTAGGCACATAATACTTGGAAGGCCATGGAAGAGCCTTAAGGAACCAACTCAATTCAAGGATGCACTATCTCATTTCCTTTCCAATTTCTCCCTCTCTAAAATAGAAGGTTTACATTTTGGTTTATCCAGATAGTGTACCCTCATAGGCCACCTAGTGTACCTAGTGCCTTAACCAAATCAAAACTCAAACCAGACTTCACACCCTGATCCTAATACCTTAGATCATCTCAACATGGTACATTTTACATGTTACAACTTCTTATTCACTCCTATCCACTCATCCTTCACCATTCTTCTACTTTATCCTTTCTAGTAGCCCTTCAAACCTTGAAATCAGCAATTCATTCACAATATCCCCAAACAACCTAGCAATGTTTTTACACTTTCAAATACCCTTTTCAAAGTTACTAAGTTCATATCATTCTCATACTTTCACGACCTGACTGGTGAACACTTCCTTCACCCCCTAACCCTTCGACTAGGCCTAATTAGCCCTTGTCCAAAGAAGCAACTCTATCATCCACTAATCTCCAAACAAGCCTACCATAAACACCACATACAAAAAAACTAAAATCTTCCAACAAAACCTAACCCCGAGTAGTATAAAACTTGGTAACAGCCTTACTTCCTTCAGAAGTAGCATGCCTAGCCAGCTCTCCAGGTAGAACAAACTTGACAACTGTCTTAATTTCTCTGGAGGAAAGTGTCATGATATTGTTACATTTCAGCAGAGAAGAAACCTCATGAGTAATCTTATAAAAAATATCAATCATGAGGCTCTCCATGATATCCATGGCAGCATTGGATATTCCCTTGGAGGGATGTACTTGTTTCAACACCTTGTATATTAACCTCTTGTAAGTTTCTACACTTCTCTTCCTCTTCTTCTTGTTATTCTCAGATTTCATGGCTTTGACTACTAAATCCTTTGTGGGCTTGAACATCACTTTCTTTTCTTTTCTCTACTTTGGAGAAGCCTTTACTTCATTCTCTCATTTCATACCATCTGCTTTAACAGTTATGGAAGCCCTAGAAGCTTTTGGAGGCATGGATTTTATGCTTGTATGAACAACTGACTGGAAGTTTTTGTAGGTTAAGTTTCTTAGAATTCTCAAATGCACTGGTATGGAATTGGATTGTATACAAGGCTTGATTTAAAGCATTGTTTGTGGGTAATTAAGAGCATACGTATAAGGATTTTTCACCGGCTCCCAATATCTTTTGAAGCCACTATGGGATTGTGTGGAATTGAAAGTTGCGTACCTTTTATGGATTTTGGTCCTATGTTGTTACGTTGAGAGGGATGAAATTTAATGCAAGAGAATTTTTGGGCAGATAGTTTTGTTTGTGATATATCAAATCAATAATTTTTTGAGATTTGAAATGGCTAGGTGTATTTATGAGCAAGTTGGGTCAATTATTTTAGTTGACATGTATTGTAAATAGTGATATATTTGAAATTATTTAATTAATTAGTATTTGTGTTATTTATTTATTTGATGGAGTTTTCATTCATTAAGTCATATGTTAAATTTATTTAGGACATGAATTCCAACTTCTCCCTCTCTGAAACAGAAGGTTTACATTTTGGTTTATCCAGATTAATATATTTGCTTCCATTACTAGGTTTTACCTTCTTCCCTTGCAGCTATTCTATTCTTTGTTTCACACAGTTTCCCTTTTTAGGTCCAGATGCCTTTGCTAGAAAATTGGTGACAAAATCATTGCATAAGACTTGTATTTTCTTATTCATACATGATGGAAGGCTATTATGCACTTGTCCTACTTTAAAATACTTGTAAGGGCTACATTCTTTGACAACGGAGAAAATATGGACTATCATCTACCCACTCAAAACTGAAGGCATCTCCATCCTCAATATTATTGGCAATTGAAAAATATCTCCATCCATGAATGAAGGAAGCTTCATGGAGCTCTCTGAGGAATCGTACATGCCATTGCCTTCTGCTGGGATCCACAAGAGTCACCATTGTTCTTTCTCTTGGTAATTTGAGTTTATCTACAAATGTGTTCGGTGTTGTCTGTAGAACAAATTTTCACATAAAATAAGAAACATTACCTTAAGAACCATCTAAACACTGTTATTAAAAAATATGTGACAAAACACAGAACCCCAAAATATCCTTTAGACAATAATAGATCGGCTTCTTTAACCCCTGACAAATAGACTTGTAGAGTATAGGGGACTATAATATAATAGAGATAATTTTCACTTCATTTTCAACATCTTCTATTGATTTTATTTTCAACTCAATAGATAATTTTATGTCCCTCAAGTGATTAGAACTCGTCAGAATAGCACTTGTGGAAGGATCAGGGCATTTCCTCCGTGACTCAAAATCACTCTGGATCTTCTCAGAATTAAAAATAAAAATATATTTTTCATAGCCATTCTTCCCATATATTCGAACTTTGAAATACATCCCCAAAGCATGGAACCATTTGTTCCAATAGCTCTGAATGGCCAAGTAAATGCTAGTGGCAACCTTGTTCGCCACACACAGTCATTCAATCACCACCGACAACTCTGAGCCAAAGTGTCCCTCAAGGTCTCTTAAGCATGAAATCAGTGATCTTTGTAGGGTCATATCTTGGAGCTCATGCAAGGTAGCATCGATCTGTCATTTGCTATAGGACCGTGTTGCCGGGCCTAAAAAAGCTTGTCTCAGTTTTTAGAGATTCAACTTTATTTAAATTTGGCAACACATTCTCAGTCAATGTTAGAACTCACAGTGTTCCTCAATTCAAATGACCAACATTGCATATCCTTCCAACCATCAGTCGTAGCATCAAACCATCTATTCTAACAGCTCTGAATGGCTGGGCAAACGCTAGTGGCAACCTCATTCACCACACACATTCCTTCGATCACCGCCGATGACTCCAGGCTGAAGTGTCCCTCAAGGTCACTTAAGCATGAAATCATCAAAATTTGCAGGGTCATATCTCAGAGCTCATGTGAGGTAGCATCAATCCGTCAGTTGCTATGGGACCATGTTACTAGGGTGTATAAAATCCTATCTTAGTTTTAAGAGATTTAACTTCATTTAAATTTGGCAACACATTCTCAGTCAATGTCAGAACTCAAAGTGTTCCTCAGTTCAAATGACCAATGCTGCGTATCCTTCCAATCATCAGTCATAGCATCGAACCATCTATTCCAACAGTTCTAAATGGTTGGGTAAACACTAGTGGCCACCTTGTTTGCCATGCACAATTGTTCGATCCCCGCCGATGACTCTGGGCCGAAGTGTCCCTCAAGGTCCCTTAAGCATGAAATCAGAGATCTTTGTTGGGTCATATCTTGGAGCTCATGCAAGGTAGCATTAATCCATCAGTTGATACAAGATCATGTTGCTAGGGCCTACAAAAGCCTATCTTGGTTTTCAGAAATTCAACTTCGTTTAAAATCGGCAACACATTCTCAGTCGATGTCAGAACTCAAAGTGTTCCTCAATTCAAATGGCCAACGTTGCATATCTTTCCAACTGTTAGTCATAGCATCGAACCATCTATTACAATAACTTCAAATAGCTGGGTAAATGCTAGTGGCAACCTTTTTTTCCACGCATAGTCATTCGATCCCCGCTGATGACTCCGGGCTGAAGTGTCCCTCAAGGTCCCTTAGGCATGAAATCAATAATCATTGTGGGGTCATATATCAGAGCTCATGTGAGGTAGCATCGATATGTAAGTTGCTACGAGACCATGTTATCGAGGCCTAGAATAGCCTGTCTTGGTTTTCAGAGATTCAAGTTTGTTTAAATTTGGCAACACATTCTTGGTCAATGTTAAAACTCAAAGTGTTCCTCAGTTGAAACAACCAACATTGCATATCCTTCCATTTTTCGGTCATAGCATCGAACCATCTATTCCAACAACTCTAAATGGGGGGTTAAACGCTAGTGGCAACCTCATTCACCATGCATAGTCATTCGATCCCTGCTGATGACTCCAGGTTGAAGTGTTTGTCAAGGTCGCTTAAGCATGAAATCAACAATCTTTGTGGGGTCATATCTCAGAGCTCATGTGAGGTAGCATCAATCCATCAATTGCTACGGGATCATGCTGTCGGGGCCTAAAAAAGCCTATCTTAGTTTTCAGAGATTCAGCTTTGTTTAAATTTGGCAACACATTCTCGGTCGATGTTAGAACTCACAGTGTTCCTCAATTCAAATGGCCAACATTGCGTATCCTTCCAACCATAGATTGTAGCATCGAACCATCCATTTCAATAGCTCTGAATGGCCAAATAAATGCTAGTGGAAACCTCATTTGCCACACATAGTCGTTCGATTGCCACCGACAACTCTGAGCTGAATTGTCCCTCAAGGTTGCTTAAGCATGAAATCAGAAAAATTTTTGGGGTCATATCTCAGAGCTTGTGTGAGGTAGCATCGATTCATTAGTTTCTACGAGACCATGTTGTGGGGGCCTACAAAATCCTATCTTGGTTTTTAGAGATCAACTTCATTTAAAATCCGCAACACATTCTCAGTCGATGTCAAAACTCAAAGTGTTCCTCAGTTTAAACGACCAATGTTGTGTATCTTTCCAACCATTAGTCATAGCATCAAACCATCTATTCCAACATCTCTGAATGGTCGGGTAAATGCTAGTGGGAACCTCATTCACCACACACAATCCTTTGATCTCTGTCGATGACTCTAGGCTGAAGTGTCCCTCAAGGTCACTTAAGCATGAAATCATAGATCTTTGTTGGGTCATATCTCGGAGCTTGTGCAAGGTAGCATCGATCCATTAGTTTCTACGAGACCCTGTTGCCGAGGCCTACAAAAGCTTGTCTCAATTTTTAGATATTCAACTTTGTTTAAATTTGGCAACACATTCTCAGTCGATGTTAGAACTCACAGTGTTCCTCAATTCAAATGGCCAACATTGCGTATCCTTCCAACCATTGGTCGTAGCAAGGAACCATCTGTTCCAATAGCTCTGAATAGTCAGGTAAATACTAGTGGTAACCTCATTCGCTATGCATAGTCATTCGATCCCCACTAACGACTCTGGGCCAAAGTGTCCCTCAAGGTCACTTAAGCATGATATCAGTGATATTTGCGGGGTCATATCTCAGAGCTCGTATGAGGTAGCATTGATCCATTAGGTGCTATGAGACCATGTTGTTGGGGCCTAGAAAAGCCTATCTCGATTTTCAAAGATTCAACTTCATTTAAATTTGGCAACACATTCTCCGTTGATGTCAGAACTCATAGTGTTCCTGAGTTCAAACAACCAATGTTGTGTATCCTTCCAACCTTTAGTCATAGCAACAAACCATCTATTCCAATAGCTTTGAATGGTTGAGTAAATGCTAGTGGCAACCTTGTTCACCATGCACAGTCGTTCAATCCCCATCGATGACTCTGGGCTAAAGTGTCCCTCAAGGTCGCTTAAGCATGAAATCAATGATCTTTGTAGGGTCATATCTCAGAGCTCATGTGAGGTAGCATAGATCTATTAGATGCTACAGGACCGTGTTACTGGGGCCTACAATAACCTATCTTGGTTTTCAGAGATTCAAGTTTGTTTAAAATTGGCAACACATTCTCAGTTGATGTCAGAACTCAAAGTGTTAGTTCAAATGGCCAACATTGTGTATCTTTCCAACCATCGATCATAGCATGGAATCATCTATTCCAACAACTCCAAATGGTTGGGTAAATGGTAGTGGCCACCTCATTCAGCACACATAGTCGTTTGAACGCCGCTGATGACTCCGGGCCAAAGTGTCCCTCAATGTCCCTTAAGCATGAAATCAATGATCTTTGTAGGGTCATATCTCAGAGCTCGTGTAAGGTAGCATCGATCTGTTAGGTGCTATAGGACCATGTTCCCAAGGCCTACAATAGCCTATCTCAATTTTTAGAGATTCAAGTTCGTTTAAATTTGGCAACACATTCCGGTCGATGTCAGATTTCAAAGTGTTCCTTAGTTCAAATGACCAATGTTGTGTATCTTTCAAAATGTCAGTCGTAGCATCAAACTGTCTATTCCAATAGTTCTAAATGGTCGGGTAAATTCTAGGGGCAACCTCATTTGGCACACACAGTCATTCGAACCCTGTTGATGACTTTGGGCCGAAGTGTCTCTCAAGGTCCCAACAACATGAAATCAATGATCTTTGTGGGGTCATATCTCGAAGCTCATGCAAGGTAGCATTGATCCATCAAGTGCTATGGGACCATGTTGCCAAGGCCTACAATAGCTTGTCTCAGTTTTCAGAGATTCAAGTTCATTTATATTTTGAGACACATTCTCGGTCAATGTTAGAACTCATAGTGTTCCTCAGTTCAAACGACCAACGTTGCGTATCTTTCCAACCGTCAGTCATAGCATGGAACCGTCTATTCCAATAGCTCTAAATGGTTAGGTAAATGCTAGGAGAAACCTCATTTGGCACACATAGTCATTTGAACTCCATTGATGACTCCGGGTTGAAGTGTCCCTCAAGGTCTCTTCAGCATGAAATCAGTGATCTTTGTAGGGTCATATCTTGGAGCTTGTGTGAGGTAGCATCAATCTATTAGGTGCTATAGGACTATGTTGCTAAGGCCTACAATAGCCTATCTTAGTTTTTAAAGATTCAAATTCATTTATATTTGGAAACACATTCTCGGTCGATGTAAGAACTCACAGTGTTCCTCAGTTCAAATAGCCAACATTGTGTATCTTTCCAATTGTCGGTTGTAGGATGGAACCATCTATTCCAATAGCTCTGAATGGTCAGGTAAATGCTATGGGAAACCTCATTTGGTACACACAGTCATTTGAACCCCATCGATGACTCCAGGGAAAGTAGTAGGTTGAGTGCAAATATGTATTCTAGTTTTTGTCATTAACAATCAGTCAGTTAGGGGATAATTAGAAATTAGTTTGTAAAAGCATAAGGCTGTACATCCACATCCATCATAGTAATCTTATTAATAAAAGAGCTCTTGCCAACATTAGGGTACCTATAGATCAAAATAGGCCTGGTATTGGGGTCAATAGATGACAACCTTGCCATATGCTGCCTCACGTGTTTGAAGTCGTATCTTTATATTGTGACTATCCTGTGGAACAGGGAACACACCAATGAATATAAATGTTTGATTCCACGTGATCTTGGATAGGTTGTGACATAGAAATATTGCCTTATATTATATTTATATATTTTTTCATTCATTTCATTACTTTTGTTATTATTAGAGTCAAGGAATTGACTGTTATTGAGGATAGTGACCAGCATTTGTAGCACAGTCAACAAGTTAAACATACAAGCCTAACGATAAGGCATGAGAAATTTACAAAGCATAAGATATCCACATAACATAAATTAGTATACATCAATACACCAAACACATGAGTTGCATACCTAAAATAGAAAAAATATATATTCGTAGGGCATGAAGCAAAATATATATGTCCAATAATGTCATATATTGAATATATTGAATATAGTTAAACTAGCTTCCTCAAAGCCAAATGGATGTACAATGTATGACTTATAAAATATACAAAAAATATGTCTACTAATGCCATACAGGCATACAATCCATATCCCTAATCTAGTCCTTTCCCGCCAGGAGAAGAAAACAAATCATGAGCTATCTTCAATCATCGTGTCGATGGAGATGTTGTGGATGTTGTAGTCTTCTGAGTGTGCTCACTCGTCCTCCTGTCTAGACTCTTCTGTAGATCGAGCTGATAAAAAAAATTTAAGCATCAATAACTAATATACATCAAAATTGAATTATACAATGACATAAAATTGAATATTCACTTACCGCTAGCAAATAGTCACTATGTTCATCCACCGAAGGTGGATGCTGGTGATTTGGAGTAATAAGTCCCTACAAAAATGATCAAAATAATAATTAAAATACATACATGAATATCATTATAAAATTCAATACAAACTATTAAAATAACAACTAAAATTAAGTGATCTCTTTCATACCTCAGTCAGTGCTTCAGAACTAGCTACTGATGCAGCTACTCCATGATCCAAAGTATCATGGATAGAAGGAGGAGTCTCTGATGTCAATAACTGAAAATGAAACAAAAAAAAGTAATATGCAGTTATCAAGATTATAAATATTTTTTACAACCCTACAAATGAGTAAATGATACCTCCATGAAGGTTCCACCACATCCTTCAGTGTGCGGTGTTGAAGTCGAAGCTCTAACATTCAACTAGTGCACATGTACATGGAAAATTATAAGATAACCATTCATATAAGAACGTACTACTAACATGTTAATTATAATGCATTATAACATATATACTTGTGGACTCAATGGTGACGTCACAAAGCTAGGTGAAAGAATGTGATCATTGTGCCTCTGGATTTTGATCATAATTTGTCTAGTAATTTAGTTATTCATTCATTTATAAATTAAATATAATCAAGTAAATCAAATTAACATGCAAATAAAGATACCTCAAGGAAAGTGGCACGATGCCCTTCGCTATCTATTGTGAATGTCGATGGTCCACCAGTGAACGTCTAATGCACATGCACAATAAGTTATGATATAATTATTCATATAATTACATAATAATCAAATATGTTAATTAAAATGTTTTATTTGATACATACTTGTGGAATTGATGATGATGTGTAGAAGGGGACATGAGGATCAGTGCCACTTCCACTACCACCACCACTGACACTCTTGCCCTAAATTTTCATCATAATCAATAGATACTAAATTAATTAGTTATTCTTTTATAAATGAAATATGATCAAAGCAATTTAATGAACTTGGAAATATTTACCTGTGTGTCAATGCCAAATGTCATATTTAGAAAGCTATCAGTCATCATTCCAAGATCCTCTTCCTCTCTCTCACCAGTACCAAATGTGCACAAGCATCCACATGACAGATAAATATGCCCCCTCAAGGATTGACCATGGTCACCCTCAACAAAAGGAGTGGCACACTGAATGAGAGTCTATGTTAGAGAACTAATCATGCCTAGTGTGTCCGCCTCTACATGTTCCTTCACAATGGAAGGAATAGTAACATGATCCACTTGTGGCTTTCCAATAGGAACCCTATGTGTGTTAGGGTCACGATGTGCCCCCGCTCGATCAAATGATGACCCCCCTCCTCTACCCTAAGAATCTAGATAGTCAAAATAATTTGGCACCTCCTTGAGTACAAACTCACAATAGTGTTTCCTCAAGAAATATATAGGAACCTCATGATTGTTACAAGGTAGAAAATTAAAGACCATCCACCATCTCTCCCAAAAATTGTTTTTAATGTCTTCATTTAAGTACCAATGAATTGGGAACCTCCTCGTTGTAGTTCTAAGAGTATCCGTGTCCCCTAGTTTTTAAAATAGCTTGCAAATGTCATCTTTTGTGATTTTTTTCTTTTTTATGTCCACATAAGATAATTTATTTGCATAATATTGTTTTTGTTCTTCTCTTTTATCCCACCATAAATTAATTTTCCCACTAACCGAGCTTACATGGGTCAAGATTGCTTCCAATGATTTTGCAAGTCTTTCCCTTCTGGGATTTGTACCACTAGAATCTTTTAACCTAGTAATTAAAGATTCTAATTCTTTTTTCCCTCTTTCAATTTGGTTCATCAAATTTTGTTGTGTTCTAGGAGGAGGTTTCTCGATTGGGGGAGGCAATTGAGGTTCATTTTCTTCATTTTTTTTTTCATTCGGTTCTTCATGAGGAGACAAAGGTTTGGTGGAGGGTTTGGTTGAGGGAGATTATTTCTTCTTAGCAATTAAAAAAGCTAGATTTTAAAATCTTCATTACTCGCAAATTTAAACAAATTTTTTTTTTAACAAATCAAATTGCTACAAAACTAAAATTTTAAAATAAATAAGAGGCATTGGTTATAAAAACACTTACCTCTTCTTCCGGATCGAACTTGACGATGTTGTGGAGCCAGTTGATGGATGAATGAATGAAAATAATGGATTCACAAGACAAAAGAAGAGTGTGTGCGTGCTTGGGAAGCCCTTCTTAGTTGCAAACACTAGTTTGAGGAAAGAAAAATGAGCTTTCCAACCTGCGGTTTTAGCTAAATAGGCTTTTTTCAAAGCATGTGCACGCTATAGGGTGCACACACTTTGTTTTGGATTGCCCAAGCCATAGGGCACATGCCCTATAGGGCACACGCTCTTTAGTGCATATGCACTATGCTTGATGGGGGACCAAAAAGCAAAGTGGCACCTTTTTGGTCCCCCATCTTTGTGCATATACTTGATAATATGTCAATGCAGCTTCACAATTTCTTTGTTCAGTACCAGGTGACCTTTTTCTAGCAAATTTACTTTGTCTTCCTTCCTTGTTCACCATTTCTTCTCTCTTAAAAATGTCTTCCACAAGATTGCCAATAAAAATTCTCTTCTTCAAAAAATACTATGATCGAATATTTTTCCTCTCCAAAATTATGCCTTTGAAAAATAGAAATAGCAATCCTCCTCCAAAAAATGCCTTTGTAAAAATTGATCAATAATAGAAAAAATAATAGAAAAAGAGAATTAATTTATTACGATTCGGTATAAAATAGAAACAAAATGTTTTAGTTTTATACCATTCTAAATTTTTTACAAAACAAAATCATCACTAGCCGACTGACTTCGAGCGAAGTACCCTAGGGAAAATTCCAACGGGGTGTTTCTTCACCATAATTTTCACTTGAGGGGTTTCGTGTGAAGACCCTTAACATGAATCCCCTCAAGTGTCTTCTCGCGAAGGGGGTCTTCGCACGAAGACCCCTAAACTAAAATTTTGCCCTCAAAAAAAAGGTGAACTACAAAAAAATTGTCTTTCCAAGCCTGGGACAAGGACCAAACAAGATGGTTTTTTCAAACATACGATGTCAAATGATGCTATTCAAAACAAGCTTTCTAATGAATATAATTTTAGTACATATTGAGTTAATTATCACTTTTAAATATTACTTTAACTAAACATAGGTTGTTTGGTCATTCAACAACCCGTCTCTTCAAGACTTTGGGAAAATAGTAAATTATAAAAAAAATTATGAAAAATATGTAGGAAAAGCGTATTTGTGTTACCTTTCTATGAAAAAAAACTGAATTTCAATATATACAAAGATCAAGTTAGAGCGATCCAAGTGACCTTATGTCTAAATTACAAGTTTTGTCACTTTATAACTTAATAAACTATGAAATATAGACCCAAAATAAATAAAACCAATTACATCCTTTAGATATCAAAGTTACAAATATAATCTTGAAAGAATTACATCGTTATCATATTTTTAAAAAAAATTATGCTGATCCAAGTGACAGTAACTCCTTAAAAACATAGTTTTTCATGCAAACCACTTTTCGAAGGAGAAGGAAAAATGAATTTAAATTTTTTTAAAAAATGTATATTTAGAAACTAGAAAGAAAATTGTAACAAAATCTAGTTTACATCATCTTTAAATTCCTAATAATTTTATGGAAATAGGTGTTCGAAAGTGAAGTTTTTCTCAGAATGTTGATCTCCATGTCAAAGTTGGCCAAAAAGTGGGACACACTATTGTGGGACCACCCTCATGCAAATAGGATATGATATATTTATCTGATATATCTCTATTGAAGGGTGCGAATTAGTATTCATGTTATGGTTTCTATGATGCTAAATTTGCATCCCTTCATCCCATATTTATGTGTCCAAGAGGTGACACCCAATCAAGGAAGGTAGGCCGACTTGCATAAGCAAGTCATCCCTGCTTGACAAATAAATATTTAATATGAAAGTCATCCTTTTCTTGCCAAATAAATATTACTAAGCAAGTTGTCCCTTCTAGGACAAATTAATAAGGTTTCTTAGAGTCTAATGCAAGGATTTATGAGATGTAATATAATATTATCATTTCCAACATTTTGATCTTATTGAAAAAGGCCATAAATATTAATAAGATTTTTGTGGAGTTTCCCATGGTCCTTAGAACCATGGAAACCCTCGACAAGTTCCAAGTTTAATGTCGAGCACCGATGATGGGGTTCAAAATTTTCAAAATGTTTCAATCTTTGGGCTTTCTCCTTTCCAACCCATTCAATTTTCTTTTCAAATTTCTTCAAGTCTTTCCAAGATCAAGCTTTCAATATTCTACTTTTTCCTTTGGAAAGTGATGTGGCTCCTTTTTCATGTTTGTGGCCCAATTTGTGGTGCTTCATCAAGGTCTTAATGTCTTTCAAGATCATTGCAAGATCAGTATATGATTAGAAAGAAGTTGGAGCATACAAATTAAACAATATATTTAAATGTTGTCATTAATCTTGTCTTTATCTAAATGTAATGACCTTTTAGTTTTAGGCTATTCATTTCAACTTCAAATGAAGGCATGAATGAGGTGACCTTTCAACTCCTTGGGAAATATATAAATGGGTTCAATTCAAAAGCAATAGATAGTTGCAAGCATACATCTCTTTGGGCAATTTTGTCAAACTATGGCATACATCTTGCCTAATGAGTTTGTCAAATTGTATTAGCTCTCATAAATAAATTCCCTTGAGCATACATATCTCCCATGATTTTTCCCAACTTGTATGAACTTTGGGCATACATCTCTTCGACAAGTTTGCCCAAATTGTATGGACTCAAGGGCATACATCCCTCTCACAAGTTTGTCCAAATTGTCTGAATTTTTTATACTCTAAGTGAAATAAAGCTCACATTGTTTGCTACGTGTTTCACAATAACATCAAAATCTTGCTAGTTAGTTTACTTTGTATTTGCAAAATATTTTGGGTCAATATGTGGTATAATGAAAGCCCAAACGCAAACACCTAATATAAATGTGTTCTTTGAGATTTTACATGTTTCCCCACTTGTTCCTTCCACCCACTAGCATTAATTTCCTTTGCAAGCTGATAGCCCAACCCCCAATAGCTTCTTTACAAGGGGTCTAACAATATTTAAATACAAACTTCATACTGGGTCTATTTATGCACCAAGTTTTAAAGTGTTTTTGTTGGTTTTATGTGTCCTGGTGATAGGTTCTTCTTGCATCTTTGCTCCGCCTACCTACATCAATGGAATCCATCCCCTCAATGAATGTAAATGAAGATAATTGGTTTCCCATTGATCCAAGAGCCCATTTTGGGTGTCCTTTGTCTCTAGCCATGGATTTTGGCAGTGCTAGTATGTTACAAATTAGGTTTTGGCACCTAGGTTTTAGATTTTTGGTTTTGATGCCATTTGAGGAGGTCTGTTCAACAATGGTTTTCCAAATGCCAAAGAAAGTTGCACAACATACATTAACACCATAGTCCAATCGCTAAGAGATTACAAACTTGTGAATTAGAAGAGTATTAGTATTGTGATGATATTTTGTTGTAGAACTTCTCCATGGCATCATATATGTGTTTAGGAAGGTTTCCTAGACATAGCTAGAGATTTTCCTTTACCACATTTGTTGGCATGAATGTAATGTTGGATTAGATGAATGTAACAAATTTCTGAAAACATTACAAGCATTGTAATGACCTTTCTCACTTTATATATGGATATATGCAATTTGGTTATAGATTATAAAATTATAAATAGGTTATGTTGTAAGATTTAATGATTATTGGTGTATGCAAATGCATAGCCCCAGGTTCTCCTTTTTCCAATTTTTCCTCTTATGAGTTCATTGTGACTCTATTTCCCAATAGATAGGCACTGGTCAAAGACCATACACCAATCTCGCCATGTTTCAAATCAAATCATTAAAATTGATAGTTAGTTTAAATGGTCCTTCTTGTGCACCCAATATTATCAATATAAAAAAGAAAATATTCTAAGTGGCCAATCAACAATTATAGGTCATGCTTGCACAATCATATAAATGTATATGGGTTAGTGATGCAACCATTTTGAACAGTGACAATCTTTGGGGCTAAGTCAACAAGTTGGGCTTGGCTGTCAATATTTCAATATTGACCATTTTATGAGTTTAACACTGGTTAAGACATACCTTGATGAATATCCTCTCAAGTCTAAGCTAAGCTCAAAGCATAGGAGATATAACCCACTCTCATAGAGTTTTCCTTCAACCCTCCATGGTTTGTTGATGATTTGATCTCACTTGCATGATGACAACCCTAGCCTTGTGAGTGAGATTTGGTTCTAAGAAATAGAACAACGGTTGCTGGACTCAATATGCCAACTACTTAGAAAAGGCTCGTTCTTTTAAATAAGGCTCCAACATATAAATTTCCCTTCATATTCAAACCTTTCAAAATGGAAAACACCTTTCCCCTTTGATAAAGCTTTTGACAAGTTCTTGTGTCTTCCAAATAGACCCAACAATAGAGGTGTCCCTAGACTTGATAATTATAAGAGAAAATAAAATATTCATAATAGATAGATTCATCCAGTCAAATTTATTTTTAAGACCCATGAACCAACCCTTCTAATCTTATTGCATAGGTCCTAAAAGACAACATGTCTTTTCCTTCACCCTCTTCCATCAAACCAAAGAAAGTGTCTAATCAATTTTTGAAACTTTTTAATACGTGAAGGGAAAACTGACCAATAAGAATTTAGGTAATATGCTAAATTTTATGACATACTTAAATCCTCCCTACAAAGGACCACTAGTACATTTGACCCACTTTTTAGACCAACATTTCTGACCAAGTTATAAAATGATTTTCCATGGTCGGTTTATAGACAAAAAATTTGATTTTTTTTACTTCTATTCCCGTGTTGGTCAGAATTACGATGCTAAAGAGTGGTCATAATTTCGACAAACATGGGAATAGAAGTGTAAAAAAAATTTAAATTTTATACATATATCCCGCCTACCAGCACATTTCATTTTATTTCATTTTGGCATAGTCCGCGAGCAAAGGAGTGGTGAAGGATGGTATAAGGAGGGAAGTTGTATGTCGACACCCCTATATGCATCTAGCCTATAAGTTCTAGCATCTCCTTCTCTTCCAAATCCCCTATATGCATCTAGCCTATAAGTTCTAGCATCTCCTTCTCTTCCAAATTACTATTCTCAAACCTGAGAAAGCATCGAGAGAAATAGGCATTCGATTTCAACCATTTCATTGTAGCCTTGGTAAGAGATTCAATTTTTTTGGCATTTTCTTAATGAAGGGTAATTTTTTTATTTTTTTTTTCAAATTGTTTTCATTTGTCATGGGTTTGAAACCCTAATCTCTACACTTCTAATGGTGTTTAGGCCACCATTAGAAGTAGCATGAACACCATTAGAAGTGGCCCATGAATTTCTGGAGATACAAAGCAACCAGTCAACTAAGGGTGGGTTCTTTGTTTCTTCATCAACTGAGTTTAAGGTTAAATTGATTCTACTTTCAGTTTCATTGTAAGAAAATGTTGAATAAGTGGTTGAATGTCATGGAAGTGCAGAAGTGGTTGAATAACTATAACCCAAGTAGATCATTGATGAATTTAAATGATCTAGTTGGGTTACATTTATTTATAAGTCAAATTTTATACATATATCCTTCCTACCGACACATTTCATTTTATTTCATTTTGGCATAGTCCACGAGCAAAGGAGTGTTGAAAGAGGTAGTATAAGGTGGGAAGCTGAACTAGGTCCACACCCATCCACTCATGTCAAGATCTTGTCCAAAATTATGTTGAAATATCCATTGACCTAAATCAAGATCCTTCCCTCTCACTTCCTTCATTACATAATCACTTTTGGAGTATATTCTAAAGTCCTTGAATCCAAGCAAATGATATCTGCTCGTGAAGACACAGTTTGGTGTTTATATTATTAAACTCTCTATCCAATGCAAAATTGATAGAAAAATCATTCATTGATTGGTATTATAAGTTTTGATCATTCCATGTACTTATTATATTATTTTTAAGTCTTAAAATCAAAGAATTTTAGTCATTTTATTGATTGTTCCTGTACAGTTCTTAGCATGCAAATAATCTTTGTCTTGAAGAACCAATGATTTCCTATGCTCTGTCAAATAGGTGGCAAGCAATGATGTATTTAATATTTTTGAAGTGCTTCAAAAGGCTTAAACTCACCAAGACTCTTGACCAATACACCCCCCATCCCACCATCCACACCCATCCACTCATGTCAAGATCTTGTCCAAAATCATGTTGAAATATCCATTGACCTAAATCAAGATCCTTCCCTCTCACTTCCTTTGTTACATAATCACTTTTGGAGTATATTATAAAGTCCTTGAATCCAAGCAAATGTAAGTCAATAACACCAAATATATCACTTAGAAGTCTTGTGAAGAGTCTTGGTGAGTATAAGTGATATATTTGGTGTTATTGAATTGCATTTGCTTGGATTCACAAGATCTTGACATGCATGGATGTGTGTGGATGGTGGGATGGGGGGTTTATTGGTCAATGTGATATGCTCGTGAAGACACAGTCTGGTGTTTATATTATTAAAGTTTATCAATGCAACATTGATAAGAAAAGAATTCATTGATTTGTATTATAAGTTTTGATCATTCCATGTACTGATTATATTGTTTTGAAGTCTTAAAATCAAAGAATTTCAGTCCTTTTATTAACTGTTCCTGTCCAGTGCTTAGCGTGCAAACATTCTTTGTCTTGAAGAACCAATGATTTCCTAGGCTCTATCAAATAGTTGGCAAGCAATGATGTATTCAATATTTCTAAAGTGCTTCAAAAGGCTTAAACTCACCAACAATATTAGTAGTAGTACCTTTGAACCAATTCTAGAGTCTTATTTATCCCAAAATGACCACTAAGACTCCCATTTTATTTCTCTTGGATTAGGTTCTCTCTCATTGAACCTCTAGGCACAAAAAGTAGTCCTCCCATTATTAATAGACCTTCTTGAAGAGTATAATCAGAGTAATCATTGTGAATATAATTTTGAAACTCTTTACATACCTTATACAGAGCTGAGAAGTCTTCATCATCTAGGTAAAATTCTTTGAAATTGTCTATATCAATGCTCCTTAATTGTACCTCTTGGACTGTCAAAAGCCTTCTATTCAAAATGTTTGCAACTTTGTTTTTATGTCCTTTTGTATGCTTGATTATGAAAGTATAATCTTGCATGTACTCTACCCACTTCATATGTTTGTGGCTTAGCTTGTCTTGAGAGTTTAGGAAGCTCAAAGCTAGATTGTCTATATATACCACAAATTCTTTAGGGAGGAGGCAATGTCTCCATTTTCTTAGTTCTTGGAATAATGCATACAACTCCAAGTCACATGAGGAGTATTTATTTTTGGAATCACTTAGCTTTTCACTGTGGAAAGCTATTTATTTGTCTTCCCGATTTAGGACTTCTCCTATAGCAATATTGTTGGCATCACATTCAATAGTGAATAGTTTTTCAAAACTAGGTAGTTCCAAGATAGGTTGTGTGGCTATTTTCTCCTTCAAGATTTCAAAACCCCTGGTTGCCTACTCATTTCACTAAAACTTAGCTTTCATTCCACCTTTTATGGTGTCTAGGATTGGTGCACATATCTCACTAAACTACCTAATGAACTTCCTATAAAATTATGCCAAACCATGGAAGCTTCTTACATCTATAGAAGACTTAGGTTTAGGCCAATTTACTATTGCATCCACCTTTCTAGTATCCATTTTCAAGTTCCCTTATGATATAACAAATCCAAGGTACACCAAATCCTATTTCATGAACTCACACTTATCCAAATTTATGTTTAGCTTTTCTTCATGCAATCTCTGTAACACAATTTTCAAATGCATCAAATGGTCTGCCTTACTCTTGCTGAAAATTGAGATGCCATCAAGATATACCACAACACATTACCTATGAAGTCCTTTAATTTATTCATTGTGTTGTGGGTTCATCTTATAGGAAGCTTTGTTTGCAAGTGAGGCTCCTGGAATGAAGTCTATTTGATGGCTAATGGCTCTCTTAGGAGGTAAGGTAGAAGGTTGTCCATCACTAACTATCTCCTTGTATTGACCTCGTAGCTCTTGCACCTATATGTGTAGTTCTACCTTCTTGTCCACCTTCTCATATTTAGGTTTCAACACTAAATAAAATCCCACTCCTTCACCTTCCTCTAGTGTATTCAAGAACTCTTTTTCTCCTACCAAGAACACATTAGGTCCTACTGATCTCACTTCCCCTTCTTCTATGATTGACTGAATGTTTATGTGACTATATCCTTCTTGAAAGATTAATATTTTTATGTGACTCCATCCTTCTTGAGTCCTTCTAATCATAATAATGTCTCCTACCTCTGAATCAAATTCCACTTTAGAAATCTTGTTACTTGAGGTCTCTTATTGAACATAACTTACTCTTTTTTCTTTACCTTGAGTTGAAGAAATCTTCTCAAAAAATCTATATGCAGGATGCCCATTATGATGACAATTGTAACACTTCATTGAAGATAAATAAGATCTTCTTCCTTGGCCACTAGATCTCCCTCTAAATTCTTTTCTTGAGCCTCTACCCCTATTATAACCATCTCTACTATTGGTTGTGTCCTCTTGTTGTTTTGTGAGCTTAGTCTTACCTTGGGTTCTTTGTTATGAATTTCTTCCTCCAAATCATCCAAGCAAATGATACCTACTCGTGAAGACACAGTCTAGTGTTTATATTATTAAGCTCTCTATTCAATGCAACATTGATAGGAAAAGAATTCATTGATTGGTATTATAAGTTCTGATCATTCCATGTACTTGTGTGTGTGAATTTTGTACCCGATCAGTAGACACAACACTTCAGTAAAACATTAGAGGTTAGCAAAAATCAAAATCATGCAATAATTGAAAACTAAACTAACCAGGTGATTTACTGCCTTATAATAAATGTGAGTATGTATTCTCAGATTGGTCCCAGATCAGTGACCTTGATGACACCTAAACGAAGGATTTGAATGCAAAATCTAGATATGGAATGAATGGAATTAATCTATTTTTTTGGTTTTTCTGTGCAATTATGATAATGAAAACTTGATATGAATCTATGCTAATATAGAAATTGATATGCTAAAATGATCTAACAATAATATTCTAAATGATATGGATACTATGCAAAAATAATAAAAATCTCACAACAACTCGAATTCTCAAGATTGATTCTTCAGTTTGCAATTCAGCAACGTGAGTGTGCAATTCATGGATGGATTTTGGTAGAGTAAGTATGCAAACTTGTGAGATGATTTTTGAAGAGCTGAAGCCTTAATTTATAGAAATCTAGGGCTTTGGAGGTGCATGAAAAAAATCCATAAATCACTCAAATAACTTAGGTTGATTTTTGAGTTATTTTTAAATAAAGGATAATTAACTCACAAAAACATGCAAAAGCAGAGTTCAACTCAAAATAGAATTTAGATTTAATTGATAATTGATAGTTGTCTGCTTTTGTGATTGTGCATGTTTTATTTATGAATTAATTTAATAATAAAGTGATTTATTTCCAACTTAACTGATTTTGAAAAATAAAACAATTGATTTATGGGTAATCAATTATTTTTCAAACTTTTATTCAAAAACAATATTATTAAAAACAACTTGCTTTAATTAATTAAATAAGAATTTAATCAATTATTCATAGGATTTTGGGTTTATTATCAAAATTAAATAATAATGATTAGGAATAAATATAATTAAATTCAACTAAATAATTAAGTGGCAGGATTAAATCTAATTAATTAAATATTGAGAATATTCAATTAATCAAACTTTAGGATAAATTGGATTTATCACCAAATAATCATTAAATTAAAGACAATTAAGATAATTAGGAATATTACTAGGAATATTCTCCCGATGCAGAATTTGAGATAGTCAATTAGGATTCGATAATGTTCAAATGTGCCTTATGTTAGGACTTTGATGTCGATTTCATTCGTATTGTTGATGTATGAGGTTAATGAACCTATAGCCCATTTTTGGGTATTACATTTTGCCCCTCTTTGAATTGATGTGCAAAGCACAGTGGTTCAAAGATAGTCTGTGTATGATGTTTGAAACTGAAGCTTGAAATTGATATTGATATGAGATAGAAACTGATTGAAATTGATATGAAGATAATAGGTCCTGAGTGACCAAAGATAATGTTAACTATAACAACAAATGAACTAATGATTGTGAAAAGGTGTCAAAACACCTGATTCTGAACCTTATGATTGTGAAGAATTGAGTGACCGATTCTAGACCCGATTGTCCTTATATTGAATCGCATTGGTATCACATCTGAACCCTTCAGTTTTTGAAGAACCAAGGTGTTAGGCCATTTTTCTGTCATAGCAAAAATATTTTGAAAATGGCCTCTTCCCTGCAAATGTTTCATGGTGGGTGTCCTGCCCTGTGTTCCTCATGTTGTCACCTTGCTCCAATTCAAAACACACGTGCTGAATCACAAAATCCAGAAAGTTATTGAAGTTTTAAGGTCTCCAGGAAACAAGTTTTAAAATCTGCCACAGTGTCAAAAACCCACAGTGTTTTTGAAAATCCATGATGTTTTCGGTCTATGTGAAAACCCTCATTATTTTCGGTCTTGTGCCTTCCAGCTTTTGTGCACTTGCCTTTTGGTGCCAAAAACTATGTGTTTTTGACCTTGGTCTTAACTGCGCAAGTCCGATTGGTTAGTGGGTCCAGGTCTGCAGGCTCTTCTTGATTGGTTGTCGCATGGCCGCATGTCAGACTTTTCTGACATGCAATCATGCGACCACTTGCCACCTATCTGTGTGGGTCCTAGTTCTTAGTGGTGTTCAGCTGCCTGGCAGTTTATTTTGCCTTAGTCGCGCAATCACGATGGATGGTACGACCGATCTTCTTGGCATTCAGGTAGATTAAAGTTTGGTTTAATCTTGTGGCTTTCATTATACCGTTAATGAAACATGCTCAACCTTTAATGCAGTGGTATAGCGACAGCCGTTGATCTTCCTGTGTGGGCCCAGTGTGACTTCTCGGTGCTTTTGGCAGTGTGGATAAAAGTGGTGGCCTGACAAATTTTCTTCTTGTTTGTTGGTTTGCGTAATGTTTTGGCAGTGCCTTGGTTTATTTGGCGACTTGGTGAACAACGGTCGCGGAGTCGCTAGATTTTTAGCGAAAGGTGCAAAGCATTTCACGAACTGGCGGAAGTTCTTTGGTCACCAGTTCGCCAGATGTGTGGGGTCCATGTTTGTGGTGACCGGGTGAGTGGTGGTGTGACACATGGCAGGTGGGCCCAGGTCTAAAGCTTGGCAGATTGTTTGTGGGGCTGAGGCATAGTGTTCACGGGTTGTCGCATGTTTGCATAACCCATTTTCGGGTTATGCGATCATGCGACCAGGCATAAATTGTTACCCATTTCCTGTGGCAGTGAGGATGTGACTACGCAGCTATGCAACTGAGGGAAAATGGTTAAAGACATGAAGCCCGCAAAATGCAAGGTGACCGTTCAGGTTTAAATTCAAATCTCTGTGAATGTTTCCAGCAAGGACTGAAATTGATGACAGGAAGGGCTGGAGTTGGTAAAACTGATTTTCTCCACTGCTCCAGTGTGCTCTAGGGTGTGAGATGATTGCAGAAGAGGAGTGTCTTGCCATAGGGGAGTAAATGAAATGTACCAAAGGCAGTTGCAGGGTCACTTCCAGTTTGAATTTTGTAGAATTTTGATTGATCTTCAGTGCCTTTCCAGAGTTTTTCATGATTGAAGATTAGTTTTTAGTGTTTTCCCTCCAGCGTGTTTTTTGGAATTTTGCTGTGGTTAGCTATTGTAACCCTATGCCCTAGCTGTCCGTAGCTTGTTGCAACCTATTTTGGGTTTCCAAGGCATCTAGTGGTATAAGTAGTTGAATTTTTTGACTTTTTAAGGGTTCAAATTTGGGATCAGTCTAGAGGTTCTGATTTCGGTTGGTTCCAGGGGTTTGTAGCAGGGTTGTATCGCATTGCATGTAAGCTGAATAGAATTTCTGGAAGTCTTTTGCAGGTTATTGAAGTGGTAGTCTCATTTCTGGTATAGACATGTACATGCCTCATCATACTTAATACAATTGTTTCAAGCTTTCAAGTCTCTGCTTGGTGTTAGTTTTATGAGTTTTGGATTTTCTGGTCCATTGCATTGGGTTGCCTCTGCATATATTCTAGTATTTAGTTCTTGATCTAGGATCAAGTGAAAGATACTTTGGATAGGGCATAGATTCATTAGATTCACCTACAGAAGGATCTTATAAGTAGTGGATGGGATGGAATAGTTGTATTTATAGCTTTGAGTCTTTGACAATAGTTGGTGCATGTTCTATATTTGTTTTTGAAGTGCTGCCCAATGGATAATGGCACTGATCAAGGATTAGTACATTCAGTTGAGTCCAATGTCTGATTGGCTCTTGTCTACCTTCCCTATCCTCATTAATCAAAGACCTTTCTTAAGTTTCAAGTCTTTACCCTTCACAAGACCATTTTACCCGATAGCAATTGAGATTCAATGAATGTTTGGTTAGCATTTAGTAGTCTCTTGCTATCATCTGCTTTGTTTAATCTAGTCCAAAGTCCCAAAATGCCATAAGTTACTAGATTAGGTGCACCCGCCATGGTTTTGCAGAGCCAGAAGTGAAGAGGGCAGTCTTGTCCCTATAGTTGGTCCAGTTGCCTTGCAGAGCTTTCACATTTGGATTTAACCAGTCCTAACATCAGTCTCAAGGCATATTGGCAACCTGTTAGAGCATAAGAGTTTTTGAACACCAACACAATTGAACCGATAGTTACAAAACTGATACAATTTACAAGATTAAGAGAATACCAGATTGATATGGATCTTGATGAATTTGATATGCCTCGAGCGATGATCGATTTGCCCCAAGCGATGAGGTCTTTTTGATGAATCAACAACTAAACGTGGTTGTTGTCTCGATTACTGAGGAAAGATATGATTTCAGCTTTAGATTACAGACTTTGAATGATATGCAATACTTGGAATGATATGCAATACCATGCCCCCTTCGGGATTAAAATTGAAATATGATAAGAAAAGTTAGCGATGATAGTTTAGAAGCATGTTAATTGATTGGAGAAGTGGTTAAACATGTTCAAGAATGCATTTTGCATCATTTAGAGGTCCTGGAGACCAAGTTTGACTAGGTGAAACAATGAGTTGACCATGGTTGACCAAGTTGAAATTTTGATAGTTTGATGTAAGATAATCAGTTAAGTTGAATACTAGATTTATGTGATAATTGAAGGTTGATTATGTAAGTAGTGAATAATATAAATGATCTCAGATTTTGATTTTGATCCTGAAAAAGGATTCTACTTGTTATTTCATTGGAGAAACCTTAGTGTAGGATTCAACTCTTGTTAGATTTGAAGAGACAAGTGGAGAATTGTTTAAGCATTGAAGTTCGTTTAACCATTGTGAGATCATGCAACATGCAAAATGCAAAGAAACATGTAGAATGAAATGCAACGTAAGACCTAGGACCTTGTCACTGATCATGTGTCAGTCATTGTCATCATTAAATTTTTAGGTAACCGGATAAATCAATACAATGCCCACTAGTTATGAAACCATAGACATATGAATATCGATTTGTATGCACAGGATTCAATACAACACCCACTGATTAGGAAACCATGGATATATGAATATTGATTTTTTTTTCAGAATGTTAGATTAGATATAAGCATCAAAGCATAAGCGCTAGGATGACTTGAATATCATGTCCATTTTGATATAGAAATTTGTATAAGCATCAAAACATAAATGTCGTGATGACCTAAATATGCCTTGCATTACAAACACATCAAATAGTCAAGAGATCATTCTAAGTCTAGTGTGAATTACCCGTAGTGACCCTTTATCGTTCACATCCTTAGGTAAGATCACAATTCACAATAGAAGAAAGAACTCACTCAAAAAGACAATAGTTAGATCAAACTTCCTTGGATTTTCTGGGTATCAATGGTTGAGGTACGCATGGCCATCTAATTCAAAATAGAGGCTCTTACAGTTGGACACCATTTCAATCCAAAATTTCCAAAGTTGTTAGATTTTCACATACAAGAAGAAGACAAAGAAAAGATTATGCCCCCAGTCATCACTCTCTAAATCCTATAAAGGACATCATCGAAGAGCTCAAAGAGACACAATATGCAAAAATCTCAATGCGAATCGGTAAGCATACAAGGAGATAAAAACATGAAAAAGCATAGATTGTTTTCAGTTTGTGTTTGATATTTGATTGCGTTGTTGTAGATGCAAAATCCTTTTTGGAGACAGGATAGACTAACTGACTCAAATGAAGCTTCAAAGGACTCTGACTGGATATGACATGCCTACAATACATTGGAGGCCATAGGATATGACATTGATTTCCCCCAAGTTTGAACATTGATAGGATACAGACGCTTGAGTTGATTGGCGTACAAATTGACTTATTGAAAACAAGAATGCAGAAACAAACTGGGAGCTATGGACAAACTAAAGCAAGATTGAAAGCTAGGAAAGACCAAGATTGCATTGATAGATGGAGCATTTTGAAACAAGTGGCACCCATTTGTTGGGTTTTCACCATCTTGGCAGAGATTCTATTTTTGCTACCAAGGCGCCTGTTTCCAGGTTTTCACCAAGACACTTTTTTTCTTTTTCTCATTTTTTTGTATTTTTCATTTTTTCAATTTTTTTGATATTTTTGATATTTTTTTTGTGAATCATCAAGGTGCCTATTGCTAGGTTTTCACCAAGATGTCCATTTTTTCAGGACATTTTAGCATACACTGAATGTCTTAGGCATAGAATTTCTTTAGATGGAGAACATTGATTGGTTCTCAGAGTTGTTCTCCTTCAGTCGTTGAGAGTTGATAGGCACCAGAGCCAAAAGTAACAGTGATTACAAAGAGACCCAGCCAGTTGGGTTCAAACTTTCCCTTGTGTTCTTGATGTGATTGATTTTTAGGATTCTCTCTCAAGACTAGATCACCAACCTAAAATTCGCTGTGTTTGACTTTCTTGTTGTAACCCCTAGACATTCTCTTCTGATATACTCTGAGATGATCATATGCTGCTTGTCTGCGCTCATCGAGTAGTTCAAGTTCTTGCAACCTAGACACTCTGTAGTCATCATCAGTTACTAGACCATGCATTCTAATTCTTAGTGATGGGATTTCAACCTCAATAGGTAGTACTACTTCAAACCCATAAACTAAAGTGAAAGGTGTAGCCCTAGTAGGTGTTATGATACTTGTTCTGTAGGCCTAGAGAGCTGGATTGATCATGAGATGCTAGTCTCTTCCTATTTTATTAACTGTACGGTGCAATATTTTCAATATATTCTTGTTAGAAGCCTCTGCTTGTCCATTCCCTTAAGGATAGTAGATAGATGACCAATGTCGTGTGATCTTGAATTTGGCACATAGATCATCTAGATCTTTGTTCTTGAATTGTCCACCATTATCTGTGATTATAGAATGAGGTATCCCATATCGGCATATGATATAGTTCAATGTAAACATAGAGATTTGTTTTCCAGTTGCTTGTGTCAAAGGGACTACTTCTACGCATTTTGTAAAATAATCTGTAGCTGTGATTATATGGGTATGTCCATTGGAAGAATGAGGATGTATAGCTCCTATAAGATCAAATGCCCATTGGTGAAAAGGCCATTGTGTAGTAAAGGGAATTAGATCCCTCCCTAGAGCATGAATTAAGTTGTCATGCACTTGGCACTTTTGACAATTCTTAGCAAACTTGATAGCCTCTTTCTCCATTTCAGGCCAATAGTGCCCAGCCCTAATAAGTTTTCAAGCTAGTGTTAAACCATTCGAGTGTGACCCACAAATACCATCATGGACTTCCTCTAATGCACGTTGAGACTCTTCCCATTCTAAACATCAAAGTAGCGTACCATCTAGACCTCGTTTGTATAGATTGTGACCAATGATGACATATCGGGAGGCATTTTAGATAAGGTATCTCTTTTCATGGTAGTTGAAGGTATCGAGAATGATTTGGTCTTGGAGATAGAAAAATAGGTTTTTATATCTGGGTGAATCATGACCAACAACAGTGTAGATCATGTGGGTTTTGGGGGAATCATATGCAGGATAAGATAGTGCTTCCACCAGGAACTCATAGCGTAGCTCATGTTTAGGTTGCTGTAATAAAGTAGATAATGTTTCCATTGCATTAACAACCTTATTCTTCATTCTAGGAATTTTCTCAAATGTAACAGATATGAAATACTTCTTTAAATCATCTACCATTCTCTTGTAAGGAATGAGCTTTTCATCTTTATTTTGGTACACATCATTGACTTGATGGATAACAAGTTGAGAGTCTCCATGAATGTGTAGCTCTGTCACTCTCCACTCAATTGCTAGTTTCATGCCATTCAAAAGGGCTTCATATTCTGCAATATTGTTTGTGCAAGGAACTTTAATCTAAATGCTTTTGTGATTGAGTATCCTTGAGGAGTTATGAACAATATGCCTGCTCCAGATCCATTCTATGTATAGGAGCCATCAAAGAATAACTACCATTCTCTAGAAGAAAGAGTCATGATAGAGGAATCTAGAAATTCCATTTGCATTGGTGTATCATCAATCATAGGTGCATCTGCTAATTGATTAACAATAACCTATCCTTTGATAGCTTTTTGTTCCACATATTCAATGTCAAATTCACTTAAGAGCATGACCCATTTAGCTAATCTACCTGTGAGGGAAGCTTTGCTTAGTAGGTACTTGAGTGGATCAATCTTAGCTACCAATTGTGTGGTATGAGCTAACATATAATGTCTTAGTTTCTATGATGCAAAGATCATAGCTAGACAAGCTTTCTCGATCATTGAATAGTTCTTCTCATATGCAACCAATGTTCTACTGATATAGTATATAGCTCTTTCCTTTTTGTTCTCATCATGTTGTGCTAGTAATGCCCCCAGTGATGTATCTATTGCGGAGACATATAAGATCAAAGGCTTCCCTGGAATGGGAGGTATCAAGATAGGAGGATTTGATAGATACTTTTTGATATGATTAAAGTTATTCTCACATTCTTCATTCCATGCAAAGGTCACACCTTTATGCAATATTTTTGTAAAAGGTTGTGATATGTCTGCTAGTTGTGATATGAAGCATCTGATAGATTGAACTCTTCCTTGCAATGTCCTCATTTGACTAATATTCTTTGGAGGTTGCATTTCCATGATAGCCTTTACTTTAGCTAGATCAACTTCAATGCCCTTCTTTGAGACTATGTATCCTAAGAGCTTTCCAAAAGTGACACCAAAAGCACACTTCTTAGGATTTAGTCTAAGACTAAATTTTTCCATTTTGTCTAGTATCTTGCTGAAGTCATTTAGATGTTCAGCTCTAATAATAGATTTTGCTAAAGTATCATCAACATAATTCTCCATAGTCCTATGCATCATGTCATGAAAAATAGAAGTCATGGCTCTTTGTTATATAGCACTAGCATTTTTAAGCCCAAATAGCATGACATTCCAACAGAAGGTGCCCCATGCACATGTGAAAGCAGTTTTCTCTTGATCCTCTGGAGCAATTTTTATTTGATTATATCCAGAAAAACCATCCATTAGAGAATACATCTCAAAGCCCGCAGTCATGTCCACTATCATATCAATGTTAGGTAGTGGAAAATCATCCTTAGGGCATGCTCTGTTTACATCTCTAAAGTCTGTGCACACTCTGATTGATTTATCTAGTTTTGAAATAGGTACAATATTAGAGATCCACTCTGCATAATCAATAACTCGGATGAATTTGGCTTTCAGGAGCTTCTCTAATTCATCTTTTACCAAGAGTGCAACATGAGGATGCATCTTTCTCAATTTTTGCTTGACAAGTTTGACATTTGGAGCTATAGATAAATGATGCATTATAAGATTAGGATCCAACCTTGGCACATCTGAATATTTCCATGCAAAGTTGATCTTCTTTTCTGTTAGGAATGTTGTAAATTTTTGCTTCTCTTCTTCTGATAAAGATTGTGCTACATGGATCAACTATGGTTCCTCTGTTGTTCCCAAGTTGATGGATTGAGTGGGCTCAATTAGAACTAGAGATCTGTCCTATAAATGACTCGAAAGGACATCAAATATCTCATCCTTAGGCACCTCAAAGAGGTTTTCACCTTTGGATACATCTTTTATTTTTACTTTTGTAGGTTCTGAGATTGCCACAAAGTGGTTTTCACCCTCAAAACTCCTTTTCTTTTTATTTTTATTCTTATTTTTCTGACTAAGATACTTGATGTCTGACTCTATCATGCTAACACTTGATTCACTAATGGAAGTACTCATAGGCTCAACTACATTGAGATAACAAGCAAGTGCATAGTCATTCGGGAAGGTATAAATATGATGGCTCAGATTTGTGGAGGTTTGATCAATAAGGTCTGGATATTGGATAGTCAAAGTGGGGAAAGATTGGGAGATAGTGTTTACGGATATGGATCTATCATCATTGGTCCTAACCTAATGCTCGAGTTCAAAGGTGATATTACAACTTAAGACATTCAATTCCTGAATAGGCTCAATGTCATTGTGGGAGTCCAATTCAGCCATAGGTGGATCAGACTCGATAGGTTCATCATTTTTCTCTAGACTTACACTGGGTTCAAGTGCATATTGGTGAATAACATCAACATGTTTCTATGTAATAAGATCATCTTCTTCTGGAATGGCTCCCCATTCATAGTCATTAGATTCTTCATCTATGCCTCTAGGAAATCTAAGAACATGAGTAAAGTCAGGATGAATACCCCAAGAAGGGTTACCCTCATATTTTGATTTGAATTCATACTCATGGGAATCTGTCTCAGAATCACTACCACCTTCATCTTCTTAATTGTTTTTGAGATTAGCTGGTTCTCATGTTGTAACTATCTCTTGATTGATAGTAGGTTCTTATGTTTCTACTACATTAATTCTTTTGATTGGATCATCTTTATCATCATAGAGGTCTTTGATTTCTTTAGGAAAATGCTGATAAGGGATAAGTTCAGAGCTATCTGAATCACTATTTGATGGTTCAGTTTCTTCCTTCTTAAGAAGAGGTTCTCTTGGTGTGATCTTCTCTATGACATGAGAACAATTACCCTTGAGGTGGAAGGGTTTCTTTTTAAAGCCTAGACCAACAGTATCCTTGTTTTCCCTACCAGTATGTGAAATAGGTGTTATAAGACCTTCTCCTTTGACTCCTAGAGGTCCTTTACCTGAATATCCCATCTTAGCTATTAATTTATCTCCTGGACCATATGCCTTAGAAGGGATTTTGGATACTATAGAGTCACTAGTTTGAACAACTTGAGATTCAGGTTCATCTTTGTATAGCCATGCAAGCACAACTTCATCCTCTTCAAATTCCTACTTGGAGACTTGTTCTGCAACAAAATTCTTTTTATAGGCCTCAAGAGGTTCTTTAGAATTTGGTTTGGACTATTTTAAAGATTGTCCATAAGACTTAGGTGAGATAGGGAGAGATTTCAAAGATAAGACTGGCTCTATAGTATATTCTCCCATACTACTTTCTTTGATATTGACCTCTTTTGCAAGATCTTCCATTTTAGATGTGGATGCTTCTTTGGTTGGCTCAATGGAAGATTCCCTATTATTAGGCACAAGTTTATCTACACTTTCCTTCAATGTATTGCAAGTGGTAGATATGTCTATTGGAATAGTGACCTCTACTCCTTCATAAGGAAATTTCAAGCATTGGTGGAATGTAGAAGGAATAGCCTTCATCTCATGTATCCATGGTCTCCCTAGAAGAATGTTGTAAGCCAAAGGTAGATCAAGAACCTGACATATAGTATCTCTGATAACTAGACCTACTCTAATAGGTAAGACAATGGTGCCTTTAGAAGATCTTTCTTGTTCATCATAGGCTTTTATAGTTATTTTCTTTCTAGGATCAATAGCCAATTCTGAAAATCCCAATTGTGTGATCAAGCTGTAAGAACAAATGTTTAGGTTAGCGCCTCCATCTATCAACACACGTTTGACCCTACGGTTCTAGATCAAGACTTCTATATGCAAGGGCTGGTTATGTGGGTGACTCAAGGAGTTGTCATCTTCCTCTGAAAAGGAAATATATTGTGGAGATGTAAGATGTCCAACCATAATTTGGAACCTGTCTAAATCAAGGTCATCAGGAACATTAGATCTGAGCAAAGCTTTGTCTAGAATGGCTCTGTAAGCTGGAGAGATTTGAAGCAACTCAAACATGGAGATTTTTGTGTTAGTGTGTTGGAGTTGTTGAACAATGCTATAAGATGTTGGCCTCATATCTTTAGGATTGGAATATTTAGAAACAACCTTCTATTTGGAAGTGGAAGAAAGATTGAAGGGCATCTTAGGGACATTTGATGAATCTGAGATTTGTCTGTTCAGATGTGCCTGAGCTTGTGATCGAGTCACTACATTAGCTGAAGTATGATCTCTATCTCTTCACACAATTGTGATGACATTGCAATGCTCAGAGTGATAAGGTTCAACCATATTGATAACATCATTATTTCCAGGGTAAGCATAATTGACCTTTGCCCCCATATTAGGTTGAGAAGATGAAACTTCTTGACCATGTTTTAGAAATGGTTCTATGAATAGTATATGATCATTATTGCTCATATGATTATCAATGGTGATATCTCCCTTATCAATCAGATCTTGGATAGTATGTTTCAAGCGTAAGCAGTTATTAGTTTTGTGACCTTTACCCTGATGGAAATCACAAAATTTGTTGTCTCTCCACCATTTTGGTTTAGGCTCAAAATCAGGTGGTCAGATCTCAAGAAAAGAAATGATGTTATTGGACAACAAAGTTCTCATAGCTGATTCTAAATATTCTCCAAGAGGAGTGAACGTTCATTTATTATCAGCAGACCACTTTTTATACTCTGGCTTCTTTTGAGATGATTCAGACACCTTTTGCTCTGAGGCTTTGATGACTTGGGTGCCAATAGTTAGATTGAAAGCTGGTGCCTTTGATGGGGCATGGATAGTATCAACAACACCATCTATGACAATTCCTTTATTCTTGTTCCAGTTTTTGTTCTTGTCTTTAGAACTGGATCTTGATTCGTACTTGTCCTTTTGAAGTGTGATTTCTCCTTTTTTCACAAGTACTTTTTCAATTTTGATTGCATTGTCTACCATTTTATCAAAACATGTATGATCTTGCATTTGTATAGGATAGTTGATTTCTGGGATAAGATTATTGATGAAGATTTCCAGTTTCTCAGTTTCTGGAATAGGCCTAGCATATAGAGAGGATTTCTTCCTCCATCTTTTGAGAAATGTCAAGAATGGTTCGCTTGGATATTGCTTGAGATTACAGATATCAATCATGGTGACTAGATGTTGAATGTTGTAGGAGTATTGCTGATAGAACAATTTGATCAACTCCTCAAAAGTTTTGATAGTAAAAGGAAATCTAGAGAACCAATGAATGGCTGCTCCTCCTAGAGATCGAGGAAAGAGATGCATCAGATAGGTTAGTTTGTGCATGAACTCCATAGATTGTGTACAAAATTCTCTGACATGATCTTGAGGATTAGAGTGTCCATCATACTTATCATATTTTTGCATCTCCACTCTTTTTGGGAATGGTGGCATGTGCAAGTCTTTGTCAAATGGAAAAGGACATAGGGCCTCCATGGAGAACTCCTTGGGTTCCTTTTCTTTCTCAAGGTTATTAAGTTTGACTTGCATGGCATGCATCTGTTTCATCATAGTTGTGAGTGGAGTTTCTTCCTCATGCGTAATGATATCTTCAACATTAAAGTTGGGAGGAATTTTAGCTCCTTGATGAGATAATTGCAAAAAGTATGCTTCTCTATCTTCTTTCAAGAAATGCTTCATCATTCGTTTGAAGTTATCATCATTTTGATAGTGAGCAATTTCTTCAGGTGTGGGTTCCTAATCTGTACCATGTTGAGATTGAGCTCTTTGAGAGCCAAAGTTAGTCCCTACTTGAGACATGGTGGGAGTTCCACCTGGGATAGATTGAGGAGGAGTTTGTTGATTACCTTCATGAGTTGATGAAGGAGGAATTTACCCAGATTTTAATAAAAAATTGCCAAGACTGTCGTCTTCGTAAAGATCGGAATTGTAAAGTTGCTCAAGAGTTGGACCCCTGGCAGTAGTTATAGGTAAGGTATGGGATGCTTCTCTAGATTTCTTGTGAGAGGAAGCTCTAGTTTCCACCATTAACCTTGGGTGAAACAAAAGAATATGATGAAGACAACTAAAGAAAGATCTGATTCAAGAAGTTCAAATGACGCAACCTTGTCAAGGTTTGATTGATTGAAGCTGAGATTAGATGTAGATGAAGGAGGTTGTGCCTTGGATGTATGGGTAGATTCCCAAAAGATAGTGGACATGAGTTCACCACACTTAGTCATTTTGATGATTGATTGAAGATTGATAGCTATGACAAGGTTTTGACACAAGATGAAAAAGACTCAAATCGATTAAATAGAAGGCTAAATCAGATTCAAAAGGACACTTTAGGAAAATGATTGGATTCGTTATATGCCCTGCTCTGCTTCCAACACAATGATTTGTTTGATAGATTCCAAGACGTGTTTCTCAACTCTAGACATGCAGTTTCAGACAAAATAGGCATACATACCCTAGACAAAAATCAAATCTAACAGAAAGTTGACCAACTGACAGTAATAAGCTCTTTGTTTTGCAAATTTCAAGACAAGTTCATGTGAGAGAATGCTATTTCATGCGAGGAAGTACCAGGCTGCGCATGAGAATGTGTTGTCTCGTGCAAAAGAATACTCAGAAAGTTGAAATCTTGCACGATAAAAGGACATAGTTTGACAGTTTTGGCACATATTTCAAGGTACAAATTTCAAGACACATATTTTGAGACATAGTGCTAGCTATTCTCTAATAGTATATTCAGTTCTCACACCAGAAAATGATTTTTGCTCTGATTTTGCAATTGTTGAGTGTTTCAGTATCAGATTGTTTACAAAATTGTCTGTCCAAATTTGAAGATTATACCGGATTGATTTGTTCTTGGTAACCAGATAGATAAATAGGCATGCAAAATAGAAAGCAAGTGATTCCAAGCACATCTGAAAACAATGAACAGGGGACAAAGAAACCCTGCGCATGAACAATCAAGTGACTTATTCCGTAAGAGTGCTAATTGTGTATGTTCCAAAAAGTTTTGCAAAGACGCACATATTCCTAGAAAATGAAAATTTGGCTTCACTAGGGTTTTTAGTAATGGTTTGACTCTGCAACTTTTATGATCTCAAGAGGGTGAAATCCAATCCAGGCACACCGAGGTTTTGACATAGTTTGAGAACTTAATCTTCAGGATCTGCTAGGGAGATCTGACAGCCCAACAAGAGACCACACCTGTGGAGATTTCTTCCATAAGGACATTTATATAGCAGTTGTCACTACCATGGTGAAAATGGCTATTACCACTTGAGGTTCCATCACTTTGGTTGACCCAATTAAGGGAATGTCCACTACGGTTAACCCTCTCTAAAGGTGACTCACAAAATATACCATAGGGGGACTAGATCAGATTCAAGGATCTGGGTTTCTGGTACTATCCAAAAAGGAAGTAGAGCATAACCCCCTAGCCTCTTCACTTCACCAAAACAAAGTAGACAGATTAATCCAACATGCTAAGACTAAGATTATCTCACAAAGATCTATGATGTCAACCACTCATGATCTATCAACCTCTCTGGAGAGAAAATGTATCACTCAGAAGCTGAAGATGCACAAATCTAGTAGAATGTGAGACTCTCTTAGTAACCTCCCTACCTACAAGGATTCCTTTGTTGAGAAGAGTTTCGCTAGAAACCCACTCTCTCAAGAACCATGAATAGTGTTCATAGGGCCTAATTACTATGTGTAACAAAGATGCTGAAAAGTAAATCTATGTTCATTTTTATAGCCCAAAATGAAGTATGTGATATGAAAGTGATAAGAGTCACACAAGCTTGACACGTGAGAGTTTATTTTAATCCAAATCAAAATATTATCATCTTGAGAAGAATACCTTAGGTCCAATGCTCTGTAATCCAAAATTTAGCACACATCCGAAAGTACAAAATCAAGACAAATCAATAGAAAACCGTAAGTGTTAGAAATTAATAATCTGAAAGTATGAATTCACAAATTCTATCTCTATAGAAAAATCTCACATGAGTCAGGATGTGGTCCCGCGTGAGGAAACATTGTCTCGCATGACGAAGGATGAAATCTCGTGCGAGGAAGAATGGTCTTGTGCAACAAAAGATGAAGTCTCACGCGAGGAAGTGTTGAAACCAGCAAAAATTCACGTGGAACGATGAAAAATCTCATGCGAGAATCCATGCAGAGATGTATGAAAGTATGGACATAAAATTAAAAATCACAATTTTGATAGAAAAAGAGCTAATTTTTTTTACCTTAACCTCAAAAGATAGAAAATTGATAGAAATGAAGGGAAACCTATTTCAGGGCCCCATGGTGTGTGCCAAAAATGTGTGTGAATTTTGTACCTGATCTATAGACACAACACTTTAGTAAAACATTAGAGGTTAGCAAAAATCAAAATCATGCAATAATTGAAAACTAAACTAACCAGGTGATTTACTGCCTTCTAATAGATGCGAGTATGTATTCTCAAATTGGACAGAGATTAGTGACCTTGACGACACCTAAATGAAGGATTTGAATGCAAAATCTAGATATGGAATGAATGCAATTAATCTATTTTTTTGATTTTTCTGTGCAATTATGATAATGAAAACTTGATATGAATCTATGCTAATATGGAAATTGATATGCTAAAATGATCTAACAATAATATTCTAAATGATATGGATACTATGCAAAAATAATGAAAATCTCACAACAACTCGAATTCTCAAGATTGATTCTTCAGTCTGTAATTCAGCAACGTGAGTGTGCAATTCGTGGATGGATTTTGGCAGAGTAAGTATGCAAACTTGTGAGATGGTTTTTGAAGAGTTGAAGCCTTAATTTATAGAAATCTAGGGCTTTGGAGGTGCATGAAAAAAATCCATAAATCACTCAAATAACTTAGGTTGATTTTTGAGTTATTTTTGAATAAAGGATAATTAACTCACAAAAACATGCAAAAGTAGAGTTCAACTCAAAATAGAATTTAGATTTAATTGATAATTGATAGTTGTCTACTTTTGTGATTGTGCATATTTTATTTATGAATTAATTTAATAATAAAGTGATTTATTTCCAACTTAATTGATTTTGAAAAATAAAAAAATTGATTTATGGGTTAATCAATTAATTTTCAAACTTTTATTCAAAAGCAATATTATTAAAAACAACTTGCTTTAATTAATTAAATAAGAATTTAATCAATTATTCATAGGATTTTGGGTTTATTGTCAAAATTAAATAATAATGATTAGGAATAAATATAATTAAATTCAATTAAATAATTAAGTGGCAAAATTAAATCTAATTAATTAAATATTGAGAATATTCAATTAATCAAACTTTAGGATAAATTGGATTTATCGCCAAATAATCATTAAATTAAAGACAATTAAGATAATTAGGAATATTACTAGGAATATTCCCCCGATGCAGAATTTGAGATAATCAATTAGGATTCGATAATGTTCAGATGTGCCTTAGGTTAGGACTTTGATGTCAATTTCGTTCGTATTGTCAATGTATGAGGTTAATGAACCTATAGCCCATTTTTGGGGTATTACAGTACTAATTATATTATTTTGAAGTCTTAAAATCAAAGAATTTTAGTCCTTTTATTGAATGTTCCTGTACAGTGCTTTGCATGCAAACAATCTTTGTCTTGAAGAACCAATGATTTCCTAGGCTCTGTCAAATAGTTGGCAAGTGATGATGTATTCAATATTTCTAAAGTGCTTCAAAAGGCTTAAACTCACCAAGACTCTTCACAAGACTTCTAAGTGATATATTTGGTGTTATTGACTCATATTTGCTTGGATTCACAAGATCTTGACATGAGTGGATGAGCGTGGAAGGTGGGATGGGGGTGTATTGGTCAACGTGATCTGCTCATGAAGACACAGTCTGATGTTTATTTTATTAAACTCTCTTTTCAATGCAACATTGATAGGAAAAGCATTCATTGATTGGTATTATAAGTTTTGATCATTCCATGTACTGATTATATTGTTTTGAAGTCTTAAAATCAAAGAATTTCAGTTCTTTTATTGACTATTCTTGTATAGTGCTTGGCATGCAAACAATATTTGTCTTGAAGAACGAATGATTTCCTAGGCTCTGTCAAATAGTTGGCAAGCAATGACGTATTCAATATTTCTAAAGTGCTTCAAAAGGCTTAAACTCACCAATACACCCCCCATCCCACCATCCACACCCATCAGCTCATGTCAAGATTGGTATTATAAGTTTTAATCATTCCATCTACTGATTATATTATTTTGAAGTTTTAAAATCAAAGAATTTCAGTCCTTTTATTGACTATTCTTGTACAGTGCTTGGCGTGAAAATAATCCTTGTCTTGAAGAACCAATGATTTCCTAGGCTCTATCAAATAGTTGGCAAGCAATGATGTATTCAATATTTCTAAAGTGCTTCAAAAGGCTTAAACTCACCAAGAATCTTCACCAATACACCCCCATCCCACCATCCACACCCATCCACTCATGTCAAGAGCTTGTCCAAAATCATGTTGAAATATCCATTGACCTAAATCAAGATCCTTCCCTCTCACTTCCTTCGTTACATAATCACTTTTGGAGTATATTCTAAAGTCCTTGAATCCAAGAAAATGTAAGTCAATAACACCAAATATATCACTTAGAAGTCTTGTGAAGAGTCTTGTTTAGTTTAAGAGTCTTGGCGAGTTTAAGTGATATATTTGGTTTTATTGACTTACATTTTCTTGGATTCACAAGATCTTGACATGAGTGGATGGGTGTGGATGGTAGGATGGGGGGTGTATTGGTCAATGTGATCTACTCGTGAAGACACGGTTTGGTGTTTATATTATTAAAATGTCTATTCAATGCAACATTGATAGGAAAAGCATTCATTGATTGGTATTATAAGTTTTGATCATTCCATGTACTGATTATATTGTTTTTAAGTCTTAAAATCAAAGAATTTCAGTCCTTTTATTGACTGTTCATGTCCAGTGCTTGGTGTGCAAACAATCTTTGTCTTGAGGAACCAATGATTTCCTAGGCTCTATCAAATAGTTGGCAAGCAATGATGTATTCAATATTTCTAAAGTGCTTCAAAAGGCTTAAACTCACCAAGACTCTTCACAAGACTTCTAAGTGATATATTTGGTGTTATTGACTTACATTTGCTTGGATTCACAAGATCTTGACATGAGTGGATGGGTGTGGATGGTGGGATGGGGGGTGCATTGGTCAATGTGATCTGCTCATGAAGACACAGTCTGGTGTTTATATTATTAAACTCTTTATTCAATACAACATTGATAAGAAAAACATTCATTAATTGGTATTATAATTTTTGGTCATTCCATGTACTGATTATATTATTTTGAAGTCTTAAAATCAAATAATTTCAGTCATTTTATTGACTGTTCCTGTACAATGCTTGGCATGCAAACAATCTTTGTCTTGAAGAACCAATGATTTCCTAGGCTCTGTCAAATAGTTGGAAAGCAATGATGTATTCAATACTTCTAAAGTTCTTCAAAAGGCTTAAACTCACCAAGACTCTTCACCAATACACCCCCCATCCCACCATCCACACCCATCCACTCATGTCAAGATTGGTATTATAAGTTTTGATCATTCCATGTATGGATTATATTGTTTTGAAGTCTTAAAATCAAAGAATTTTAGTCCTTTTATTGACTATTCCTGTACAATGCTTGGTGTGCAAATAATCTTTATCTCAAAGAACTAATGATTTCCTAGGCTTTGTCAAATAGTTGGCAAGCAATGATGTATTTAATATTTCTAAAGTGCCTCAAAAGGCTTAAACTCACCAAGAATCTTCACCAATACACCCCCATCCCACCATCCACACCCATCCACTCATGTCAATATCTTGTCCAAAATCATGTTGAAATATCCATTGACCTAAATCAAGATCCTTCCCTCTCACTTCCTTCATTACATAATCACTTTTGGAGTATATTCTAAAGTCCTTGAATCCAAGAAAATGTAAGTTAATAACACCAAATATATCACTTAGGAGTCTTGTGAAGAGTCTTGGTGAGTTTAAGTGATATATTTGGTGTTATTGACTCACATTTTCTTGGATTCACAAGATCTTGACATGAGTGGATGGGTGTGGATGGTGGGTGTATTGGTCAATGTGATCTTCTCGTAAAGAAATAGTCTGGTGTTTATATTATTAAACTCTCTATTCAATGCAACATTGATGGGAAAAGCATTCATTTATTGGTATTATAAGTTTTGATCATTCCATGTACTAATTATATTATTTTGAAGTCTTAAAATAAAAGAATTTTAGTCCTTTCATTGACTGTTCATGTACAGTGCTTAGTGTGCAAACAATCTTTGTCTTGAAGAACCAATGATTTCCTAGGCTCTGTCAAATAGTTAGCAAGCAATGATGTATTCAATATTTCTAAAGTGCTTCAAAAGGATTAAATTCACCAAGACTCTTCACAAGACTTATAAGTGATATATTTGGTGTTATTGACTTACATTTTCTTGGATTCAAGGACTTTAGAATATTGACTTACATGGGGGGTGTATTGGTGTAGGGCACCTAGGCCATTCAGTTTTTCTTTGGGACTTGAGTTCTATAATTTGTTTTGCTTTGTAATATAGTATGTCTTCTAAATCCCTAAACCATCCTATGGTTTGGTTTTAGTCCTTTTTGTGTGGAGGTGTGTATGGTCAAAGAAGACAATCTAATGAACTACCAAGCAATAAACTTTTAATTCTTTACAAATAGTCACTTTTCTACTCATGAAGACATAGTCTGGTGTTTATATTATTAAACTCTTTATTCAATGCAACATTGATAGGAAAATCATTCATTGATTGGTATTATAAGTTTTGATCATTCCATGTACTGATTATATTGTTTTGAAGTCTTAAAATCAAAGAATTTCAGTCCTTTTATTGACTATTCTTGTACAGTTCTTGGCGTGCAAAAAATCTTTGTTGGAAGATGTGGCCCTAACTCGCATTTTCACCATTGGGATTCAATGCCACTATGTGAAAGGTGAATTAAGGAAATGCTTTATAAAAGTTCAAAAGCTCAGAGTTGGGAAGGTTAGTTTTCTTTTTGAACAATGATGCCCTAGGTTGAATATTTTGTATGTATTCAACCAGATAAGATGAAACTCGACTACAACAACAGACAAAAACTATGTGGGATCAAGTTGTTGGATGAATTGGGCCCTTAGAGTTCATGGGATTTCCATATATTAACAAAAACTTAAGATTGTTACAACTGAATAGACTGCTAGCATGAAGGAAGATTTGACCTAGCCAAATAAAGGTCTAATTTTGTAGACTATTAGTTAGACAAATCTTCATTGTCTTATAATTGTCTTCTTTATATACTAGAATTTAAATGGAACATTATGCATAGTAATAATATGCTTAATCTATTAGTAATAATATGCTTAATCTATTAGTAATTATCTGCATTTAATCTACCAATTAATAATAGTTTTGTACTACACATGCAATGTATTGTCAGTTTGAAGATAGTCCATGCCATGTCTGATGGTTAAGAAATGGGAAAGTTATGATGATTTAATTGTAGAACTACTGGTCCCTTGAAACGTTAAAAAACAAATTCTCAAAAGATGCACTCTCATGAAATATGATGACTTCAGGTTATGCACAAAATGGATCTATCTTCTATCACTATGGGAGAAGAGTTTTATGGGAGAAGAGTCTTAAAATTTGTGGGGAGGTGTGTATGGTTGAAGAAGACAATGTAATGAACTACCAAGCAATACACTTTTAATTCTTTACAAATAGTCACTTCTCTGCTCGTGAAGACATAGTCTGGTGTTTATATTATTAAACTCTCTATTCAATGCAACATTGATAGGAAAAGCATTCATTGATTGGTATTATAAGTTTTGATCTTTCTAGCTTGGGCTTGGATCATTCGGCAAATAGATTCATAATAAATGAAGTAGATGAGAGCTGAGCAATTAGCTTCCCAAGAAAAATCTCATAAATGAACTATGTGTACCCCAAATCATGTGCCGTCTATGCATACCTAAATGAACTATAGTTAATTTTGCATCACACTCTGTAGTTGTTGCAGTAGCACTAGAGCATTAGGCACCACTTTCAGCACAATATGATCACTAGACATGTCTGCATGTTTCATGAAATTTGGTCATTATATTTGTCGTTCTTGTTTCCTTAGTACCTTTAGTGGTAAGTCATCTACTTCAAATTCGTACAACGACCATACTTCATAAAACATACAGACCTATCTAGTGATGATCATATTGTGCTGTAGGTGGTGCCTGATGCTCTGCTGCTACAACAACTACAGACTGTGATGCAAAATTAACTTCTTTTAGCTTTACGCTTGTTTCAAATATATCATTTAGGTATGCACAAAGGGCATGGGAAGATTTATGAGATTTTTCTTGGGAAGCTAATTTCTCAGCTCTCATCTACTTCATTTATTATGAAGCTAATTGTCAAAGGATCCAGGCCCAAGCTAGAAAGATGTCTTCCCATTTGAGATATTATCTACATTAGTATGTTACTTTTTATTGAAATTATAATTAGTTCCTTGGTTCCTTAGTAATTGATTTTTATTGCATGGTTGTCTTTGGTTTGTCATTTTGTTTTGAGTGTCTAGTGATTTAAACCAAAGACTTTGACTTAGCCAAAAAATGTGCAAGTCTACATTAGTATTTTTCTTTTTATTGTAATTATAATTAGTATGAATGAACAAAATAATGACAATGCAATATTTGTGATAATTCAATATTTGTCGAAATAGTGTCGATGACTTCGGTCAATGTGCCTATGTGTCAATGTGGTGTTGGCCCATGCATGTTGAAGATGTCATGCACAACAAGTAATCTTGGGTGTCAATTTTGGGTTTGGCCAAATAGGAAAAAGTTATGGATATGTAATTATATTTTATGTTTATAAATAATGTGACAACTAATCATTTTATGAATTAGAACTGATGTACATTTGGTATTGCAGGAAAATAGTGGATGTCAATACTTTTGGTGGGTTGATGAAACCACATTTACATATACCCCATCTACATCTATACCTTATGTAGGAAATGAGTGCAAATTGTGTAAGGCTCGAGAGGCAGCTAGTGCCACCAAGATTGCTTCAATGGCGAAAGCAGAAATCATATTTCTGTGATGCCTTATTTTTGTAGTTTGTGCACTACTTTGTAGGGACCATATGCATAAATGTGGTTAACAGAGGGCTATTGTAGATATTGAATTTGTTTTTAGAGTTTCAAGTAGATACGTTGGACATATTTTGATAAACTCATAAACTTTTTTGTTGTTTATGACTTCGTTATGATTTTCAATATAAAATAAAACAAAATTAAAAAATAACCTTATTATCAAGCTAATTGTTGAAGGATCCAGGCCCAGGCTAGAAAGATGTCTTCCCATTCTGTTGTGGATAGGTGTTTCATAAAAAAAACATACATGTTGCACATGCATTATCGATTCAGAGTGGGAAAATCTTATTTTGGATGCGAGGGAGTGAAGCCAAACACGTAAAGAACATTCACATAAACATGACAGCTAAGAAACATAAATGTAGATATCACAACAGCTAAGAAACATAAATGTAGGCATCACGGTCATAATTTTTTGGAGACGCAACATAATTGAATGGTATATCTAGACGATGCAACACAACTATCACTCCTCTGGTTCCAAGTTGACACTGCAGGATCCAAAAACCATAGATAAGGAATAAATTTAGAGAGCGGAGGAGGTCCATAATGACCAAAATAATACAAGGTCCCTATATTATTTTGGTAGTTATGGCCCTCCTCCTGCGCTCTCTAAATTTATTCTTTCTCTATGGGTTTTGGATCCTGCAATGTTGACTTGAAATTGGAGGAGTAGTGGTTGCGTTGCATCGTCTAGGTATACCACTCAATTATGTTGTGTTTCCAAAAAATTGTGACCATGATGCCTACATATATGTTTCTCAGTTGTTGTGTCCCAAGACCCTTATGACCCTTTACGACCCTTGACGATCCCTAAGAATACATCTTAGAGGTCTTAAAATGTTATAAAGGGTCATAAGAGGCTCCTAGGAGGGGCCATATGAGCTTCCACCTTCACGCGGTTGGCCCTGTTAAGTAGATAATGTTAAACTATTCTCAAAACAAAGAGAAGTGCAATAAGTTAAGGAGAAGCTCTATAAAACCTTCAAAAATATCCCTTCTTTGGCCTCCACTCATACCTCTTCTCAGAATTTAGAAACTTTGGATATTGTTTCTCATACATGCACGAAATGTGCTAGTGATCATTTGGTTAGTGCTTGATAACACATTTGACATCATACCTTTTTCTCTTTGTAGGTTTGGGATCATACAAGAGCATACTGGATTTAATTCTTAAATGCAAACTTTGAGAAAATAGAGTTGTCAATGATGATCATAATCAATGGTGGAGAGTTATCATGATGGAAATGGTTGGAGTACCTTCTATTCAATAGATTTTGGCAAGCGATCCTTCATAGCTGCCACTTTTTTATATTAAAATACATACAAACAACATCAGCTAAGAAGGATCACTTGCCAAATTTTATTTTGTATGTGAAATTTTGGGAGTTGCATTTGAAACTTACGCTAAATAATGTAATTTATTATTAGATTGTTATTTATTGTTGTTTCTTGAATGAATCTCACTACTTACTCATTATGGACTGCTATTTACTGATGAAAATCCTTTGTTCTTGTTTAGAAAATGCTTGTTCTACTTGAAAATTTGCACTACAACATAGCTTGTTGTTCATGAATTGCTTTCCATATTCTTTAAGTGTTCTTTCACAATTATATTCGTCAAAGATTAAATTAGGGATTAAGCATTTTCTGTCACAATTTTATTCGCACATTGATGAGAATCAATGATGGAGAGTTTTTAGATTATGAGAAGATGTATATGCAGTGGAGGCCAGAATGAATGAATCTTATTAGATGTTAATGGGGAATTTAGAGTGATGTTAGGGGGGGCGAGGGGCCAAATGAGTTTCCACCTTCATGTGGTTGGCCTTGTTAAGTAGATAATATTAAAATATTCTCGAAACCAAGTGAAGCTCAAACTAAACCAATGACGTAGATTCAATGGTCAAAAACACCTACTTCTATATGTTGTTGATTGCTTATTTTTTTCACTGTGACTACTCTCCTTTTAAACATATGTTTAGATCTATTTTTTGATAGCAATGAAAAGATCTCATATCTTTAAAATAGTGAGATTATCCCAAGGACAATGATGTCTAGTGTTAGAATAATGAACACCATGAATTAGTGAAAAACCCATTGAATGAATCTACTGTATCAAGAAAATTAATCATGAAACTTGATGTTTCTCATATAAATCTTGATGTTTAGAACCATGATAACCCACTTTCAACTAATAAAAGGATATCCAACCAATATAATCAATACATGGAATGATCAAAACTTGCAGACAAAGATTGTTTGCATGCCATGTAGCACTGTACAAGAACAATCAATCAGAGGACTAAAATTCTTTGATTTTATGACTTCAAAACAATATAATCAGTACATGGAATGATCAAAACTTATAATACCAATCAATGAATGCTTTTCCTATCAATGTTGCATTGAATAGAGAGTTTAATAATATAAACACTGGACTGTGTCTTCACGAGCAGAGAAGTGACTGTTTGTAAAGAATTAAAAGTTTATTGCTATGCCCAATTTGACAATATATTTTATTTTAAAAAATATTAAATTTTTTGTTTCTTTTTCGACCATCCCTCGTCGCACTATCAACCACTATTGGTTTGTCATTTCGACAAGAATGCTATACACTCGACGACTATTATGACCCTAATTCCTCACAATTTCAACCAACATTGGTCGTATTGATGAAATGAGTGGCTGACAATTCTTCCAGGTTGAAGGGATTATTTTGACGATGGGTCCATCAATAATTCAACCACTATATACGTCACAATTTTGATTTCATCATAGTATGTCGAATAACCAACAAAAAAACTTCAACTATAGTTATGGTCGTTTGGTCGACCAATTGTCGTCTAAAAATTGACTAATCCTCGTCGAAAAATAAGCTAAAATTTACTAGTGGACATAACTAACATTGTCATTGAGATATTTTACTAAAAACATTATTCATAAGCCCACTCCACCTTTTTGAAAGATGGGCTGAGAACAAATGGTATCCCCAAATATACAAACAATTTATTAGGGCCTCTGCAAGAACACTCCTTATCCTTCAACCACCTAGGAGAAAAAATTAAGACAACTCAGGATTTTGGACTTCCAAACTAAGATTTTAGAGTAAATGCAAGGCAATGAAAGGAAAGAATATTTTCATATTTTCAAAATTGCCTTTTTCAAGGCAATAAAGAGATAACATCACTAAACTGCAATCTAATAAGTATGTTCTTATAAGGAACAACAAGCCCCTTTCCAGTTAAACTACATTCACCCAGTTTATTCTCTCTCAAGAAGATGAATATCTAGCCAATTTCAAAGGTCAAATCTATCTCTATAGTCATTTGCTACATAAATCATTGAATAATTATCCCTAAGTTACAGAATCAAAATCAGATATAGGTAAGGGTAAAAGACACCAATATGGCACAAAATTTGTGTGGGCTACATGAATTTGGGCACATCCCTACAAAAAGCATATAAATAATTAAGTTTAGAAAATCACATATCATACATATGCTAAACAAAAGGACCATGAATATTACAAACTCAAAATACAATATACTAATCCATTTCTCAAACTTAAACATAATAATAAATATTCAATATTCATAAAAATTATGAATAAATGACCATTTATTTATTTATCTAATAAACAAGCAACATATATTATTTATTTAAATAAATAAATATTTACTTATTTAAATAAATTAAAATTCAAAATAAAAAAGTTAAGAAAGCTCAAAATTATTAATCAAACAAAAGAGAAGAATAAAAGAGAGCAAAAAAAAGTAATTTAAAACTAAATACCAGAAATGTCCTCAGCCTTCAAGTCATGTCCTCATTTGCTATCACTTTTCTCCTTGTGGAAGATGAAACTAACAATATAAACATTTAACAAAACGATATGGTTCGTGGCTTTTATGAGGCAAAAAGTTAAACATAAACCCTTAGAAAATCAAGTTTATAGTTTGAAAAATCAGGATTTGCTCAAGAATTGCCACATCATAACTGGAGTTGGTTGACCAAATCTTTAATATCTCCAAAACCTAAATTGATATTTGATCAAATCTTTATCAATTTGGTCTTCCATCCATAATTGCTTCATTGATCCACAATGGAGCACAAATGAAGCCCTAAAGTAGACTCCTCTCATGGTGAACTAGGTCTTTGTCCAACCCACAAGGGATAGCAAGGGTTTTCCCCCCTAACCTCGGCGAGGACGGGGGGAAAAGTGTACAGTACCTCCCTGATCAATCACCACAAGATAACAAAGAATGATTGGGACAACCATTTTTTTTCTTTTTTATTTTCTTTTTATGGGATCATGCTAAAGACAAGGGAAAACAACACAACGAAGAGCACACCACAACATGATGACCTATATATAGACTTCTCAAATCAGTTATCAGTATGGAAAATCATTTTACATATATAGACCCAAAGGATTGGAACTGAAGCAAAAAGGATGGTGAGAAAATGACTCCCAACACTTCCCTCTAGTATAAATATTTGATCAAGAGTATTACATGATACCTAATTTGAGAATTACTAATTTTCCACTTCCCATAGTACAATAACATTGCATGATACTATATTAAGTTATTATATATTTTTTAAGATAATTTCTTCTTCAATTATAAAAATCACATAAAACTTTTAAGTTAAATGTTATTTTTATATAGAACTAATAATTGTAAAATTAAATAAATTTGACCATTTTAATCTTAAGAAAGATAAAAATATTTTCCCATATCATAAGATTAAGCCTTAAACTTCTATGAACCTACAAATTTAAAATAATTGATAAATTTTCAAAAAAAAATTAAGAAATTATCTCATCAATTTTTTTTAGATAATTATTAATTAAATTAACTTTGATATAATTTAAATAAGAAAATATTTTAATTACACAGTAACATTCACCTTCACTAAAATATACATTCAATTCTAAATTAAATTTAAGAAAAAATATTATCTTTTATTAATATATAAATTTTATTTTATTTAAAACTAATTTTATATTAAATACAAAATTTAAATAAATTTCATTATAAAGACCATTTTCATGCTTCATTATCATGTTATATAAACCTATACTCCTAAATAAAATTAATTATAATTTAAAAGAGGAAAGATTTTTACTTATAAATAATATTTTAACTTCATTAAAATTAAACAAACTTGGTTGTAAACATTTCAAGGTCTTTCTGAAAAAAATTAAGCCAAAAGACTTCTTATAGTGGCAGCGATGTAAACATAAGCCTTTTTGAAAAAAAAATTGACACTCATTGAATATTTTATCATGCCAGAAATGTTTAGCCTCCTTTAACAGTTACAGAGGTATTTGAAAGAACCAGAATAGTGCAAACTATATGCATACCACCAACGCAGAAAAACTAAGAAAAACCTTGCCAACATGCATCCCACCAACGAATAAAACTAAGAGATTGTAAGCATGAAGTTAACATCTCCTGCAACACACTTTTGCTCAGAAAAAAACATTTTCAAGCAGAACATAAACGGCTACATTTACCGCCTGCGAAGAATTGAATTTTATTTATTGAGACGCACTGTAGATATTCAAAACATAAGAGCAGGAAATGGAAACATGTCAAGAGGAGATGGCAATTCAACAATTCTGTAAGCTTGATTTTTCTTCCCCAATTTGTATATTTATTCAATTTGAATATCCTTTCTGTATAAAAACAAATGGTGGAAGTTTCCCAATAGTTTTTTTTTTTTTTTTTGGTGAAATGACTAATCTATGGAGAAGATCAATAGAAGCTTACCTTAGGCTTATGCCTAAGACCTGTACTGTTAGGTATGTTTCGCTTAAAATTGAGTATGAATTATTACTTATATATTAACCTATATTTTGATTATTTGAAATTGATTTTTAGCTGTGAAATCCCTATTACTTACTGTCTAACCTTATGCTATTTGAAATATTTCATTAGTTTCATTTTCAAGATGGAATACACGAATTGCATTGGGTGGTAAATGTTGGTTGCTTTTCCTTTGTATCAAAAGAAGATAGTGTCCTTTGTTTTTCTTTGTTTTGTTCTTTCTTTTAAATTTCTGAGTTGGTTTGTGCTTCTCATTCCTATCAATAAGTGGATACCCGATCTAATTTATATTTCCCTATTTTTGTTAATGAAATGTTCTAGGTATTATATTTGTTATGTGAATTCTGCTTGATTTTTTAAATTTTCAAATAAAATTTGGAAATATCAAAGAATATTATAAGGCTAAGAGAAATGTTTTCCATATTTTGACAGTTCCAATTAAAATAGAACATCACATGAGAGCCGAAGAAAGAAACAGTTATTCTCTCTTTCATTGCAGATATGATTGTCTATTATCTGACAAATAAATTCCCTTCCCATTCATGAGTTCAAGTAAAATTAGTATGAAGAGTAGGCAGGGTTAAGTCTGGTTTTGAGAAAAGGTATAAAATTTATATATATATATTTTTTTAAATATTGTGAAGACTAAAAATTTAAAAACTGATATTTCTTAATTTATTTTAATAATATTTTAAAGTATAAATATTCTTATTGTAATGCAAATAGAAAGAAATATTTTACTTAAATGCTTTCACTAAAATAGAATTCAACAAATTTTATATTCCCCACCTTGAAATGGTTACATGGGGATTTATGACTTTAATTTTACGACAATATTCCCCACCTTGCAATGGTTACATGGGGATTTATAGCTTTAATTTTATTAAAATATTCCCCACCTTTCTTAAATATCTGTATAAATTCATTAGTAGCTGAATATTCTGAATAAGTGAACACCTTTAATCTTTTCAACCCTTCCAATCCTCCTCCCACTTTCTTCAATTTGACACAAAGGTCTAGGCAAAAATTCTCAAGGCATGGCATCGCTCCCTCTTCCAATTCTGGAAACTCCTCTAAATTTTTAAAATCACAGATCACGAAGAACCGGAGGTTTGGAAACGCTCCCGACTTGCCAAACGCCTTTGGCAATTCTATGCACCACTCATTCTCGTACAACATTAATTTCACTAGATTGGGCATTGTTTGCAACTCCGGATAATCAATACAGGGACAACCATATAACTCCAATTCCTTCAGATTTGACAAATCACATATCCACCTCGGCATTAGAAACCTGAATAAATTAAAAATTTCCAGATGTTTCATTTCTCTTATGTGCTCCGGAAGCTGAAGAAGCTTATACCCACTATATGTCATTTCTCCTCCTTCCTCCCGAAAGGACGCATATCCACCAATATTATTCAAGATTTCCAGACGACGCATCTTCACCAGGTGCGCAAGGAGCCCGTCTTCGATCCTCTTCACCTCCCTCTCACGCCTAACCATTATCCGTAGTTCCTGGAGCTGAGTCATATAGGGCAAATCCTCTTCTATGGATTCTAGATGCAGCCACATCGATGTTCACAACGTTCTCAAAGAGACCAACTTGGATGTTCCCTTTGGCATGCGATGAAAACTCCAGCATTCTAAATGCTGAAGACATCTAAGTTCAGTTGTCCATTCTGGTAATTCCACGCACTTCATAGGTATTGCAAGAAACAAGAGACTTTTCAGATATCTCACACAGTCGGGTACCCGCCATATGTGTGTACCCCTTAAATTGAGGACTTTAAGAAGTATCATCTTTCCAACGGACTCAGGCAATGTAGAGATCCCTGTATGGCTCAGATCGAGAACACGCAGTCCTCTCATGGGATTGAACAAGTTCTCCGGAATTCTTCTGATCTCTGTATTCTGAGAGAGTGAGAATGTACGGAGATAAGCAGGACGGCTCCGTGGGAGGGCATTATCTTTTATATCTTTCTTAGCCAATAAAATTCGACACCAGCCAATGCCACCATTTGCATGTGTATAGGCTTCCTCAAGAGAAAAAGCACATTTGTTGTCTCTCGAAATGTTTATGGCCAGGTCATGTAGCAAATCATGAACTGTACAATATTTGGCTAAATCATCATCTTCTTCTTCTTGTTCTTCCCATAGATGAAGCAGACACAGCTGAGCAAGTCGGTCTAACCAATCCCAGGCGATATTACACTGCCTCTCTCCTGCTTCTGCAGGGATGAACCCCTCTGCCATCCATAGATAAACCAGATATTCAGGTTCTATCTTCGCATCCTCGGGGAAGAAAGAAAGATAATCAAAACAGGTTTTGAGATGTACCGGCAAGGAATCGTAACTCAATCTTAATATTTCCATGACACTGTCACGCTCACCAAAGGGAATAACTGCCTTTTTAAGCTCATCAAGCTTGGTCTCCCACTTACTGAGATCTCTGTTGCTGGCGAGAGATGCTGCTGTCGTTTTGATAGCCAGAGGCAAATTTCCACCTTGCCTTACAATCTCACGACCCACCTCTTCCAAATGCAATGGCGCTCTATTTTCTTTACAATCCGGAAATGCATAGAAGCGGAACAACTCCCAGCTGTCTTCATCTGACAAATTTTCCATCTCATAAATATGAGCTTTTGAATTTTGAGCAACCTTTCTGTTTCTTGTGGTCACCACAACTTTACAATCTTTATTAGTTGGCAGACCAAGTTTATCTAAGAGATTATCCTCTGCAGACAACGTCCACAGATCATCCAGCACAATAAGACATCTTTTCCCTTGGACTTGGAGACGTTTATGGATCAATACAGCCGCTCTCTCTTCAGTTACATCAGCTTCCACAATTTCTTTCGTTAAACCTATGTGGGAGGCTATATCCCGTAGTAAATTTTTGACAGAATAAGATTTAGAAATAGAGAGCCAAACGGAATGATGATACCTGGATTTTAAGGCATTGTAGACATTTTGGAGAAGAAATGTCGTCCCCAAGCCTCCCATACCAACGACAGCTATAACTTGATTTTCTGGATTTTCCAACAAGCCTTCCATGTCTTTAAATTTGGAATCGATGCCCACAGGATGTGAATCTCTGGGTAGAAAACTAGTTTTCTTCGCCGGTGTTGATGCCTCTCGAAGTTTTGCATCTTCAGCATATCTTGGAAAGCCCTTAAATGTATTTCCAACCTTTTCTTGCACAGCCAATGCAATCTTCGAACAGAGCATCTCCACATTGCTGCCAATTTTAAGCGAATAAGAATTCAAAAGCTTTTAAAATCAATATGTACAGGGTGAGACAAAACTTTTAAAAAATTAATACAGAGAATAATAACGTATTGAGAGCAAACAATTGAATAGAAAAGTAGTTAAAATAAGCTATGGCTTACTCATTAGATGTGCTGAATTCGTAGCCAGAGATGAGTGAAGAAGAGTGGAGGGCTGCTTTCCAGTCGTTAAGCGTCTCTTCGCTGAATCTCCCCTTTTCTTCATGCTTAGCGAATGCATCTTTATAAACTCCCTTGTCAGGAATAAACAGAGCCTTGGTTTTGAACATGTGAACCAGCTCATTTAGACACCAAGCGGACTCCGCATATCGTGGTGAAAAGATGGCGATTTGCACACTGGAAGAGTAAATGGCACTTTGTATGGCAGACTCAATTGAATCTCCCAACTGTAATTTTTGATCATCAAGAAATGTCCAAAATCCCTTTTCCTCAAGTGAATCATAAAGTGCAAAAGCCACAGTATCTTTCGTGTCAGGGCCTCGGTGGTTGATGAATGCATCATATAATTTTTTGGATACAGTGAAATTTTCTCCTGCAAATTCACTGAAAGAAATTTTGTGGGATGAAGAGGAAGACGCCATGAACTGATCAAGCGCCAAAGATAACTGAGAGTGGAGGCTGGACTGGATTTGATAAAGCTACAGAAAATTTGAAGGCTTTAAAGGAGAAGGGATGCGATATGTAGCGTGACTGACTACATCTCAACGGGCATGCTTTCGTGGAAACGAGAAACTGCAAAGGTGTTCACTTATTCAGAATATTCAGCTACTAATGAATTTATAGAGATATTTAAGAAAGGTGGGGAATATTTTAATAAAATTAAAGCTATAAAACCCTATGTAACCATTGCAAGGTGGGGAATATTGTAATAAAATTAAACTCATAAATCCCCATGTAACCATTTCAAGGTGAGGAATATAAAATTTGTTGAATTCTATTTTAGTGAAAGTATTTAAGTAAAATTCTTCTTTTTATTTGCATTACAATAAGCATATTTATATTTTAAAAATGTTATTAAAATAAATTGAGAGATATTAGTTTTTAAATTTTTTTGTCTTCACAATATTTTTTAAAAAAAGTCTTTTTGAAAAAATATATATAAAATTTTTGAACTTTTCTCAAAACTAAACTTAATCCTGCCTACTCTTCATACTAATTTCACTTTGAATTCATGAATGGGAAGGGCATTTAATTGTCGGATAATGGTCAATCATATCTGCAATGAAAGAGAGAATAACTATTTCTTTCTTCCGCTCTCATGTGATGCTCAATTTTAATTGGAATTGTCAAAATATGCAAAACATTTCTCTTAGCCTTATAATGTTCTTTGATATTTACAAATTTTATTTGAAAATTAAAAAAATCAAACAAAATTCACATAACAAATATAATACCTAGAACATTTCATTAACAAAAATAGGGAAATATAAATTGGATCGGGTATCCACTTATTGAAAGGAATGGGAAGCACAAACCAACTCAACAAAACAAAGAAAAACAAAGGACACTATCCTCTTTTGATACAAAAGAAAAGCAACCAACATTTACCACCCAATGCAATTCGTGTATTCCATCTTGAAAATGAAACTAATGAAATATTTCAAATAGCATAAGGTTAGACAGTAAGTAATAGGGATTTCACAACTAAAAATCAATTTCAAATAATCAAAATATAGGTTAATATATAAGTAATAATTCATACTCAATTTTAAGCGAAACTTACCTAATAGTGCAGGTCTTAAGCATAAGCCTAAGGTAAGCTTCTACTGATCTTTGATGGAGGAAGAAAAAGCAGGGAAGATTAAAATCTTGTCCTGCTGGCAACCACGTCTGCAGGCATTCGCATTCTTCAACACTCCCCCTTAATCTTCACTGTTATATAAGTCCGCAATGCCGATTTCTTCCTGAAGATGTTCAAACACATTCTTTGCCAGTGGTTTTGTGAATATATCAACAAGTTGATCATTTGACCTGCAAAACTCAAGATGAATGTCACCATTGTTTACCAGTTCTCTTATAAAATGATATCTGGTATCAATATGTTTGCTTCGTTTATGAAATACATGATTTTTGGATAAGGCAATTGCAGAATTGTTATCACAATATATCTTCATAGATTCTTCTTGATGATGCCCCAAATCTGAAAGTACTCTCCTCAACCAAACTGCTTGACAAGATGCTGATGTGGCTGCTACATACTCTGCTTCAGCTGATGAGAGAGTGACAATAGGTTGTTTCTTTGATGCCCAAGAGATAGCACCGGAACCTAGATGAAAAATGTATCCGGAAGTGCTTTTTCTATCATCTATGCTACCTCCCCAATCACTATCTGTATATCCAATCAATTTGTAATCATCTAAGGAAGTATACAAAATTCCAAAATTCTTTGTTCTAGCTATGTATCTCAAAATTCTTTTTCCAACTTTCCAATGTGACTCCTTTGGTTCCTCCATGAATCTAGAAATAAGACTAACACCAAACATGATATCTGGTCTTGTGGTGGTTAAATACATAAGGCTGCCCACTAATCTTTTAAATAAAGTTGGATCTACATTAGGACCTTGATCATCCTTGCTAAGCTTCAAACCCAATGCAACTGGTGTAGGGGCTGGATTCACTTTTGTCATCTTAAATCTTTTCAACAATTCACCAGCATATTTGCTTTGACATATGAAGATTCCTTGATCATTTTGACTTACCTCCATGCCAAGAAAGTATCTCATGAGACCCAAATCAGTCATATCAAATTCCTTTTTCATGGCTGCCTTGAATATGCTAATTGACATATTGCCTGTGAATATTAAATCATCTACATACAAACAAACTATCAAAATTTCTCCTTCATCATTCACTTTGATATACAAGGTAGGTTCATTACCACACTTGCTAAAGCCATTGTTCACAAAATAAGAATCTATCCTGTTGTACCATGCTCTAGGAGCTTGTTTCAAACCATATAATACCTTGTTCAATCTGTATACTTTATGTTCTTCTCCCAAAACTTCATAACTAGGTGGCTGACTTACATACACCTCTTCTTCCAAAATACCATTTAAGAATGCTGATTTGACGTCCATTTGATAAACTTTCCATTTGTTTTGAGTTGCTATAGATAGGACCATTCTTATTGTATCTAATCTTGCCACGGGTGCAAATGACTCATTGAAGTCTATACCTGGCTTTTGTGTAAAACCTTTTGCCACTAGTCTTGCCTTGTGCTTTGCTACTTTACCATCAACATTATACTTTGTCTTATAAATCCATTTAACTCCAATCACATCCTTTCCTTTAGGAAGTTCTACTAGATCCCATGTTTCATTCTTTTCTATTTTTTGAATTTCTTCATCCATGGCTGCAATCCATTTGTCTTCTTTTATGGCTTCTTCAAAATAAATTGGATCAGCATGTGTTAATAATGTAAAATCACAACAAAAATCAGCATTTTCATCTTCTTGAGTTTCATCATAAATCTCCCTAAGACTTCTTGTCTTCTTTGATGTGTTTATGGACCTAGACCTTAAAGATGCAAGTGTTGGATTAGGAGACTCACTGCTGTTATTATTTGTTGTAGTGGGATTTGGAGTGCTAGGTGCTTTTGATGGTGTTGTAGGAGCATTTACTTGTATAGGAGGATTTGCAACCTGATTTTCATCTTCTTCATTCTCTTGTAGGACATTAGGTGTACTTGAATTTATTTTGTCTATGCTTCCATCCCATGCCTCTTCTTCAAGAAATTCAACATCACGACTTACTATTAGCTTCTTTGTAATGAGATTGTATAGCTTATATGCCTTTGAATGTTCACTATATCCCACAAATATACATTTCTCTCCTTTGTCGTCTAATTTTCTTCTCAACTCTTGAGGTATCAACGAGTATGCCACACATCCAAAAACTCTTAAATGTGATATATTATGTTTTCTTTTGCTCCAAGCTTCTTCTAGTGTTTTATTTATCACTGCTTTTGTTGGACACCTATTCAAAATATACACTGAACATGCAACTGCTTCAGCCCAATATTCATTTGGTAAATATTTTGTCTTTATCATACTACGTGCCATTTCCATGATTGTTCTATTCTTTCTCTCTGCTACTCCATTTTGTTGAGGTGTATACCTTGCTGTAAATTATTTGTGTATGCCATTTTCTTTGCAAAAATTTTGAAAATCAGTTGAGACATACTCTCCACCTTGATTAGTTCTCAATGTCTTGATAGAATATCCACTTTCTTTTTCAACTTTTGCCTTGAACTCTTTGAAAACATCAAATGTATCAGATTTATACTTCAAGAAATAAACCCATGCTTTTCTGCTAAAATCATCAATAAATGTTATGAAATAAAGTTTTTCACTTATGGAAGGTGTTTGCATAGGTCCACAAATGTTTGAATGTACTATCTCTAATGGTTTTTTTGCTCTATATGATTCCCCAACCGGAAATAATTTTCTATGTTGTTTTGCCAATATGCAACTCTCACATGTGGTTTTAAGTGGCTCTATTTGTGGCAACCCATAAACCATTTTCTTCTTGTATAACAGTTGTAATCCTTTAAAGTTTAAATGTCCAAGCCTTAAATGCCATAGCCAAGATTCATTTTTGCATGAAGCTTTAAAAGCTATTTCATCAACCTTTTGTAAACCTTGTGGCTCAATCATTAATCCACTTTGAATTCTTAGTGGGAACATCCTATTCTTAGTCATTTCAACTCTTGCAATCAGCCTATTGCTTGGTTTCTTGTCTAGGATGACACATTCACCATTATCAAAATATATTCTATAACCTTTTTGTACCAATTGCCCAATGCTTATAAGGTTGTGTTGTAATCCGGGAACTTGTTTTATTTTTATGTTAATTGACCCTTTGCCCATAACTGAAACCTTTTGATCATTTCCCAATTTAACTTCTAATTTTACTGAATTATCTATTGTTGAAAACATCTCCTTCTTACAACTCATGTGGTTACTACACCCACTATCTAAAAACCACAGTTCTTTAGAACTTTCTTGTGCTACATTGCATGTTATCAATATTGTGTCCTATTCACTAGTGTTTGACTGATTTTCATTTGTGAAATGTGCCTTTTGCTTATTCAAATCATATTGTTTTTTCCTACATTCTGATGCATAATGCCCAAATTTGCTACAGTAATGACATTGGATATTGGATTTATCATAGCTCTCTCCTTGATGATGGCTTTGAAGGTGACTGCTCCCCCTTCCTCTTGTTGATGTAGAATGGGCATTTGGGTTTGATGGTGGTCTTCTACTATCAAATTGTGTGTTTTCTCTTCCTCCTCTTGATGAAAAATGTCCTCTGCCTTTGCTGTTGTTTGATCTCCCTCTTGACTTGCCAAATGAGAGCTGAGTCTTGAATGCATTCTCAAATGATGATGACCCTGTTCGGTTCAATCTTTTCTCATGGACTAAAAGTGATCCCATTAATTCATCTATTGATAACTGAGAAAGATCTTTAGCCTCTTGAATGGCTATTACTACAACATCAAATTTAGCAAGCAGACTTCTAAGTATTTTTTCAACAATCTTTTGATCTTCAATCGTATCTCCATAGGTCCTTAACTGATTTACTATTGACATTGCATGAGTGAAAAATGTATCTATTGAATCTGAGTCTTTCATTTGAAGATTTTCAAAATCCCTTCTAAGTATCTGCTGTATGCACCCAAAAATGGTCGCCTAGACTTTGGGCCCCATTTATTTGATTTATCAATCTTGAATCATTTTGATCATTAATCAATATTTTTCAACATTATTAATTTCTTGATCAAGTCTTAATTTCGATCATATATTGGATTTTTATCCTTGGGCTAACCATTTATCCTAAGTCTTTATTTAATTAAAAGGAATATTTCCTCCCCTTTCAATTAAATAAAAAGCCCCACTTTCCTCTTATCCTAAGTTGCACAAATAAAGCATTATTCCTATTTTATAAAAAGGGAAAAAGCACTTTTTGTCTCACATGAGGCTCAAAAGTCAACACTTCACTCTCATTGGAGGATGTTTGTGCACATGGATTGCTCCTCTTTCAAGCTCCACCACTGATTAAGACTTTTTGCCTCTTAATCTCAATGGTCCATTTCTCCTCATTTCTTATAAAAGGAGAGCTCTCTCCTTCATTTGCATATCCATATATTTTATGCTAATGTTATGCTGCAGGTTTTAGGTGCATTTGAAGTTTGAAGACATTGAAGACTTGTTGCTTTCATCATCTAGTTTATATTTATTTTCTTAGTTGCATGATCATGGCATCATAGATTAGATTTCCTTTTATGCAATAGAATAGATCTCACATAGCTTAATTAGGGGCTTGAAATCTATTGTACTTCTTTTCATAGCTTAGTTTGCACTTCATTTGATAGATTAGTCTTGCACATTCATACTAGTTGCATTGGCATTGCATTTTTCATTTAGATTCTTGGGGACATTGGCACTCTTGCCCTTGTCTTCACTTGAATCTCTCATTGCATGGTTGACTAGCAAGGTCACATTCTTGTAGCTCTAGCTGAGAGCAAAACTCATAAGTCCTTTGCAACTCCATGCATAGAGAGCTATGAGCCGCTTTGTGAGGCCTCATTGTTGAGCAACCTTGCATGTAATGGTTCATAGAAGTGCACCATTTTAGTGTGTACATTTCTGGAGCCCACCGTGGGGCAGATTAGATTAGCTTTGTCCCTTTTAATTCTGCATTTTTCATCATTTTCGGATTAATTTTCGGAAAAATCTGCGTCTCTGGTTTTCTGTCTCAGATTATCGTGCGACACTTCTCAGAAATATCGCGCGATATACTTCCTGTCTTGGCGCGATAGTTCGCTCGGAAAGTGTATCGCACTCATATATTGACTTCTGTCGCCTGGCATCGGGCGAAGTATCGCCTGTCGTTGTGCGAAGTATCGCTCAACTGAGAAGTATCGCCCGACTATAGGAAACTATATCGTGCGATACTGTTGAAGACTAAGAAACATCGCCTGGTCTGGCAGAGACTTGTGCTTTCAGTTTTTTTGTCCGAATTTGATTATTTTAGCTTGCTATTTTGTTTTACTTTGTTTAGATAGGTCTAACCTGCATCTTTTAGCTTGAATCCATCAGATTATTGCACATTTACATTTGGATTTTGATTTTGCTAACATTGTGGGTCTAACAAGTTGTGTTTGTAGGTGCTTTCCTTTGCTTGAAAATTGCTAAAAACGCATGTCAAAGAGGGCTACTAACAGTTTTTGCAGGGCTGCCCAAGCATAAAAACAAAAAAAAAAATTTCATTTCTTGCTTGTTGTTATTTTCCTTTCATTTGCGGCATTTACTAATTGTATTAGGAATCTTAATACCTTGTGAAAGGGATCTTGAGGTGGTAGGAGAAGTATGCTCTTCACCTTTAGGTGAATCATAAAATCTTGACCCATCTTAAGGTTTTGGAAGCAAGGGGGTAATTGATCTCTTTGCTTGGTGTGTTTGGGAGAGATTCTTGAGATAGGGGAGTATGCTCTTCACCCTTGTGGTGAATCAAAAACCTTGAACCTCAAGATTTGATCCATTTTTGTTTAGTTTAGGAATCTTTTAGCGGGCCTGCTCTTGAGCAATCAAGAGGAACGACTCAAGTGGGGACAACCTTGTCATCATTCTCCTTGGTGGCAAGTGATTCCAACTCACTATAATCTCAAGGCTATCAAGGACACCAAAAACCTTGATAGACATAACACTTGTCTTTGTTTGATGTGAGTAGCTCATGGGATTGCGACCATGAGGAAAACATTGAACAAGAATGCTTAAGGTACTCTTGAGGCCGCGAGGTCCTAGTCCTTTATGAGGAGCAAGAGGGGTGTTGTGAACGGAAATCCTTATTAAGAACCATAGATTAGAAGCCACCCTCTTTTAGCCGCTTATCTTCTTAGTGCAAGGATTGATCCAAGTGGTTTACCCGGATCACCTTAAGATACTCACCATATGTGTCCCTTTGGTTGTGTCATTTTGACATTTCCATGACAAAGCCAATATCTCTTGTGGGTAACCACTTGGTGTGAGGCAAGGGGGCATCAAGTTGTGGGCTAAGTTGGTAAGTATTGAGCCTTGTCTTGTAGGTAGTAATTGCTTGAATTGTCTTCGATTGTGTGATACCGGTGTAAACGTTCTCAACATACAAACAATCGGTAGCATTCATAGGGTGTTGTTTCAATTTTGATATCACAAGTGTTTGCCTTGGCAAGGTTGCTTTTGCCCTTGTTTCAAGTGTTTGAGACCATGTTTTGATCCCTTGCTGTTTGCAAACCTACCGAAATTCTACTGATACCGTGATTGAAACCAAAAACATCAACCCTTAGACTGAAAATTTTGACCAAACAGACCTAAAAATGCAAATTTCACACAATTCTGGTCAAGAGTTGAATAATTCTGCAACAGCATCGCGCCCTGTAAGGCGAAGTATCGTGCGATACTTCACGCATGCTAGAAATATCGCCCCCTTTGAAGAGAAATATCACGCGATAGTTCACCCCTGACGGACTATCGCCTGACCTGCTTGGAGTATATCGCCCGAAAGTGTTAAGAAGTATCGCCTGTCATAGAGCGAAGTATCGCACGGGTATAGGTTTATCGCCCTAGTAGCCTGGAGTATATCGCCTGGTTCATTTTTGTCGTGCTTAAATTTTGGTCAGTTTCAGTTGCTGTCAATTAGGCCAGGTCTTAGAACAGGCTTCTCACCCTGACGTTTGAGATCTGTCTTGACTCTAAATTTCTGGTTCTTAGTTCTCCGGGATAGCATCATTTGATTTACAAAGTCACTTTGGAATAATTGTCAAGTTAGAAAGCCATTCTTGATGCCAAGGTTCATCTTTAAAATTGTTAGCTATATTCTGGGAAAATTTTAGTTCTCTTATTGTCCAAATCGCTTTCATTTTCAATTATCTTTTGGCCTAGTCCAACCTCCTGATTCAAAAGTGCAAGGGTAGTCACCCTTTGAGTTGAAGCACCTCTTTGACAGTGTTGGTAAAGCCCCCTTTCTTTTCTTTTTTTTCATTTCTCTTTGGACAATAGAGAATTTCGATTATCCTAGTTTGGTGTTGACACTTTGAAAGGTCACCTTATCATTGAGAATATCTCTCTTTCATGTCAGTTACGACAAGGTACCAAGTTAATCAAGGGAAGCGACCCCCTGTTGCCTTTAGCCAGTTACCATCTATCAAGACCCGTCGACAACCTAAAGGAAAAGGACCCCTTTTTGACCAATCTCCTAAGAGTGAATCCAAGGTTTGTTTCAATCCGGGAGCTAACCCTAGTGAAGTGAGCACCTCTTTCATACCACTTTCATCAAGTATGGACATGAGTTACACTTTCACCCGACAACAAAGAGAAGCCATGAATCAAACTCTCGAGGATATCTTTCAACGACACAAAAGAGAGTATGGTGGTTCTTCTCATGCCAGTCCACCCGGGTCACCTCCTAACAACGCGAGGTATTTTGATGCTCATCAACGAGCCAAAAGACAGCATAAGTCAGCTCACTCAGATTCAGGGTCACAACACGAAGACCAGAACAACGAATCTAGTGATCACCATATCAACGCAGCTAATGCAATAAGGCATTCAAGACAAACCTCCCCACTTAAGGACACTTCTCGATATGCAAATACAAGATTGAGAAGCATTGAGAGAGAGAAGCAAGCCTACTTAGATGAACAGGCTGCAAAAAAGGAAAAATTCCGACAACTAGAGGAAGAGGAACGTGCATTGTTGGATATACAGAAAAGAGTCGCCCAAGAAGAAGAAGATAGACTCTATGCACAACAACTCCAAAGTCGATTTAACGGGAAGGGAGCCAATAGTGGGATCAACTCGCCCCCATCTACCCCTTCCCCTAGCCCTCGAAGAAGATCAAAGACACCCTCACGATCCCCAAGTCCTAGAGGAAGAAGGACTTCAAGATATGACCATCATAGGAGACAATTGTCTCATAGACATTCAAAGCAACCCTCCCAACGAGCACATCATGGCTCACAACATGGAGGCAGTTATGCTAAATTTGATCATATGGACTTCATGACTATGCAACAAGAACCATCCTTTCAAACCTATGTGGAGCAATACGTGGAACAAAACAAAGACCAATTCTTGGAAAGTCTTATCAACAAAGGCGCTAAAGTTCCATATAACTTTGATGTTCACCAAAAAATCAAGAAACAAAATCCTTCAACTGATGAGTTGATCTTACAAATGCAAAAGGATATAGACAGAATAAAGGCTCCCAAGAGCACATTTCATTTGGACTCCATATGTCCTAACCCCATTGACAAAAGTGTGGTGATGGTAGAATTTCCTAAGAAAGTTGAATTCCCAACATACGACAAATATGATGGCACGGGTGACCCTCACGACCATGTTCGACAATTCTACATAATGAGCTTTTCCTTTCACCATGAAGACTCCTACTTGCTGAGATTATTCCCAAGGAGTTTAAAAGGTCAAGCCATGGAGTGGTTCACCAACCTTTCCCCTCCAGTAAAGACATTTAGAGAACTTGTCCAAAGATTTGTGCAACACTTCGCTTACAATTTATCTAGGTCGGTCACCATGCTTGATTTGTGTAAACTTAAGCAAAATCAAGGGGAATCTTTTGTCACCTTTTTACAATGATGGAGGCGATTATGTTCAAAATACCCAAGGACAATCCCTGAAGAAGAGAGAATTGATATCATTGTGAACAATCTAATACCAAAACTCAAATATGAAGTCAAGAAAATCCCATTTAATTCCTTTGATACTATGGTAGAGGTGGCATGTCGCATTGAGGATGTCCTAAAAGAACAAGGAATTTTGGCTAAACCAACAAATAACAACAATAGCCAAAATAACAATACTAATGGTAACAAGGACAAAAAGAACTCTTTTTGGAACAAAAACAAGCAAGTCGTCAACGACGGAGTTGTTGATTCATCTCAGGTCAAAAATGAAGGAGTTCTTAATCTCTCTCATGCAGTTCAAGCTATGAAGTTGCAAGTATCGTCAACGCAACAAGACAAACCTAAGTATCAAAAGAGATCTAAAACAGAGAAAAGACAATTTACTAAATTGGGAGAATCCTATGCAGATGTTTTTAAGACACTAGTTGCTCATAATTTGGCGCACCCACAGGATCCTACAAAACATCGAATACCAGATCCTTTACCTCATTGGTGGGATGCTAAGGCTTTTTGCGTTTTCCATAATGGGATTGGACACGACATAGAAAATTGTTTTAAACTCAAGCATCTTGTCCAAGACCTTATTGAGAAAGGACAATTACAAGTGGATGGGTTAACTACTAATGCAGACCATAAAGCCTTTAAAGAGCCCTTGCCTAAATATGAAAAAGGAGAGAATTCTAGCAGTAAGAATGGCAAGGCGGCTATTAACTATACATACACACATGCTAATAATGTGATTAACATGCTTGAAGTGGCTGACGATAATATCAACATGGTGAGAAAGAAAGATCCTTATGGACATAATGTGGACTCAATTCCTATGACTAATGAAAGACCCGCTGTGGTGATAAGAGGTCCTCACTCACAAGGAATGCCCCAGTCCCTCAATGCTGTCACTAGGGGTCAGGCCCAAACACCCATTATCATCAAAGGTCCTAGCACTAGCAAGTCTAAACAGCCCGTGTCCAAAGGTGCTCCTCCAAAATCTGTCATTGGTCCTGATTTCAATTATAACCTTATTGACCAACTACAACGTACACCCGCTCAGATATCCATTTTTGAGCTTTTAGAACTATCTCCTAAGCACAAGCGCGTCCTCGAGGATGCTTTGCGAGCAGCCAATGTCCCTAATAACTTAGATATCGACCAATTCCAAAACATGGTCAACCATTTGGCTAGCCCTCATTTCCTCACCTTCTCAGAAGAAGATGACAAATCCATTAGTCACCCACATAATTTGGCCTTACACATCGAGGTCATGATTCATAAAACCCGTGTTAGGCGTGTACTGATAGATGGGGGTGCGGGGCTCAATATTTGTACTCTGAGCTTGCTGCTAGCTCTAGGGTATTCCGAGAACGTCATTGACACAAAGAAAAGAATCACAATCAAAGCATATGATGAAGCAGAAAGAAGTTCTAAGGGATTGGCTATTTTGCCTATTCGTATTGGTCCCGTAGAAAAAGACATATTATTCCAAATTGTTGATGTTGGACCTCTAGCCTACAACATTTTGCTGGGTAGGCCATGGATTCATGAAATGCAGGCAGTCCCATCGACATATCACCAGTGTGTTAAGTTTCCCCATAATGGTGTAGAAATTTGCATAACATTTCTGTGGGATCACATGTACCTTTGAATAGAGAAGCTGACAGTCCTAGTAGTTCACTTGAACAATGCAAGCAGAAATTCAAAACCATGGACCTTGGGATGGGAGATTATAAGATTGATTCTTTTACAAAAATGCCAATCTCTCCTAGGTCTTATGGGAGACCCTCCCCAAATGTGAAGCCTTCATCATCAGCAATGACGTTATTTGGGAAATTTGTTGAGTCTTCAGTCCCCATTCAAGAAGAGAAAGAGGAAGTTGCTGTAAGGAACTAGATATATCACGAAGAGAAATACAAACATAATGAGAATTTTGCTCCTTCACCTGAAACTTATGGGAAAGGATATACATTGGTTAAAAATATGGGATATCCGGGATTTGGTCCCCTTAGTCATAGGCTGGACGCTAAAGCTGAGCCTCTTGATCATGCTCTTTTTGGATGCAAAAATAAGTCCACGGTCGGCTTAGGTTTTGAGAATAAGAAGAAGAAAGGTATCCCTGTCCCAGCTGCAACGGACAGTGACAGTGATGCAGATTATACGCCCGATCTCTCCAACCAACAAGATGTGTCTGATGATTGGGTGCCCTCAACGAATCTCCTTTGGGAAGATTCCACAGATTTGATGCTTAATAGTCCTACTATCCCAGCTGCGACGGATAGTGATTATGTGACTTCTAGATCGACAAAGGAAAGTGTTACTGTCCTAGCTGCGACGGATAGTACCAATACTAGCACTAGAGAGGGGGAAACCCTTCCTAACCTTAAAGCTTCTACATCACGAGGCCTAAATGATGACTCAGAGACAGACTCCCATGAATATGAATGGGATTCGCTTTCAGATGCAACAATTGATCTAGACGTGGATATTATCCATACCTATAGTACCCAACCCGATGCAACTAACGATCCTAGTGTCAGACTAGAAGATTGCCCTCCTCAAATCGCCTTAGTAGACGACACTTCGTTTGATAGGATGAGCCCCAATTCAGGTATCTTAGGAGAAGACTTGATGAACTCCGATTATATGGTCACCAGAGATGACACCTTTCGCATTAACAACATCGAACCTACCATTGACTTGCCCCTTGTTCACTTTGACCTGATTGACTGGTCTCAGCGCCACCAAGAGCCCACATTCCTCACATTTCACAATGATTACGAAATGGCTTGCTATTTAAATGCTCTCGAACCCGTGGCTTCTCCCACCAGTGAACCAACAACCAGCATGACGGAGCCTGATATTAAGTACCTCAGTCTCAAAACAAAAGAGAAAAAGAAAAATAGGTCTGATGGCGAAAACCACTTTGTGGCGGTGTCAGAACCAAAAATAGTAAAAAGAAATGACGCATCCAAAGGTGAAAACCTCTTTGAGGCACCTAAGGATGGGGTACTTAATAACTTGCCGAGTTATTTCCAGGATAGATCATCAATATTGATTGAACCAACAAAGCCGGTCAATTTAAACACAGAAGAAAATCCTCAGATAGTCCATCTTGCTCAGTCTTTATCAGAGGAAGAGACTAAGGCATATGTACAGTTTTTACAGAAAAAAAAAATTAATTTTGCATGGACCTACTCAGACATGCCAGGGCTTGACACAAATCTCATAATGCATCACTTATCTATAGCTCCAGGGGTCAAGCCAGTAAAACAGAGACTAAGAAAAATGCATCCACATATAGCTCTACTTGTCAAAGGAGAATTAGAAAAGCTTTTGAGAGCTGGATTTATTAGAGCCATCGATTATGCAGAATGGATCTCAAACATAGTACCGGTCTCTAAACATGACGGGTCCATTTGTGTCTGCACAGATTTTAGAGATCTAAACAAAGCCTACCCAAAGGACAACTTTCCACTTCCAAACATTGACATGATCGTGGACATGACGGCAGGCTATGACATATATTCCCTAATGGATGGTTTCTCAGGGTATAATCAAATAAAAATAGCACCTGAAGATCAAGAAAAGACCGCATTCACTTGCGCATGGGGAACCTACTGTTGGAACGCCATGCCATTCGGGTTAAAGAATGCAGGAGCAACCTACCAAAGAGCTATGACAACAATATTCCATGACATGATGCATAAAAATATGGAAGATTATGTGGATGATACCCTGGCAAAATCAAGAAAAAGGGACACACACCTCAATGATCTGGAAGTAATCCTAGATCGTATGGAACAATTTCAACTCAGATTGAATCCAAAGAAGTGCGCATTTGGCGTCACCTCAGGCAAACTTTTAGGATTCATAATATCAGCAAAAGGTATCGAGGTTGATCCCGAAAAGGTCCAAGCAATCCTAGATATGCCACCTCCTCGAAATATCAGCCAAATGAGAAGTCTTCAGGGACGTCTTCAATCAATTAGGAGGTTTATTTCTTAACTTGCAGATAGAGCGCAACCCTTCAAAAAGACATTGCATAAGGGTGCTTCTTGTGTTTGGAACGAGGATTGTCAAAAGAGCCTAGATCAGATCAAACAATACTTGGCTAATCCTCCGATCTTAATGCCTCCTATTCCAGGGAAACCATTGATTCTATATATCTCAGCTACAGACACTCCCCTGGGGGCATTATTGGCTCAAACAGATGATACTGGGAAAGAACGGGCCATCTACTATATCAGTCGTACTCTAGTCTCTTATGAGATCAATTACAATAATATTGAGAAGTCTTGTCTCGCGGTGGTGTTTGCTTCTCAAAAGTTGCGCCACTACATGCTTGCTCATACCATACACTTCGTTGCCAAAATTGATCCCCTTAAATACTTGCTTGGTAAGGCTGCCCTGACGGGTAGACTTGCTAAATGGATGATGGTTCTCACTGAATTTGACATAGAGTACGTTGAAAGGAAGGCAATAAAAGGACAAGCTATTGCTGACCAATTAGCTGATTTTCCAATCCAGGATAGTATGCCAGTCCAAGTGGAATTCCCAGACGAACACATCTTATATACCACTACTCGCACTTGGACAATGTTCTTTGATGGCTCCCGCATGCAAAATGGATCAGGTGCTGGAGTGTTATTTGTTTCTCCACATGGGTACAACATTCCGAAGTCTTATAAACTATTATTCCCATGTACCAATAATATTGCAGAATATGAAGCTTTAACTAATGGCTTGAAAATGGCTATAGAATGGAATATCACAGAATTACATGTCTTTGGGGATTCTCAGCTAATCATCAACCAAGTCAATGAAGAGTATCAAACCAAGGATGACAAATTGATACCCTATAAAAAGATGGTTGATTCTTTGAAACGCTATTTCACTTTTGTGACGTTTCAACAAATCCCTAGGACAGAGAACAAAGCTGCAGACGCCATGGCCACATTAGCTTCACTTCTTCAGTTGGAGACACATGAATCCAGATTTGAATTCCTAGTGGAAGAGCTACACCATCCCATCTTTGACTCATCTGAAAGCTATGTCATTTGTGCCATTATCACACACGAGTCTTCCCGATATGGTGCTATCTATTCATACCTTTGTGATGGCATCATCCCTGACACATTCACCCGCTCTGAACGTCGAAACCTCATCCATAACGCCTCTCGCCACACCCTCATCTCTGGTGACTTGTATAGAAGGGGTTTAGATGGGACACTCCTTAGGTGCTTGGAAAAGGAGGAATCCAACCAAGCGTTCGCTGACATCCACGAGGGCATTTGTGGTGGACATTCTAATGGTCTTGCCATGGCCCGAAGGTTGCTTAGGGCGGGATATTATTGGCCCACAATGCAGATGGACGCAGTCATCTTTGCTAAGTCATGTGAAAAATGTCAGAAACACGGCAACCTGATTCATGCTCCGGGTAGGGAGCTGATTCCTTCTATTTCTCATTGGCCATTTCAGCGCTGGGCCTTTGATCTGGTTGGGCAGATTCATCCCAACTCATCAGGTGGACACAAGTTCATTATTACTGCCACTGACTACTTCACAAAATGGGTGGAGGCCGTACCACTTTTTGTTGCTTCAGGAAGGACCATTTCTTTGTTCATCTTGAATCATATCATTTGCCGATTTGGAGTGCCTTCTGAGATCATTACTGACAATGGAGGTCAATTTAAGAATAAGGACCTAAAGCACCTATGCAAAAAGTTTAAAATCAAGCAACATTGGTCCTCCATATATTTCCCACAAGGAAACGGACAGGCAGAAGCTTCTAACAAAACCATTCTTAAGATTCTTCATAGAACAGTACACAAGAATGGTAGGGATTGGCACTTACAAATCAATCCAGCACTATGGGCTTACCGAACCAGCATTCGCACACCTACAGGAGCCACTCCTTTCTCTCTCACCTATGGCGCTGAAGCAATATTGCCTTTAGAAGTCGAGATACCATCCCTTAGAGTCTCACTCAAAGGTTTGATTACAGATGAGGATTACCGCGCCATGAGGTTACAGGAACTAGAACTTCTATATGAGAAGCGTAAGGCTTCCTTTGATCATATGAGAGTGTATCAGAAGCGTATGTCCAAGGCATTCAACAAGAAGGTTCGCCCTAGAGAATTTAAAATAGGTGATCTTGTTTTACGAGAAAACCCTAAGAACCAACAAAATAGAGAACAAAAGGGCAAGTTTGAACCTAACTGGCTTGGACCATATGTCATCACAGCTGCTTTTGGTACTGGTGCGTATTTACTGTCAGATCCTGATGGAGAACAGCTCCCTGATCCCATCAACATTGTGCACCTTAAGAAGTTCTATCCTTGATGCCCGTTCTGTCTGGGGGCATCCTTTGTATATATCTTATTGGTCCTGAAAAAAATTCCAAAAAAATTCATATATGATGCTGAAAAAATCCTAAAAAGCATAAAATGTCCTGAAAAAACACAAAAAAATCAAAATATTCAAAAAAAATAAAAAAAAATAGAAAAAGTGCCTTGGTAGCAAAAATCCAAAAAATTGAAAAAATGAAAAAAGAATCCAAGTGGTGAAAACCTGGAAACAGGCACTACTTGAGGCCTTTGTACCCCTATTTATTAGCATGCATCCTCTACACTTAGCCACCTTCCATCATGCCTTGACCTTATTTGGCCTAGTCTGGAATTGGTCTTTGTCTTTGTCTAGGGGGCATAACCGTTCGCATAGGTCCTTTTGGTGCGTTTGTCTCTTAGGGCATTTCACAACAGGTGTTTTTCAACACCACCCCAAACAGTGTTTTTCAACATTACCCTTGCGTCGAGTGTTTTTCAACACTTATCGGATGTCTTGTCTATAGTCTAAGTATAATGCGATAATGCTCATGTGCAGATATGATACTCAGAATTTGACTCTATGACCAACACACACGCACTTAAACAATCAACTCGCCTGAGATATGTTGACTTTATTTTTCTTTGTGTGCTGTCTATGAGAATTTCTTTGATGAGTGGTCTCTCCCTGAGAAGTTTTCGATGATGCATAGCTAGAAGACTGAGGGAATGAGAACATGTTTTCTTTCTTTATCTGCTTGTGGGTATATTTTGTTGATCCTAACTGTCATGAGCATTTATGCTAGTCTTACTTGACACTATGGATTGATGAGGTATTATCCTTGACTGTTTTGCGAGTGCATGCTTTTAGCTATCCTGACTTTCATGTGTCTTGATACAAGCATAATCTCACCATATCAAATTTAGGTGATCTCACTGCACTAGTCATCTTGACCTATATGTCTTTTGATGCCTAGGTGAGATTCCCACATTTCTATCTGATAAAGATCATATTCATATCCACATAGTTATGCTAGTGTGCATTGTATGATCTTATGACGCTACCAATCACGCCCAATGATGATAATTAGATGTCTATAAGCGTTGTGACCTTGCAAGTCAACCACTTTCATAGTAGCTTGCATTTCTAGGTTCATGTTAGTCTAGTCTTGCATTTTGCATATGGAAAGAGCTCTCCTTTTCATCCTACAAGGACTTGTTAATCAACTGCGCTCACCTTCTCTTCTTCTTGATCATGTCTTTCGCTCCTTGTCTTTTTCATCTCGAACCTATTCCTGTTCATCACAAGGGGTTAATCACATCATCATATCTATATCACAAACCGTCATTTTCAAGAAACATAAGTCCACATCATACATATGAGAATTAAACATACAACTATGAGAGAGAACATACATAAGCACATACATAAGCATTTTTGAGCAAAATGACAAGACAATATACATAAACTGATACATCCATCATAAGTGAGACAAATACACATGATACATCGAACATCCAGTAATTTCATAAATCAATAAATGTCATGATATACAATATGAGATCCCAAAATCTGGATCAAAAGTCTCAAAATATGTCCAAACATCTAAAACCTAACCCTAAGACTCGCTACCACCCTCGTGAGGAACCCGTGGTGGTGGAGGAGGCATGGCTCTCCTATCGAGTACCACGTCTGATACCCCTGCACGCTGAGAGTATGATGGTGCTCTCTCACCCTCTGGGACAGCCTGCAGATATAACCCGTGATAGTAAGCAGCTCTCGCTGACTCCCGTCGGAGCTCCAGTGCCTCAGCTTGTGCCATCGCCTCACGCCGTGCTATCTCTGCTCTGAGATCAGCTATCTACTGATCCCGCTCTGCCCTCAGATCTAGGAGCTGCTGATCTCTCATGGTTATAGTAGTCCGCAGCTGCTGTATCTCTGTCTCCTGAGCCTGTCTCTGGGCTCTCAAGTCCTCTCCCCCCGCAGGCTACTCCTGCTGTACCTCTGCCTGCCGGCGAGCTGGTCTCGCCTCCTCCTCAAGAGTGGCTGATCTCTGTCCCCGTGCCCGTTTCCGGCCACCTGATCCTGACCCCTCTCCTCTCTCCATCCTCCTCCCTCTCCCCCTCCTGCCATCTCCTCCATCTCCTCCCTCCTCTCCTCCGTCCCCTCCGTCTCCTCCGTCTCCTCCCGGCGCTGGCACCTGAGCATCTGGTACTGTAAATCGAGGGAATGGTACCCTCCGTCGCTCTGCCCTGTAGGCTCCATCGGCCCCTGCGTCTGCCACATCTGGGAAATAATCCCAAGGCTCGCCCCTGATAGTTGCTGTCTCTGCGACAGCCTGCTGATAATCCAACATGGGTAGCCACCCATGTCCCTCCTCATCCCTGGCTCTGGCATAAGTAGTAGTCTCTGTCGAGACTCGCTGCTGCCTCCCAAACTGCCGCCATACCCGAATGATGCAGAATCTCTCTACGATCTCTGCATATCGACCTACCAGTGGCCGACTGCACAGCATATAACTCAGCTCATCTGCGGCATCCCCCCAAACCTCCACCTCCCTGTATGGCCTCCATGTGAATGAGGCTATCTCATCCAGAATCTGCCAATAATAGGTCACATCCCCTGAATGGGCATGTGATATAAACCCGATGTACCTATAAATAAAGGGGTACCTCCTCTCCCTCGGCTGAACCCTGGGGCGCACCACAGCAATGTGCTCCCATGCCCATACCTGTGCCAGGATGGCACCACATGCCCATGTCCGACTGTCCCTGTAGATGATCTCATGCAGCTCATGATACATCTCTGCTAGGATCGCAGGCCCCCATGCCATCCGTTGGGGCCTGCCTACCAAGTCTACCAGTAGCCTGCCCCATCCGAGCGGGAATCCCTTCTGACTGCGATCAGCCATCAGGATCTGTGAAATGATCGATGCCACAATACATGGCACCGGATAATCTCGGCCAAAGTCATCAAGCAGTCGCTCCCAGCTGACATGCCTATCTAGGATGGTCACATCTTGAAACATCTCCTGAATCAACCAACGCCCCTCAGTGACATCCTGATCATAGTATACCTGTGACAACACATAAATCATGTTAGTTTTCATCTTTTGGAAACATTACATCTTACATGACTATCTTAAAACATGATTATACTTACAGGCTCTCCGTGGCATGGAACTCGAAGGATCCTATAGACATCCTCCAGTGTGATGGATGCCTCGCCTGTAGGAAGGTGGAAGGTGTTGTGCTCGTTGTGCCATCTCTCGGCCAGCGCAGTCAACAACCCATGATCTGCTCTGATATACGGATACCTCAACAGATACCGGAATCCCATGGCCCTGATATCGGCATTGCCCGGATCATCCAGATCTCGGACACACCGTAATCCTGTCACCTTCGGCGCTCTGATGATGAGCGCCGAAAAAACCTCCTGCAAGCCAAAACCAAACCTGTTGTTAGTACATATCATGATGGATGTCCAAAAACTCAGTATAAAACATCTTAAAAACATAACATTGTCTAGACCCATGTCATTTCTGCTCAAAAATGCGTTAAATATCAAATTTTCCACCTAGGCGATATTCTTTTTTGGAGAAGTATCGTGCGATACTTCTCCCTATAGTGGGGCGATAAACTTTATGTCGAGCGATACTTCGCCCAGTATCGCGTGATCTTTCACCCAGTATCATGCGATACTGGTGTCCAAAGCGCGCGATACTTTTGGGGAACGCGAAGTATCGTACGATACTTCTCCCCAAAGCGCGTGATACTTCTAAAGTATCGGGCGATATTTCGCCCAGCACAAAATTTTGAAATTTAAAATTTGAAAAAAACGTGCTAAAAGAAGCTATTAAATGCTAGAAATGACCAAAAAGCTCGAGTTTTTCAAAAACATACCGGGGCAGGATAGTGTGGTGGCCGGTTGTGCAACCGGGCGCGCTCGAATCGATGCCTGTGGACGGGAACTCCTACTTGTTGGGCCATTTTCTCTCTCTAAAAGCTCTGAAATTCTCAAATCGCTAAAAGATAAATGATTTTTGAAAATGACATTTTGACCCCTTTTATAGTCTTTTGACCTTTTGACCTCATTTTCAAAACACCTCAGAATTGCGCAAAAATTGCACCCCTAGCTAATTTCGACGTCTTGGATCCATTTTCGGACTCGAAATCGAAATCCGAGGCCATCTTGATAGTCAAAATTGCATTTCAAAATCTTCCCCCCTTCTGCGCAGTTGGCTGATCTTTTGAGGCCTAATCTTTTAAACTTTGCTGGGGCATCGTCATTCCTTCCTTTTCATGTCTTCCAAACTTCTAGTCTTTCATTCATATTCATTCCATTCCCTCATTTCTCACGTTGACTGCATCTTTCCAGTCAGGCTGGGGCATGTTCTATTGCCTAATGGTTAACCTATTTGACCCTTACATTCGATTATGATTTGATCAACCTTATCAATTTTCTGTCTCTCCTCTACTTGATTTCGATTTCTATTCCGAGGGGGCAGTAGTTATGGGATTCTCATCCCTAATTCTCTTGATTTTCCTGATTCAAACATCTTTTGTGAGCTTTTGCTCAAAATTTGAGATTCTTATCTCCCATTTTTAGACATTGATTATTGCCTAGCAGCGACGGTGATAGTTTTGTCTAAAGCTTGATTTGCACCTAGCAGCGACGGTGTTGGTCTAAGCTTTTGTTTATGTTTGTCCAGATGTGATCCCGAATCGACCTCATATCTAAGTTGTTTTGTGATCCCAGATCGATCTCACATTTCAACTTCATTCTTTGACTACATGTGTTCCCAAATCGATCACACATTAGTCAAAGAGGGGCAAATGTATGCACCCAAAAATGGTCGCCTAGACTTTGGGCCCCATTTATTTGATTTATCAATCCTGAATCATTTTGATCATTAATCAATATTTTTCAACATTATTAATTTCTTGATCAAGTCTTAATTTTGATCATATATTGGATTTTTATCCTTGGGCTAACCATTTATCCTAAGTCTTTATTTAATTAAAAGGAATATTTCCTCCCCTTTCAATTAAATAAAAAGCCCCACTTTCCTCTTATCCTAAGTTGCACAAATAAAGCATTATTCCTATTTTATAAAAAGGGAAAAAGCACTTTTTGTCTCACATGAGGCTCAAAAGTCAACACTTCACTCTCATTGGAGGATGTTTGTGCACATGGATTGCTCCTCTTTCAAGCTCCACCGCTGATTAAGACTTTTTGCCTCTTAATCTCAATGGTCCATTTCTCCTCATTTCTTATAAAAGGAGAGCTCTCTCCTTCATTTGCATATCCATATATTTTATGCTAATGTTATGCTGCAGGTTTTAGGTGCATTTGAAGTTTGAAGACATTGAAGACTTGTTGCTTTCATCATCTATTTTATATTTATTTTCTTAGTTGCATGATCATGGCATCATAGATTAGATTTCCTTTTATGCAATAGAATAGATCTCACATAGCTTAATTAGGGGCTTGAAATCTATTGTACTTCTTTTCATAGCTTAGTTTGCACTTCATTTGATAGATTAGTCTTGCACATTCATACTAGTTGCATTGGCATTGCATTTTTCATTTAGATTCTTGGGGACATTGGCACTCTTGCCCTTGTCTTCACTTGAATCTCTCATTGCATGGTTGACTAGCAAGGTCACATTCTTGTAGCTCTAGCTGAGAGCAAAACTCATAAGTCCTTTGCAACTCCATGCATAAAGAGCTATGAGCCGCTTTGTGAGGCCTCATTGTTGAGCAACCTTGCATGTAATGGTTCATAGAAGTGCACCATTTTAGTGTGTACATCTACAATTTTGCCATTATTACCTTGCCTGTGCCTTGGTATGCTGTCTGCAAACTGTCCCATGCTTGTTTTGATCTTGTGGTAGCTGCAACCTTTGGAAAGATTGATTCTTACATTACTTGTTGAATGAAAAATAGTGCCTTTGCATCCTTCTTTTTATTTTCCCTCAATAAATCCTTATCAGCTTGTGAAAGAGCTTGTAATGCCTGCTGATCTGCTGGTTCAGGAAACCCATTTTCCACTAAATCCCAAACATCTTCTAAACGAAAGAGAGTCTTCATTTTGATGCTCCAATAATCATAATTTTTGCCATTAAAAATTAGAATCTGGGGCTGAGAAATACTCCCACTGGTTCCTGCCATGGTTTACCAGTAACACTTTCTCCTTTTTTATAAAACCCCCTTTTTTTTTATTTACTATTTACCCAGAATGAAATTCATCCAGGAAACAATACCCAGATCCTTTTTGTGCTTCAATCTCCAGCAAACCTTTTCCCTTCAATAACCAGTGCTTCAATCTCCTTCTCTGATACCAATTTGATGGAGGAAGAAAAAGCAGGGAAGATTAAAGTCTTGTCCTACTGGCAACCATGTCTACAGGCATTCGCATTCTTCAACAATCTTCTCCATAGATTAGTCATTTCACCAAAAAACAAAACTATTGGGAAACTTCCACCATTTGTTTTTATACAAAAAGGATATTCAAATTGAATAAATATACAAATTGGGGAAGAAAAATCATGCTTATAGAATTGTTGAATTGTCATCTCCTCTTGACATGTTTCCATTTCCTGCTCTTAAGTTTTGAATATCTACAATGCATCTCAATAAATAAAATTCAATTCTTCACAGGCGGTAAATGAAGCCGTTTATGCTCTGCCTGAAAATGTTTTTTTCTGAGCAAAAGTGTGTTGCAGGAGATGTTAACTTCATGCTTACAATCTCTTAGTTTTTATTCGTTGGTGGTATGCATATCGGCAAGGTTTTTCTTAGTTTTTTTTCATTGGTGGTATGCATATAGTTTGCACTATTCTGGCTCTTTCAAATACCTCAGTAACTATTAAAGGAGGCTAAACATTTCTAGCATAATAAAATATTCAATGAGTGTCAAGTTTTTTCAAAAAGGCTTATGTTTACATCACTGCCACTATAAGAAGTCTTTTGGCTTAATTTTTTTCAGAAAAACCTTGAAATGTTTACAACCAAGTTTGTTTAATTTTAATGAAGTTAAAAAACCATGCTTCATTAATGTGGTGGTTTTAACATTAGTAACATGTGGTCCTAAAGTAGATTTGATCATTATTTTGGATAGATCAACATATTGGCCCTCAATTAGTGTTGTTTGGGGTGAATATGTTCATATAGGAATCATACATATTCTTCACATAAAAACCACAGCTAAAAAAAGATTCTAAATAATTTTGGTCAAGCCTTTAAATATAAGGATTAAAATCCTTTGATTTCATGAGTTAGAGTATGAAATCCAATTAGCCTTGATAGGATGACCTCACTCAAAGGTCATGAATAAGCTCCATTAGGCTATGTGATTTGTTATTTGTTGTGTGATTGAGTATTATAGTTTTATGTCATTGAACCTACCAATGTTGTAAAATCCTTAAGTGTGATTCACAATTTATTATAATAAGAAAATATTATGGATTTATTTTGATAATTTTTTGGATCGTGAGTTAAAATGAAATGACAATGTTATCATGTACATGCTGATAAATCTAGGTAATTATAAGAATTGATATATTTGTTGTATATTGAATGGTATTTTAGACTCATTAAATATATGACGAGTTCTACAATATATCTTTCATTTGTTGACCCAATTTGTAATTTGAGTGATTGATGCCATTAAGAAAAATCATAAAGAAATAAAGATTTTTTTTTTAAATCTAATGTAATTATATGATATATATGTATATTTAAAACAATAACCTTGTACAATGTAGCAATTGTTGTTATTATATATGTGTGTCTAGGAAAATTTTGGCTTTGTGTTAGATTTACATCAAAAACATTTAAATCAAAATTATTTTTGTCCAAAATACTAGTTAGGGACATTACATGTCATTGTTTTTGGGTTAGGGAAGTGTACAAGTAGTCATTATAGCTAACTCTATGCACCCATGGATCCTAAACAATGCATTGCATTTCGATGATTTTTTTCATTGTCTCCATATGCGACTTAACTACTTATAACTATTATTTTGGCTTTTAGGCAGTAACGATGCACATTGTGGGATCCGTTATGGTCGCAAGGGTCAAAAAGTGGTAATTTCAAAGTATTGCATGATGCCTACTTAAAAATGCCCCAATAACCATGCACTACAACCACCACAAAAATTGCCAATCCTTATGCACAAATACCCCAATAGTCGTGCACTATCTATATCAATAATGTTGCAGAAGTCCTCTAGTTAAAGTTTACAAATTTTCATAACTTGAGGAACAAGTGAGTGACTATTAGTACATATGAAATTTATTAATAGACTTTTAAAATTTGTCTTCTTTAAATTTCTTTAAAATTTGTAATTGAAAGATTAAATGAAAAAAGAATGAAATAACCAACCCTAGTTGAAAAAATATTATCATTAGAATTAAATAAAATTCACATTTTTCCTACGCACTTACTTTATTTCATAGTTCCCATAACAAATAAATGAAAGAACTCAAGCCAAATAAACGTTAAAATGATCAAATCTCAAACAAACATTTATTAAAAAAAAAAAACTCCCTAAAAAGAATATTGTGCTTTTTAATAAAGCAACAATTATAAAATAATTTACCAAATAAAAAATATAATTACTAAAAAAATCGCATAAAACGCACTTGTATTCCTATGCGGACTTGACATTGTTTTAGTAGTCACAGAAGAAATAAACGAGGGGACCACTCAGACTAAATGCTGAAAATCTTAAAAATGCGTGCAAAATATTTAAGTGGACATGAAGAAAATTAAAATTCAATGAAAGTGAAGAAACCGCGTTAAGAAAGTTCGTGATCATTTTACAGAGAATCCTGAATCGAGATTTTACTGTTGAAGGGATTGGTAAATATAAAGAATATTTAAACAATCTCCATCACCTCTTCCTCATAATTTATAATAATTTTTAATACTTTTCACAAGATTATATTGCACGGTATCTTAGAGCCAGAGGTCTTTATCTTTGTTTCCTTTCGATAAAGCGCACCAAAATATTTTGTTTTCTCTTGTAAAATTCAATGAAAGCAGAGAAACCGCCAAAAGAAAAAAGTAGACTTTTAAAATGAGAAGTTGTCCGGAAAATTCCGCGGGGTTTTTATACGATGGAGGTTATCAATTCTTAGTTGTTTCTCAAAAAATGTAATCAGTTTCGGCATTTTCGACAGGAGAAAATTATAGCGATACCTACCTGATGTTTTCCTTGTGTGTGAAGCAGATTTCTTCTCACTCGTCAGAAATTTGGGTGGTCTCTTTTATAATTGTGCTTGTCAATTCTGTCTCACACAAAGTTAAAGTTCGACAATGAAATGTAGACAGTAGGCCTAATCACTTTTGCCAATTTGAATGCGTCGGAAAATCGTGAATCTAGATTTGACTGTTGTTGTCGCATCCAGCTAAAATATAGCTGTAACGCATCTCCACGTTGAATGGATTTCTAAAATGGGTGAGGTTGATCATTTCAGCATTTACTTTGATTGGGTCCCCCCTTATCATCTTTAACATGTATATTTTGAAAAGTAAAATATAAAATTTTCTAATTGTTTCGATACAATTTTTCTAAAGAAATCTAATAAGAATTTTCTTCAACCACAACAATAATATTAATCAAACTTTATCATAAATAAAATTCAATTGATAGAAATGCATAAACTCATTAATAAAAAGGTAATAACTTTATAAACTCTTTAAACTACAATATATCTCTCCAATCAATTTTCACTTCTCTATATCTAGTCTTATCCAATACTTAATTTTAATCCAAACACCAAACTTAATGACCTATGTTTATAAACTCTTTAAACTACAATATATCTCTCCAATCAATTTTCACTTCTCTATATCTAGTCTTATCCAATACTTAATTTTAATCCAAACACCAAACCTAATGACCTATTTCATAGAACTTAATGAATTTGTGATGTTCTATACTTAAGGGAGATCTCATTCTCTCTCTATCTTTCCTTAATAAGACAAATGTGTATGTCTAAATATCTCTTCACAAATAATAGTGTCGGGAAAGTAGGTAGCCATAGCATGATACATAGAGAAATTGTCACTTAAATTGAATTCTCTCTCTATCTTTCCTTAATAAGACAAATGTGTAAGTCTAAATATCTCTTCACAAATAATAGTGCCAGGAAAGTAGGTAGCCATAGCATGATACATAGAGAAATTGTCACTTAAATTGAATAAAGCTCTTGTTTTTCTTTGCACAACTTTACCTTGTTTCAAAACTTGGATGACAAGTGGCTTGTTAATGATTAACCAAGTTAGCAATCTAGGCAAACATTATAGCTATAATTGTCTAAAAAAGATGACTAAAAATTTAACACATACCATCATAAGACAACTCATTTTCATGGCTTGTTAATGATTAACTAGGTTAGTAATCCAAGCAAACATTATAGCTATAATGGTCTAAAAGAGATGACTAAAAATTTAGCACGCACCATCATAAGACAACTCATTTTCAAACTTTACTTTTTCACATTGAAACCAAGGAAAAAAATAATAAAGAAAGAATGTTATATAGGATAAGGTAACTTGCCAAGGAAATAATAAAAAGAACATTAATTACATCAAACTCATTTTCAAATTTTGGAATTTGACAATTGAAAGTTTTAAATTTAGAAAATGGTTTTTGGAATGTGACTAGAACAGTTTGGTTCATCTGCAATTCATAATGAGAAGATGGAAAATGTTGTTTGCATATGAATTTCAAAATATTATAAATTTTGTTTTACTCCCAATTCCTATTTAAGTGGAATTGGAATTATCCAATTCCACCTATTTAGATGGAAGATTCAAATGCTGATTTGGGGGTAAATGGGAATTAAAAAAAAAATTCTATTCCAATTTCATATTTTAAACACAAACATCGAAAATGTCAATTCTAGAATTTGACAATCCCAATTCCAATCTAAATCCAGCAAACAAACAAACCCTTAAAGAAAAGTAAAGTTTGAAAATGAGTTCGATGTAATTAATGTTCTTTTTATTATTTCCTTGGCAAGTTCCCTTATCCTATATAATGTTCTTTCTTTATTTTTTTTTCCTTGGTTTCAATGTGAAAAAGTAAAGTTTGAAAATGAGTTGTCTTATTATAGTGCGTGTTAAATTTTTAGTCGTCTCTTTTAGATAATTATAGCTATAATGTTTGCTTGGATTACTAACTTGGTTAATCATTAACAAGCCACTTGTCATCTGAGTTTGAAACAAGGTAAAGTTGCGCAAAGAAAAACAAGAGCTTTATTCAATTTAAGTGACAATTTCTCTATGTATCGTGCTATGGCTACCTACTTTCCTAACACCATTATTTGTGAAGAGATATTCAGACTTGTACATTTGTCTTATTAAGGAAAGATAGAGAGAGAGAATGAGATCTCCCTTAAGTATAGAACATCACAAATTCATTAAGCTCTATGGAATAGGTCATTAGATTTGGTGTTTGGATTAAAAGTAAGTATTGGATAAGACTAGATATAGAGAAGTGAGAATTGTTTAGAAAGATATATCATAGTTTAGGAATTTATAAAGTTATCAACTTTTTATTAATGAGTTTAGGAATTTCTTTCAATTGAGTTTTATTTATAATAAAATTTGATTAATATTATTGTTGTGGTTGAAGAGAATTATTATTGGATTTCTTTATAAAAATTGTATCTAAACAATTAGAAAATTTTATGTTTTACTTTTCAAAAGATACATGTTACTTACCAAGAATTATGTGCACGCCTATATCCTCCTAACCTGCCTAATATTATAGCATATACTGGACCCGCAAACATATTGGCTCTCTTCCCTACTGATACCCTTCCCTAACCACACGGGGAGAGCTTGGTAAATTGAGTAAACAAAATACTATGACATGATCATTAAAACTTAAAACTTGGTATTTTAGCAGTGTGTATAAATCAACTCACTGAATAAATGTTAAAGATGATAAGGACGGACCCAATCAAAGTAAATGCTGAAATGATCAACCTCAGCCATTTTAGAAATCCATTCAACGTGGAGATGCATTACAACTATAGTTTAGCTGGATGCGACAACAATAGTCAAATCTAGATTCAGGATTTTTACACGCATTCAAATTGGCAAAAGTGATTAGGCCTACATTTCATTCTTGAACTTTAACTTTGTGTGAGATAGAATTGACAAGCGCAATTATAAAAGAGCCCGCCCAAATTTCTGACGAGTGAGTGTGTGTGTGTGAATTTTGTACCTAGCTGTAGACACAACACTTTAGTAAAACATTAGAGGTTAGCAGAAATCAAAATCATGCAATGAAATAGAAACTAATCTAACCAAGCGATTTATTGCCTTCTAGTAGATGCGAGTATGTATTCTTAGATTATACCGAGATCAGTGACCTTCACAACACCTAAACGAAGGATTTGAATGCAGAATCTAGATATGAGATGAATGCAAATTAATCTATTTTTTAAATATTTTTTGTGCAATAATATGAAGATATGAATCTGATATGAAACTTGATATGAAAAACTAATCTATTAATGATATGAAATGAAACTAAAATGAATTGAAAACAAGATTGATCTCACAAAAGTTGTTGATTCGCAAGAAGCTCCAATTCTCCAGATGTCAATTCGCCAGTGTGATTGTGCAAATTCCATGGATGATTTTGGCAAAGCAAATATGCAAACTTCTGATATGAGATATGAAGAGTTGAGCCTTGATTTTATAGAAATCCAGGGCTTTGGGGATGCATGAAAAAGCCATAAATCACTTAGGTTGATTTTTGGGTCAACAAGAAATTAAGAATATTTAATTCACAAAAATCATGCAAAAATAGCTTTTTAACTCAAATCAGAAGTTGAGATCAACTTTCAACTCAAAAGAGAGTTGAGTTTATTTTTAAAACAACTTGAATTGCTTTTTCGATTTAAAGTTTAACTGCTCTTTGAATGTGCATAATTAATTATGAATTAATTAAATAAATAAAGTGATTTATTCTCAACTTAACTGATTTTGAAAATTAAAACAATTGATTTATGCGTTAATCAATTATTAAAATCCAACTTTATTCCAATTAAATAATATTATTAAATATGACAACTTGCTTTAATTAATTAAATAAGAATTTAATCAATTAATGATAGGAATTTTAATTTATTATCAAATTTAAATAATAATAATAATCAATTAAATAACTAAGTGGTAGAATTAAATTAATTAATTAAATATTGAAGATATTCAATTAATCAAACTTTAGGATAAATAGGATTTATCGCCAAATAATTATTAAATTAAAGATAATTAGGATAATTAGGAATATTCCCTGATGCAGATTTTAGGATAATCAATTAGGATTCGACAATGCGCCGATGTGCCTTAGGTTTAGGACTTTGATGTCGATTTCATTTGAATTGTAGATGTAGGAGGTTAATGAACCTATAGCCCATTTTTGGGGTATTACATTTTGCCCCTCTTTGAATTATTGTGCGAAGTGCAATGGTTCAAAGACAATCTGTGTTTGATAAAGAATCTTATTGAAATTGATATTGATATGAAACAAAAATTGTGATATGAGACAGAAATTGATTGAAAGATTTGAAGATGCTAGGTCCTGAATGACCAAAGATAATGTTAATAATAACAACCATGAACCGATGATTAAGAAGTATCAAAATGCCTGATTCTGAACCTTATGATTACGAAGAAGTGAGTGACTGATTCCAGAGCTGATTGTTGATAAGAATCACATTGGTATCACATTTGAACTCTTCAGTTACAAAGAACCAAGGAAATAACACTAATGAAATGATAGTTGCGAAAAGCTAATACAATTTACAAGATTAAGAGAATACCAGATTGATATGGATCTCGATGAATCTGATATACCCCAAGTGATGATTGATTTGCCCTAAGTGATGAGGTCTTTTGATGAATCAACAACTAGACGTGGTTGTTGTCTTGATTACTGAGGAAAGATACGATTCCAGATATAAATTACAAACTTGAATGATGTGTAATACCATGCCCCCTTCGGGATTAAAATTAAAATCTGACAAGAGAAGTCAGCGTTATAGTTTAGAAGCATGTTAATTGATTTGAGAATTGGTTGTACACGTTTGAACTCAGGTTTATTAGCTTTCAGACGTCTCTTCGGAGATAATACTCAGATTACTACCTCCATTTCCTAGGAGACTTTAGTGCAGAGATATGGACAAACACACTGGCTAGAGTGCATCATTGCCAGGATGATTGGTGGTATTATCATATCTGACCGTTAGTAGAATGATCTTTTGATGGGCTAGGCCCCTATGGTAGCACATTTGATGGCTACTCCCTCTGAGTTGGCTTGGGGTCAGTGTCTTTTGGCCCATATGTTCTCTAAGATGCATGACGTAGTGTATTAGGAGAGCAAGTCTTTTGCTGCAGGAGCGCTAGCATATCCCAGTGTTGAGACCAGTATGTACTTCATAGAGGCAGCCTCAGGAGCCTGTTATTTATATATATGCTAGATATGTCATACAGGGACAGATGGGCCACACTGAGTACTAGAGGCGATGCCTTGATGACATGACCTTTGTGCGTTGGAGACCATATGTAGCCATTGAGCCTTGGCCTACTGCTCGAGAGTAGTTTAGTTTCTTCTTTCAGAGTCATGTACTGATTGGGAGGTCATCCTCCACTATAGAGAGATTTCTGATTACTAGGGTTTGGCGGCAGTATGGACATATAGAGGATGCCCCTGAGGACTGTGCAGCTTATGCTCAGATAGGTCCTGAGCTTGGACTCAGATGGACCCTGAGGCTTTCATATGCATTGAGTTCATAGGAGTACAGTGTTATTATTGGCAGGGACTGGGAGTATAGACCAGATGTACTTGATGCTGGTGTTACAGATGGGTTTATCTCATGGATTGTTGATCATCCGATTCATAGGTTCTTTGATCCAACAGAGCTGATACCCTCCATGGAGGAGGTGATGGACGTTACAGGTGCTTCGATGGGATAGGATCACAGACCCGCATAGGCTCCTATGGTTCATCCCACACCTCCGAGACCTAGAATGATGGCTCCACCACAGAGACCATCAGGAAAGATGAGGCCCCCTCGTCCCACTACTTCTACAACAGGCAGATCTGCCGGTTCACATAGACGGACTAGGGGAGAGGGTGATACATTAGGTGGAGTTGGTTCAGTTGAGGAGGTACTTGCAACAGAGTAGTTGTGGGTGGTGGCATGGATCCAATAGAGGAGGACATAGGATTTGATTTGGGTACAGAGGTCAGACACTGTAAGACGGAGAGAGCTGAAACCACAGAGCAGCCTGCAGAGGACACTGACATGCCAACAACAAATGCTGAGCCTACTATACCATTGTCTACGCATGAGATCATGAGGAGGCTCAGATTGTAGGTGGAGGACCTGAAGGTGCTTAGTGCTTGATGGGAGGAGCGATACTTAGAGGTAGGTAGATAGCGTACTAAGCTGCGTGTAGAGGTACAATAGTTATAGGCAGAGGTGATCCATCAAACTGCACGGGAAGCTTACTATGTGTCCACATATTACACTATTGTTCTTGTTGCATAGAGAGTCCCGACATACTCCCAATATATGATGGCATCAGAGGGAGCCAGAGCGCTTAGAGCAGAGGTAGTACCAGAGGCACCACCACCACCTCCACCAGATGGCGAGGATCAGGCTGATAGTTGATTCTTGATATATATGAGATACTCTTTTTGATCTTTTGATATACATGTTCTGATACTTTGTTGACTCTGATAACTCACATGAGCTTATTCTTTTGTATACTGTGCCAGTAGTGCACCCCTGACTAGTTCCAGATTTTTGATATATATGAGATCGATATTTTGGGTTATGACTTCATGTTTACTTGTCATTTTTTTAATTTATGATGATATCATGTGATGTTTATGCTATGAGTAGTTGTAGAATGTATGTATGGATTAATGCAATGCAATGATTTCTTTCATATGTATGTATGATATGCAAATGCATTTGATTATGAAAATATGCATGTATGATTTATGATTATGCACATCGATGTAATGTAATGCAACAGATGATTATGATATGCAAATGCAACGATACACATGATATGTTTTTGTAGAATTTGATGAAGACAAGTACTCAGTCTTATGTCTAAAAGGATGTTTAACCCAGGAGGATAACTGCTTGTAGTTTGATGAAAAGACCTTCGAGTTAGGTTTCATCTCTTATTAGATTTGAAGAGACAAGTTTGAAGAATCGTTTAAGCATTGAAGTTTTTTTTTAGCCATTTTGTGAGATCATGCAAACATGCAAAATGCAAAGAAACATGCAATATGAAATGCAATCTAAGACCTAGGACCTAGTCACTGATCATGTGTTGATTATTCTCATCATTGAATTTTTAGGCAACCGGATAAATCAATACAATGCCCACTAGTTATGAAACCATAGACATATGAATATCAATTTGTATATGCAAGAATCAATACAACACCCACTGGTTAGGCAACCATGGACATATGAATATTGATTTTATTTTAGAATGTCAGATTAGATATAAGCATCAAGGCACAAATGCCAGGATGACCTGAATATCATGTCCATTTTGATATAGCAATTTGTATAAGCATCAAAACATAAACATCATGATGACCTGAATACGCCTTGCAGTACAAACACATCAAACAATCAAGAGATCATTCTAAGTCTAGTGTGAATTACTTGTAGTGACCATTTATCATCCACATCCTTAGGCAAGATCATGTTTCACAATAGGAGAAAGAACTCACTCAAAAAGACAATAGTTAAATCAAACTTCCTTGAATTTTCCAGGTATCAATGGTTGAGGTACGCATGGCCATCCAATTTGAGATAGAGGCTCTTACAGTCGAACACCATTTCAATCCAGAATTTCCAAAGTTGTTAGATTTTTCACTCCAAGAAGAAAACAAAGAAAAGATTATGCCCCTAGTCATCACTCTCTAAATCCTGTAAAGGACATCATCAAAGAGCTCAAAGGGACATAATATGCAAAAATCTCAATGTGAATCCGTAAGCATACAAGATGATAAAAGCATGTAAAAAGCATAGATTGTTTTCAATTTGAGTTTGATTGCATTGTTGTAGATGCAAAATCCTTTCTGGAGAGGAGATTGACTAACTGACTCGGATGAAGCTTCAAAGGACTCTGAATGGATATGATACGTCTAAGATACATTAGAGGCCATAGCATATGACATTGATTGCCCCCAAGTTTGAACATTGATAGGATACAGACGCTTGAGCTGATTGGTGTATAGACCGACTTATTGAAAATAGGAATGCGGAAACAAACTGGGAACTATGTACAAACGAAAGCAAGACTGAAAGTTGGAAAAGACCAAGATTGCGCTGATAGATGGAGCATTTTTGAACAAGTGGTGCCCGCTTGCTGGGTTTTCACCATCTTGGAAGAGATTCTATTTTTGCTACCAAGATGCCTATTTCCAAGTTTTCACCAAGGCACTTTTTCTTTTTCTCATTTTTTTGTTTTTTTTTCATTTTTTCAATTTTTTTTTTTGTACTTTTGATATTTTTCATTTTTTTTGTAAATCATCAAGGCGCCCATTACTAGGTTTTCACCAAGATGTTCATTTTTTCAATATTTTTTCAGATTTTCAAGATTTTTTCACGACATTTTACCATACATTGAATGCCTTAGGCATAGAATTTCTTCAGATGCAGAATGTTGATTGGTTCTTGAAGCTGTTCTCCTTTAGTCATTGAGACCTGATAGGCACCAGAGCTAAAAGTAGTAGTGATAACAAAGGGACCTTGCCAGTTGGGTTCAAACTTCCCCTTGCGTTCTTGATGTGATTGATTTTTAGGATTTTCCCTCAAGACTAGATCACCAACCTGAAATTCTCTGTGTCTGACTTTCTTGTTGTAGCCTCTAGACATTCTCTTCTGATATACTCTGAGATGATCATACAATGCTTGCCTACGCTCATCTAGTAGTTCAAGTTCTTGCAACCTAGACACTCTGTAGTCTTCATCAGTTACTAGACCGTGCATTCTGATTCTTAGTGATGGGATTTCAACCTCAATAGGTAGTACCTCTTCAGATCCATAAACTAAAGCGAAAGGTGTAGCCCCAGTAGGTGTTCTAATACTTGTTATGTAGGCCTAGAGAGCTAGATTGATCATGAGATGCCAATCTTTTCCTGTTTTATTAACTGTACGATGCAAGATTTTTAGTAGATTCTTATTGGAAGCCTTTTCTTGTCCATTCCCTTGAGGATAGTAGATAGATGACCAATGTTATGTAATATTGAATTTGGCACATAAATCATCTAGATCTTTGTTCTTAAATTGTCCACCATTGTCTATTATTATGGAATGAGGCATCCCATATCTGCATATGATATAGTTCAAAATGAACATAGATATTTGTTTACCAGTTGCTTGTGTCAAAGGGACTACTTCTACCCATTTTGTAAAATAATTTGTAGTTGTAATGATATGGGTATGTCCATTAGAAGAATGAGGATGTATGGCTCCGATAAGATCAAACGCCCATTGATGAAAAGGCCATTGAGTAGTGAAGGGAATTAGGTCTCTCCCTGGAGCATGGATTAAGTCGCCATGCACTCGGCACTTTTGACAGTTCTTAGCAAACTTGATAGAATCTTTCTCCATTTCAGGCCAATAGTACCCAACCCTAATAAGTTTTCGAGCTAGTGTTAAACCATTTGAGTGTGACCCACAAATACCCTCATGGACTTCCTCTAATGCACGTTGAGACTCTTCTCGTTCTAAACATCTAAGTAGCATACCATCTAGACCTCATTTGTACATATTGTGACCAATGATGACATATCAGGATGAGTTACAGATTAGGTATCTCTTCTCATGGTGGTTAAAGGTATCAGGAATGATTTGGTCTTGGAGATAGGAAAAAGGTTTTTGTATCCAGATGAATCATGACCAATAACTGTGTAGATCATGCGGGTTTCAGGGGAATCATATGCAGGATAAGATAGTGCTTCTACCAGGAACTCATACCATAGCTCATGTTCGGGCTGCTGTAATAAAGTAGATAGCGTTGCTATTGCATCAACATCCTTATTTTTTGTTCTAAGAATTTGCTCAAATATGATAGATATGAAGTATTTATTTAGATCATCTACCATTCTTTTGTATGGAATGTGCTTTTCATCTTTCATTTGGTACACATCATTGACTTGATGGATAACAAGTTGGGAGTCTCCATGAATGTCTAGTTATGTCACTCTCCATTCAATTGCTATCTTCATGCCATTAAGAAAAGCTTCATATTCAACAATATTGTTTGTGCAAGGAACCTTGATTCTAAATGATTTTGGGATTGAGTATCTTTGAGGAGTTATGAACAAAATGCCTACTCCAGATCCATTTTGTGTATAGGAGCCATCAAAGAATAACTGTCATTCTCTAGAAGAAAGATTCATGATAGAGGAATCTAGAAATTCCATTTGCATATGTGTCATCAAACAAAGGTGCATATGCTAGTTGATCATAAATAACTTGTCCTTTGATAGCTTTTATTTCAATATATTCAATGTCAAATTCACTTAAGAGCATGACCCATTTAGCTAATCTACCCGTAAGGGCAGCTTTGCTTAGTAGGTTTTTTTTTGGATCAATCTTAACTATTAAATGTGTGGTATGTGCCAACATGTAATGTCTCAATTTCTATGATGCAAAGATCATAGCTAGACAAGCCTTCTCAATCATAGAATAATTCTTTTTGTATGACACCAATGTCCTACTGATATAGTATATAGCACTTTCCATTTTTTGTCATCATGTTGTGCCAGCAATGCCCCCAGTGAGGTATCTATTGCGGAGACATATAAGATCAATGGCTTCCCTTGAATAGGAGGCATCAAGATAGGTGGATTTGATAGATACTTCTTGATATGATCAAAGTTCTTTTCACATTCTTTGTTCCATGTAAAGGTTACACCTTTATGTAATGTTTTTGTAAAAGGTTGTGATATGGGTAAGAGTTCAAAGTTGGGGGACAATTTCGCGGAAGTCTTGTAGAAATGAAAGATGTCACTCGAAACGGGTGCTCGTTTTCAAAAAATGGGCGCCTGTTTTAGGTTTGGGCACATGATCCTAATTTCAAAAAATGGGTGCCCATTTTTGAATTCAAAACGGGCACCCATTTTTTGATTCAAAAAATGGGTGCCCGTTTTTGAATTCAAAACAGGTTCCCATTTTTTGAATCAAAAAATGGGTGCCCATTTTTTATTTTTTATTTTTTGAATAAAAAATGCATTTTAACACTTTAATTTTATTTTTTTAAAAACGAGCGCCCATTTTTTAAATTCAAAAAATGGGAGCTCATTTCTTAAGTCATGAGCGGGAAGCACACATCCTCCTCGAACTTCATTTCAAATTCAGTTTGGTTTAGGCTTGGTAGAACCAAGCCTATGCCTTGACCTTCAAAAATTTGGTTAAGGCATTGGAATGCCAGATTTTTGCCTTGCCATAATTTTTTGAGGGCCTCCCCGATCGTATCATTTTACAAAAAAAAAACCCATTAGAGGTCTCATTGTCCTGATTTCAAAAATGTAAATTTCATAGTGATGTGATTTATTTTACTATTTTTGCATTATTTATTAGTTGAAAGTGGTACCTAAATGTAAAATAGTGAGGTTCACTAAAACGTTAATAACTTTTTTATTTTTAAGTTTTTTTGAAAATAAATTATATGAGACCAAACTAGATACAATTCTATTGAAGATAAAAAAAACAATTTTGAAAAAATATGAAATCCTCATCAAATTATGGTGTCTGTACACCAGAAGTTTTGAAAAAGTACTTTATAGTCAATTAAAAATTAATAAATAAAAAAATATTCAATAAAAAAAGAAGAAAAAATATCTTGACCAATCTTCAATGTTTTAGGTACCTTTTCCCAAAAGGATTCCCCAAAATACATTCATTTGCTTCAAAAAAGGGTGTCCATACACGCATAAGGTGTGGTCCTGAAACAAGCATTTTGAAAAAGTGGTTTTTAGACATGCATACTAAAATTCAATTTATACCATGTGGGTATTAAAAAAAATTACATATTTGAAAACTAGATTTTGAGCACTAAATTTGATATTTTTGAAGTTTTCCAAAATTCAATCTTTAAGTGCTTCAAATTTGGACATCAATTGACATAAATTTTGAAAAATGGGAAAAACACTTCCACTTTTTGGCCAAAAAGTGGGACTCAACTTCTTGCAGCCACCCATATGTCTGCCAATTGAGATATGAAGTGTTTGATAGATTCAACTCTTCCTTGCAATGTCCTCATCTGACTGATATTCTTTAGGGGTTGCATTTCCATTATAGCCTTTACTTTAGCTAGATCAACTTCAATGCCTTTCTTTGAAACTATGTATCCTAAGAGTTTTCTAGAAGTGACACCAAAAGCACACTTCTTAGGATTTAGCCTGAGACTAAATTTTTCCATTCTGTCTAATATTCTGCCCAAGTCACTTAAATGTTCCATTCGAATCATAGATTTTGCTAAAGTATCATCAACATAATCTTCCATAGTCCTATGCATCATGTTGTGAAAAATAGAAGTCATGGCTCTTTGATATGTAGCACCAGCATTCTTAAGCCCAAATGGCATAACATTCCAATAGAAGGTGCCCCATGCACATGTAAAAGCAATTTTCTCTTGATCTTCTGGAGCAATTTTTATTTGATTATATCCAGAGAAACCATCCATTAAAAAATACATCTCAAAACCCGCAGTCATGTCCACTATCATGTCAATGTTAGGAAGTGGAAAATCATCCTTAGGGTATTCTTTATTCATATCTCTAAAATCTATGCACACTCGTATTGATTTATCTGGTTTTAAAATAGGTACAATATTAGAGATCCATTCTTCATAATCAATAACTTGGATGAATCCGGCTTTTAGGAGCTTCTCTAATTTAGTTTTTACCAAGAGTGCAACATGAGGATGCATCTTTCTCAATTTTTGCTTAACTAGTTTGACGTTTGAAGCAATAGATAAATGGTGCATTATAAGATCAGGATCTAACCCTGGCATATCTGAATATTTCCATGCAAAGTTGATCTTTTTCTCTGTTAAGAATGTTGTAAATTTTTTCTTTTCTTCTTCTGATAAGGATTGTGCTACATGGATCAACTGTGGTTCCTCTGCTGTTCCCAAGTTGATAGATTTAGCGGGCTAAATTAGAACTAGAGATCTGTCCTGTAAATGACTCAGAAAGACATCAAATATCTCATCCTTAGGTGCCTCATAGAGGTTTTCACCTTCAGATATGTCTTTTATTTTTACTTTTGTAGGTTTTGAAACTGACACAAAGTGGTTTCCACCCTCAAAACTCCTTTTCTTTTTATTCTTATTCTTATTTTTCTGACTAAGATATTTGATGTCTGACTCTGTCATGCTAACGCTCGGTTCACTGATGGAAGTCCTCATAGGCTCAGCTGCATTGAGGTAGTAACCAAGGGCATAGTCATTCGGGAAGGTATAAATACCATGGCTTGGATTTGTGGAGGTTTGATCAAGAAGGTCTGGATATCGGATAGTCAAAGTGGGAAAAGATTGAGAGATAGTGTTTATGGATATGGATCTGTCATCATTGGTCCTAACCTGACACTCGATTTTAAAGGTGATATTACAACTTAAGACATTCAATTCGTGAATAGGCTCAATGTCATCATGGAAGTCCACTTCAGCCATAGGTGGGTCAGACTCATTTAATTCATCATTTCACTCTAGACTTATGTTGGGTTTAAGTGCATATTGGTGAATGACGTGTTTTTTAGTAATAATTTCATCTTCATCTAGTTCTGGAATGACTCCCCATTCATAGTTATTAGATTCTTCATCTATGCCTCTAGGAAATCTAAGAATATGAGTGAAGTCAAGATGAATACCCCAAGAAGGGTTACCCTCAGATTCTGATTTGAATTCATACTCATGTGAATCTGTCTCGGAATGACTACCACCGTCCTCCTTATCTATTTGATCATTTTTTAGATCAGCTGATTCTTGCGTTGCAACTATCTCTTGCTTTATAATAGGTTCTTATGTTTCTACTACATTGATTCTTTTTATGGGATCATCTTCAGCATCAAGGAGGTCTTTGATTTCTTTGGAAAATTGTTCATAAGGAATAAGCTCTAAGCTATTTGAATCACTATCTGATGGTTCAATTTCTTCCTTTACAAGGAGGGGTTCTCCTGGTGTAATATGCTCTATGACATGAGAACAATTACCTTTGAGGTGGAAGGGTTTCTTTTTAAAGCCTAAGCCAACAGTATCTTTGTTTCCCCTACCAGTATGTGAAATAGGTGTCATAAGACCTTTTCCTCTAACTCCTAGAGGTCCTTTACTTGGATATCCCATTTTAGCTATCAATTTTCCCACTGGGCCATATGATTCAGAAGGGATTTCGGAGACTGTAGAGTCACTAGTTTGAACAACTTGAGATTCAGGTTCATCCTTGTATAGCCATGCAAGCACAACTTCATCTTCTTCAAATTCTTGCTTGGAGACTTGTTTTGCCACAAAATTTCTTTTATATAAATCTCAAGAGGTTCCTTAGGTTCGGGTTTGGACTATTTTAGAGACTATCCATAAGACTTAGGCGAGATAGGGAGAGATGTCAAAGATAAGACTGGCTCTATAGTATATTCTCCCATGCTATTTTCTTTGATGTTGACCTCTTTTGCAATGTCTTCCATTCTTGATGTCGATGCTTCTTTTGTTGACTTACTGGAAGATTCTCTGTTATTAGGCACAATTTTATCTGCACCTTCCTTCAATGTATTGCAAGTGGTGGATATGTTGGCGGGGATAGTAACCTCTACTCCTTCATAGGGAAACTTCAAACATTGATGGTATGTAGAAGGAATAGCTTTCATTTCATGTATCCATGATCCCCTGAGTAAGCCAAAGGTAGATCAAGAACTTGACATATGGTATCTCTGATAATTGGACCCACTTTGATAGGTAAGACAATGGTGCCTTTAGAAGATCTTTCTTGTTCATCATAGGCTTTTATGGTTATTTTCTTTCTAGGATCAATAGCCAATTCTGAGAATCCTAATTGTGTGATCACATTGTCTACCATCTTATCAAAAGATGTATGATCTTGCATCTGTAAAGGATAGTTGATCTCTCGGACAAGATTATTGATGAATATTTCCAGCTTCTTAGATTTTGGAATAGGTCTAGCATATAAAGAGAATTTCTTTCTCCATCTTTTGAGAAATGTCAGAAATGGTTCTCTTGGATATTGTTTGAGATTACAGATGTCAATCATGGTGACTGGATGCTGAATGTTGTAGGAGTATTGCTGATAGAATAATTTGATCAACTCCTCAAAGATATTAATGGTAGGAGGCATCTTAGAAAACCAATGAATGGCTGCTCCTCCCAAAGATCGAGGAAAGAAATGCATCAGATAGGTCAGTTCGTGCATGAATTCCATAGATTGTGTACAGAACTCTCTAACATGATCCTGAGAATCAGAGTGTCCATCATACTTATCATATTTAGGCATTTCCACCCTCTTAGGGAATGGTGGCATATACAAGTCTTTATCAAATGGAAAAGCACATAGGGCCTCCATGGAGAACTCCTTAGGTTCCTTTTCTTTTTCCATTTTGTTAAGTTTGACTTGTATGACATGCATTTGTTTCACCATGACTGTAAGAAGAGTTTCTTCCTCATATGTAATGATATTTTTGACATTAAAATTAGGAGGAAGTTTAGCTCCTTGATGAGCTAGCTCTAGGAAGTATGCTTCTCTATCTTCCTTCAAGAAATGCCTCATCATTTTCTTGAATTCATCATCATTTTGATATCGAGAAATTTCTTCAGGTGTGGGTTCTTGGTACACACCGTGTTGAGATTGAGTTATTTGAGAACCATGGTTTGTCCCTACTTGACACATGGTAGGACTTTTAGGACTCCCTGGGATAGCTCGAGGATTACCTCCATGAGTTGATGGTGGAGGTATGTAACCAGTTTTTAATCCAAAGTTCCCAAGACCGTCATGTTCATAAAGACCAAAATTGTAGAGTTGCTCAAGAGTTGGACCCTAGATATGAGTCAAAGGTAAGGTATGAGATTTTTCTCCTAATTTCTTGTGCGAGGAAGCTCTGGTTTCCACCATTAACCTTGGGTGAAGCAAAAGAATAAGATGGAGACAACTAAAGAATGAATTGATTCAAGAATATCAGATGATGCAACCTTGTTAAGGTTTGATTGATTGAAGCTTAGATTAGACGTAGGTGAAGGATACTATGCCCTGGATATATGGGTAGATGCCCAAAAGATAGTAGACATGAGCTCACAACACTTAGTCATTTTGAAGATTGATTGAAGATTTGATAGTTATGACAAGGTTTTGACACAAGATGAAAAAGACTCAAATCGATTAAACTAAAGGCTGAATCGGATTCAAAAGGCCACTTTAGGAAAATGATTGGATTCTCAATAGCTATCGCTCTGTTCCTAACATAGTGATTTGTTTGACAGATTCTAGAAATAGGCTGAAAAAGCTAGGTATCTGGCAATTTTGACAACTTTCTGACAATTTTTCAAAATTTCTCAAATGACTTTTGGCAAGTTCGTACGACACTGGGTAGGGTATGAATTGACAATTGCAATACTCGTATGACAGTTGATAGCAGGATTTTGGCTTTTGATTTTGACTGGAGACAAAACTCGTACGATAGAGTACTGAACACCGTACGATAATATCTAGGCTATGAAATGACACTTGCAAAACTCGTACAACTTTCTGACTTTTCAAGATGACTTTTGACTCCAACAAAGGTATTTGATCTCAGATTTTGCAATTTTGGAGTTTTCAGTTTCAAATAATTCAAAAAAATGTCTGTCCAGATTTGATGATTGTATTGAATTGATTTGTTCTTAGTAACTAGATAGATAAACAGGCACACAAAATAGCAAGCAAGTGATTTCAAGAACGTCTAAAAATAATGAACAGGGGACAAAGCAACCCTATGCATGAGCAACCAGGTGACTGAATGTGCTAATCCCTAGAAGTGCTAACAGTGTATGTTCTAAAACATTTTGTAATAATGCACATATTCCTAGAAAATGAAAATTTGGCCTCACTAGGGTTTGTAGTAATGGTCTGACTCTGCAACTTTTCCGATCTCAAGAGGACGAAATCCAATCCAGGCACACTGGGGTTTTGACACAGTCTGAGAATTTAATCAATTAGGAGCTGCTAGGGAGATCTGACAGCCCAACAAGAGACCACACCTATGAAGATTTCCTCCAGAAGGACATTTATATAGCGGTTGTCACTATCATGGTGAAAATGGCTATTACCACTTGAGGTTCCGTCAACGTGGTTGACTTAATTAAAGGAATGTCCACTATGGTTAACCCTCTCTAAGGTGACTCACGAAAGATACCACATGGAGACTGGTTCTAGATTCAAGGATCTGAGTTTCTGATACTACCCAAAAAGGGAGTAGAGCATAGTCCTCTAGCCTTTTCTCTTTTAACCAAAACAAAGCAAACAGATTAATCCAACATGCTAAGACCAAGATTATCTCACAAAGATCTATGATGCCAACCGCTCATGATCTATCAACCTCTTCGGAGAGAGAATGTACCAATCAGAAGTTGAAGACGCACAAGTCTAGTAAAACATGAGACTTTCTCAGTAACCTCCCTACCTACAAGGGTTCCTTCATTGAGAAGAGTTTCACTGGAAACCCACTCTCTCAAGAACCACGAATAGTGTTCATAGGGCCTATTTACTATGTGTAACAAAGATGCTGAAAAGCAAATCTATGTTCATTTTTATAGCCCAAAATAAAATATGTGATATGAAAACAATAAAAGATCACACAAGCCAAACACGTGAGATGTTCGTTTTAGTCCAAATCAAAATGTTATCACTTGAGAAGATTACCTAAATTCCTCGCAACACCCTTAGTATATTTTTACCTATTTTTAGTAACTCTCACGCTTTTCCCAATCAAAATCAGTAGAAATCAATCAGAAACAGCAAATTTTAATTGTTAATGTTAGCTGTCAATCCAAATTTGGAAAATAAATATGGAAAACTGCCTGAAAAAATGAAACAACAATTGAAACTTGGCACTAAAACTCGTACAACAGTGGGTCACCTCCCAGACGATAGTCTAGAAACTTGTACGACACTAGGTACCTGTTCATACGACAATCGGGCTTTCAAATGACAATGTTTACACTCTGATACGAGCCTCGATCAAGTAAACTATCGTACGATAGCGGGTATCTCCAGATACGAGTTTCTAACAAAACTCGTACAAAAATTATATGGACAAAAATTAAAAATCGTAGTTTGGAACAGAAAATGACAAGAAGATGATAGAAATTGATATAAATTGAATGGAAACTCATTTTAGGGCCCCACGGTGGGTGCCAAAAATGTGTGTGTGAATTTTGTACCTAGCTGTAGACACAACACTTCAGTAAAATATTAAAGGTTAGCAGAAATCAAAATCATGCAATGAAATGGTTCAAACTAATATAACCAAGTAATTTACTGCCTTCTAGTAGATGCAAGTATGTATTCTCAAATTATACCAAGATCAGTGACCTTGACAACACCTAAATGAAAGATTTGAATGCAAAATCTAGATATGAGATGAATGCAAGTTAATCTATTTTTTTTATATTTTCTATGCAATAATATGAAGATATGAATCTGATATGAAAATTGATATGAAAAACTAATCTATTAATGATATGAAATGAAACTAAAATGAATTGAAAACAAGATTGATCTCACAAAAGTTGTTGATTTGTAAGAAGCTCCAATTCTTCAGATGTCAATTCGCCAATGTGATTGTGCAAATTCTATGGATGATTTTGGCAGAGTAAATATGCAAACTTCTGAGATGAGATATGAAGAGCTGAGCCTTGATTTTATAGAAATCCAGAGCTTTGAGGATGCATGGAAAAACCATAAATCACTTAGGTTGATTTTTGAGTCAACAAGAAATTAAGATTATTTAATTCACAAAAAACAAGCAAAATCATGCAAAAACAACCTTTTAACTCAAATCAGAAGTTGAGATCAACTTTCAACTTAAAAGAGAGTTGAGTTTATTTTTAAAACAACTTGAATTGCTTTTCTAATTTAAAGTTTAATAGCTCTTTGAATGTGCATAATTAATTATGAATTAATTAAATAAATAAAGTGATTTATTCTCAACTTAACTGATTTTGAAAATTAAAACAATTAACTTATGAGTTAATCAATTATTAAAATCAAACTTTATTCCAATTAAATAATATCATTAAATATGACAACTTGCTTTAATTAATTAAATAAGAATTTAATCAATTAATGATAGGAATTTTGATTTATTGTCAAATTTAAATAATAATAATTAAAATTAATTAAATAATTAAGTGGCAAAATTAAATTAATTAATTAAATATTGAAGATATTCAATTAATCAAACTTTAGGATAAATATGATTTATCGCCAAATAATAATTAAATTAAAGATAATTAGGGTAATTAGGAATATTCCCCGATGCAGATTTTAGGATAATCAATTAGGATTCGATAATGTGCCTTAGGTTTACGACTTTGATGTCAATTTCGTTCAAATTGTAGATGTAGGAGGTTAATGAACCTATAGCCCATTTTTAAGATATTATAATAAGAAGAAATCTGCTTCACACACAAGGAAAACATCAGGTAGATATCGCTATAATTTTCTCGTGTCGAAAATGCCTAAACTGATTACTTTTCATTTGAGAAACAACTAAGAATTGACAACCACCATTATTTAAACACCCCACGGAATTTTCCATACAACTTCTCATTTTAAAAATCTACTATTTTCTTTTGGTTGTTTCTCTGCTTTCATTGAGTTTTACAAGAGAAAACAAAACATTTTGGTGCGCTTTGTCGAAAGGAAACGAGGATAAAGACCTCTAACTTCTAAGATACCGTGTAATATAGTAATCTTGTGAAAAGGTATTATAAATTATTATAAATTATGAGGAAGAGGTGATGGAAATTGTTTAAATATTCTTTATATTTACCAATCCCTTCAACGTTAATAATAACATAGAGAACACGAAACAAAACATTATCACTAAATCTGATAGAACTCGGTAGTTGAGTAGTGCGTAGAAATGATCTGACTCAGAAACAGTGATGGACGTGGTATGTTAAAATGAAAAGGGAGGACCCGCTCAGAGTAAAATGTTGAAACGATCAACCTCATCTACATAGAGATGAGCTACAGCTGTATTTTAGTTGGACGCAACAAGAACAGTAAATTCTCGATTCAAGATTCTCTATAAAATCCTGAACTTTCTTATCGCGGTTTCTTCACTTTTATTGAATTTTAGTTTTCTTCATGTCCACTTAAAATATTTTGTACGCATTTTTTAGATTTTCAGTATTTAGTCTGACTGGTCCCCTCATTTATTTCTTCTGTGACTTCTAAGACAATGTCAAGTCCGCATAGGAATGAATACAAGTGCGTTTAATGAGATTTTTTTAGTGATTATATTTTTTTTTGGTAAATTATTTAATAATTGTTGCTTTATAAATAAAGCACAATATTCCTTTTAATGAGTTTTATTTTTTTTATAAATGTTTGTTTGAGATTTGTTCATTTTAACATTTATTTCACTTGAGTTCCTTCATTTATTTGTTATGTGAGCTATGAAATAAAGTAAGTGTGTAGGAAAACTGTGAATTTTATTGATAATACTTTTTTCGAGTAGGGGAAGTGTGTGAATAGTGGGTCATTTTATTAGTTTTTCATTTAATCTTCCAATTACAAATTTTAAAGAAACTTAAAGAAGACAAATTTTAAAAGTCTATTAATAAATTTCACATGTATTAATAGTCACTCACTTGTTCCTCAAGTTATTAAAATTTGTATACTTTAATTAGAGGACTTGCGCACCATTATTGGTATAGATAGCACACGACTATTGTGGTATTTGTACATAAGTATTGGCAATTTTTGTGGTGGTTGTAGTGCATGGTTATTGGAGCATTTTTAAGTAGGCATCATGCGATACTTTGAAATGACCACTTTTTGACCCCTGCGACCATAACGGATCCCACAATGTGCATCGTTACTACCTAAAAGCCAAAACAATAGTTATAAGTAGTTAAGTCGCATATGGAGACAATGAAAAAAATTATCGAAACGCAATGCATTGTTTAGGATCTATGGGTGCATAGAGTTAGCTAAGACTACTTGTACACTTCCCTAACCCAAAAACAATGGCATGTAACATCCTTAACTAGTATTTTGGATAAAAATAATTTTGATTTAAATGTTTTTTATGTAAATCTAACACAAAGCCAAAAAATTTCTAGACACACACATATAATAACAACAATAGCTACATTGTACAAGGTTATTGTTTTAAATAAATATATATATCATATAATTACATTAGATTTTAAAAAAAAATCTTTATTTCTTTATGATTTTTCTTAATGGCATCAATCACTCAAGTTACAAATTGGGCCAATAAATGAAAGATATATTGTAGAACTCGTCATATATTTAATGAGTCTAAAATAACATTCAATATACAACAAATATATCAATTCTTATAATTACCTAGATTTATCAGCGTGTACATGATAATATTGTCATTTCATTTTAACTTACGATCCAAAAAATTATCAAAATAAATCCATAATATTTTCTTATTGTAATAAATTGTGAGTCACACTTAAGGATTTTACAACACTAGTAGGTTCAATGACATAAAACTATAATACTCAATCACACAACAAATAACAAATCACATAGCCTAATGAAGCTTATTCATGACCTTTGAGTGAGGTCATCCTATCAAGGCTAATTGGATTTCATACTTTGACTCATGAAATCAAAGGATTTTAATCCTTATATTTAAAGGCTTGACCAAAGTTATTTAGAATATTTTTTTGGCTATGATTTTTATGTGAAGAATATGTATAATTCCTATATGAACACATCCACCCCAAACAACACTAATTGAGGGCCAATATGTTGATCTATCCAAAATAATGATCAAATCTACTTTAGGGCCAAATTTTACTAATGTTAAAACCACTACATTAATGAAGCATGGTTTTTCATCATCCTCAAATGCAACACATATATGTACTAAGTTTTAATATTTTATTTAAAGAACTTTTTGGGTGAAAAAATCCCTTCTTAAATAGTTACATGACATGAAAAAAAGTCATTAATGATGCTTTAGGTCATGCTAGGAGGTAGGTGTGAGGTGAACACACTAGTACATTTGAGACCTTTTTCTGATGGTAGTTCATCGGAATTGGGATGGTTTACTGTCGATATTACGACACCACCCACCATCGTAGTTTTGCAGTTGAAAAAAATGACGGCTACGATTGGTGTCATAATTAAGAGGACTATAGTCATCGCAAAAAGGGGGTTTCAACATAGTGAATACACCATTGTGTCTATTTGTAGCTGTCTCAATTTTGACAGGTAGACGTCAGACCTAGTTAGTTTACTAATGAAAATGTTGTACATGCAATGGTTAACCGTCATAATGTTCCAACGAATAACCGTCGTTGGTAGATTATTTACCGACAGAAATGTTGTACATGTGATATTTTTTCATCCAAAGTTTATAATAGATTGTCGTCGCTTGTCTAGTGACGTCATAATTGCAACAGAATTCATAATTTTTTAAAAAAAATATATATTTGTCAATCAAATTTGTATTAATTTAGAACAGTGTTCTTGTAGATCTGGTTCCAGCTGGTTGCATTACTTTCAAATCTTGATCAACTTGCAAGGTGGTTTGGTGAGTAGAGGTCTTTTATTTGTGCTCATGATTTGGTTATGTCATTCAGAGATGACTTTACAGTAGATTCAGTAGATGACAAGAAGCTAGTGCGGCGATCAAAGATGCATTCTTCCTGATGTGTTCATGGGATATATGCGGACCTGATTGCATTCAGATCTTATTAGAGAAACTTCTTGACTTCTTTGGTCTGAATTGGATGTGCTTTGTTCCCATGGAGTGTAGCAGTGACTTGACTTGCAAAACTTGCACAATGGAAATTTGTAGATCACTATGGTGTCCGTGATGACTTTGGAGAAGTCTTCTTCTTGGTGAACCGAGCTGAGAGACTTGTATTATAGAAAGTGGTTCGTTTGATGTGACTTATGAGACATTGGATGCCTCTTCACAGTAAGTTCATGATGTGGTCTATGGTGTTTCTTTGCGACTGGGTTCTTAGCAGAGATCTGTTGAGATTTGTTGATTTGGTAGCCATTGAGATGGATCGATATGACTTGATCTTGGGTCAAGACTTCTTGAGGTGAGCTGAAGTGATCATTGCTCCTTGAAGTGATTGATATTTTTGACAAATAGTTGTCACTTTTAGTTTTGTCGTCAGTTATTCTTTAGTTTCCGTCGTGATTGCGATGACTCACACTATTTTTTAAAAATAAATATATGTTTGTCATACATTGATTGAGATCTTAAATTATTGAGCTTCTCTTTGTTTTGATAATAGTTTAACATTCTCTACTTAACAGGTCCAACCACATGAAGGTGGAAGCTCATCTGGCCCCTCCTAGGATCCTCTTATGACCCTTTACGACACTTTAAGACCTCTAAGATGTATTCTTAGGGATCGTAAAGGGTCATAAAGGGTCATAAGGGGTCCTAGGACACAACAGCTAAGAAACATAAATGTAGGCATCATGGACACAATTGTTTGGAGACACAACATAATTGAATGCTATACCTAGATGATGCAACACAACCACTACTCCTGCAATTCCAAGTTGATACTGTGGGATCCAAAAACCAAAGATAAGGAATCTATATATGGTTTTTGGATCCTACAGTGTCAACTTAGAATTTCAGGAGTAGTGGTTGTGTTGCTTTTTTTGGGTATAGCATTCAATTATGTTGTGTCTCCAAACAATTGTGACCATGATGCCTACATTTATGTTTCAAGCAACTGTTGTGATACCTACATTTATGTTTTGTATTTGTCATGTTTATTTGCATGTTCTTTATGTGTTTAGCTTCTCTCTCTCGCATCGAAAATAAAATTTTCCCACTCTGAATCAAGAATGTGCGTGCAACACAAGTAGAATATGCACGGATGGCAGATGGAGCTGAGAAAACACAACATGTTTACATTTTTATAATAGGTCAAAATTACAATGTTCGCGATGGTCCATAAATTAAAATACGCAATTAAAGACCTCTATAAAAAATGCAACCCTTTTGTGTTTTTCAACTCCACCTAATATCCTATGTATGTGAATTGAGATTGCATATTGAACTAGGCATCTCCTTCTGCATTGCCTGAAACCAAGAGACTATCATAGTTAACATCTAAAATCATAATTGAACTTTTTATTATTATTAAAAAGTACACTAGTCTCATTTATTTCTTGTACACCATCTCTGTCGGCAAGTTTCTTCATGGATGGCCTCCACTTTCTTCCCCACTACAACTGTAACCACTATTCATTCTCCTATGGTCATTACTATCTTCTCTATTGATCAGACCTCCACTACAATTTCTCTAATGAAAATTTCCAAATTCACTGTTCGGTATTCCTTCATCTCCCCTCAACTCCATCACTTATGGTTACAAATCAAGCTCCAAGAATAAGAATGGCGTGTCTCATCATTGCAACTAATCCACCTTAAACAATTGATTAACCATTCTAGACAAGATAATGATTTAAGGTTTTTTGTGAAGCTTCTAACTTGGTAGTTGCAATCAGCATTTGTATTACAAGTTTTGTTGTTGTTTAAGTAGTGTGTTTTAGAAAAGAACCCATTGAATATTCTAATACTAATTTCTCCCAAAATATGAAATCCACTAAAATTTAGTGAAAACCCCTCCAACATTACAATAGTGTATAAAATGAAACTCAATGTTTCTAGTAGTGATAAATAGATTTTTTGAGAAGAGTAGAAGAAACAATACGCTTGGAGGGAGAAAACCCTATAGAATTATGACATACCTTTGTATGCAGCCCATTAACATTTCAAATGCAAGAATGAAAGAAAACATGGAACTAAGCTCAAACATGTGTAAATAAACATTAGTCATTATCAAATAAGTTGCATAAATGAGAATCATTTTTTTTTGGCTTTTTCTTTTTTTCTACTTCCCTATATTATTGCAGAGGCGTATCCATGTCTACATCGTCATTTCTTCTTGGTCATGCACATGATCTCACTATCCTTTGCAAAGGTGGGTCCTCTACAATAACAAATAAAAGGCTTCAATTAAAAACATATTATCATAATTGGGGTTAATTTTAAAATATATTCATTATTGTTACAAGTATTTCAATAGTTTAAAAAACATAAACGTGATGCTCTTTACCTTGTCCAACTACATCATCTTGTCTATCGGCTTGAACCTCAACACGCTCATCAGGAACAACCTCTACATCCCCTGCAACTACAATACAAAATGTTTTATTAATCCCAACACATTATAATTAATTTTTTATTACTACGCCAAATTCAATTTAACATGTTTACTTGTATTAAATATTCATTAATCAAAATTTGAATAGAAAATGTATACCTTGAGTACTATAATTCACATTAGAATCAATGCCTCCATTGTGCTCGGTCGGTACAGTATCAATATCGGTAGGCTGTATTCCAATGTAAATAATTAGTTGGAACTTAACATCAAATATAGTAATTGGTAAAGTTTTCAACTTGAAATAAAAATCAATTCGCTTATTTACCTGATCAACAGATCCAACAGAAGAACCTTGTGCACTCATTGCTCGGTATCATTCAGCCACAACTTTATAGCCTTGTTTGTAGCCTATTTTTTTGTCCTCTTCTATAATCATTTTTTTGAACTCCAAGGCATGCATTTTTTATTGGTATCATGAATTTTTATTATAGTGAATTTCATCAAAACTAAATTGATTGCAATTTAATTATAAATATTTGCATACGATTTTTCATTTACTAATAGTTACAACTAGTGCAGCAAGTTTTGAATATCCACCCGAGCCAAGCCTGTGTTGCCCGTGCTTTTGTTTTCTTGTTGTTGTTGGCTTTGTGGATCCTCAAGTAGGAGTTGTGATGCAAAGGAAGACCACTTATATGGGTTTACCCACATAAGGACAATGGTTTCATTCCTTAGTAATGGTTTGGGGAACTAATTACTAGATGAGTGACTGCAGTACCCTAGTTTTCATTATTAGATGATCTTGTTTAATTTGTGTTCATTTCATGCAAAGATAAATGTAAAGTAAAAGAAATTTTTGCATCTAAAGATTACATGTATATATATGAAAAATAACTTGTATATACTATACAAGGAAAATAACTTTCAAAAGAAAATGCAAGAGTACAGGCATACATAAGAAGATGAACATAAATAATAAGGGTGCCAAACATTGCTTAAAGTGATGAATTTTTTACCTGGGTATGAATCTAGTGTGCCCCTGTGTGATCCAGAACCTGCAAAGAAAATAGAGATGGGGGTTAGATAAAAAATATCCAAGCAATGAGTGGCATCCTATTACTATTCCTCATCTACAATTATGCATGTGCATAGTCAAGCCATACACTTCTTAAAGAAAAACCATGCTACAGGGCATGTGCACTCAAAAGAATGTTGCAGAGAATAAATGGTTTCATTTATGTCTACTTGAACACTTGGTGAGTCACTATTTTGACTACATCATTCAAACAGTGCAACAACAACACCAGATGTTGTTGTTTCATCTGGTGTTGTTGTAACATCATTTCCAAATGATGCACCCACAACAGTCACACACCATGCCCATCAACACAAGGCAATCATGAGAAAGCATGAGTAAGCAATGGAAGGAGCATACATCATCATCAAATCAGAGGAGAAAAGCATCAAATTTGCATATTAAGGGAGGAGTACATCATGGATTTCAAGTAAAGATCATAACATCACAACATGGTTGGCAGCCCCAAGGAAGCCCCATTGCATGCAGTGAGTAAGCTACATAAAAAAAAAGAGGTACACAAATCTGCATCATCTATACATTAATGCTATGACATGGAGTATATTTGAATTTGCATTTTAAAGGATAAGTAAGAAAGTTGCATGATGCTAGTGAAATTAACAAAGGTACAAATCTAATGAAGTAATGAAGCTACCCACATTCTATGTGCTTTGAGCCAATGAAATTTTTATTGAATCATGATGAAGTAATAATGCATTAAATGTCTTATTGATGTCCCTATTTGATTGGACGGTGCTCTTTTTTGTTATATTGTTGCTACCAAAATAGAATGGTAGTGGTGATTCAATGCATCTACAACCTCAACAACATGGCAACATCGATGCAATAATAGAAAATAGATTACAAATGCCAAGCTCACAGTCTCAATGAAATAAACAGTATATAAAACAATATATGGTGCACAACAGTAGCAAGCATGCAATGACAACAATAACATTGCATGATGCCTGAGCTCAAATTCAAAATAGTAAGTGTATTAATGTATGATCTAATAGTAGCAACCTCATTGACCATTACCTTTCACTCCTCCATCATTATAGAAGAGATAACTACCTATAACTATATTTCATAATTCCTCCTTAGAAATATATATATCAAGTACAATTATGAGTTTACATCATATATTTAGTCTTAATAAAATCTTATAAATCAACATAAAACTAACCCAAAATACTTTTTCATAATAAAATCTTAGTAAAACAATATATTTAGTCTTAATAAAATCTTATAAAAAAACATACATTGTGTGAAGTGTTTGATCTCTCTTTATTTGTTTTGTTGTTGATATTCACTATGTGGTACTCCCCGTTTATGATCATTTTGTGAGGAAATATCTTGATGGCTTATAGGCTGCAAGCTAGGGCATCATACATTGTTTATGAGCTTACTGTTTGAGCACCAACCAATCAAATAGGAACATGAAGTGCTCAATAGTGAGCTCATAAATAATGCATGATACCCTAGCTTGCAAGCCGTGAGCCATCAAGATATTTCCTCATGAAATGATCATAAAAGAGGAGTACCACATAGTGAATATCAACAACAAAACAAATAAAGAGAGATCAAACACTTCACACAATGCCTTGAAGGTAATAGCAATGATGCCCTAGCTCTCAAACCTTGTGGGTCATCAAGCATTCCAAATGAAAAGATGTAAACAATACCAATATTCAATTGTGAGCTCATAAACAATGTATGATGCCCTAGCTTGCAGCTCATGAGCCATCAAGACATTTCCTCATGAAATGATCATAAACAGGGAGTGCCACATAGCTAGTGAATATCAATAGCAAAAAAAATAAAGAGAGATCAAACACTTCACACAATATATGTTATTTTATAAGATTTTATTAAGACTAAATATATTTTTTTATTAAGATTTTATTAAGACAAAGTATTTTGGGTTAGTTTTATGTTGTTTTATAAGATATTTATTAAGACTAAATATATGATGTAAATTCAATATAAAAAATAGAGCACCGGCCAATCAAATAGAGACACGAGGTGCTCAAACAGTGAGCTCATAAACAATATGATGCCCTAGCTTGTAGCCCGCGAGCCATCAAGACATTTCCTCATAAAATGATCATAAATAGGGAGTACCACATAGTGAATATCAACAACAAAACAAATAAAGAGAGATCAAACACTTCACACAATGCCTTGAAGGTAATAGAAATGATGCCCTAGCTCTCAAAGCTCGCAGGTCATCGAGCATTCCAAATGCTAAGATGTAAACAATTTCATCTAGACATGTGTACTGTGAGCTTTCCTACAACAAATGGACTTGTGATGATTTTCACAATAGTACATGTGTTGCAAGAAAGCTCAAAGTACTACTTAGGAAAATATGAATGTTCATCACCTATGCATATCAGAGTTGACTAGAGAAGGTATATGCACAACAAAACAAATAAAGAGAGATCAAACACTTCACACAATGCCTTGAAGGTAATAGAAATGATCAAACATTTCAAAATAGGGACATCAGTAATAAAATAATATACTTACTATTTTGAATTTGAGCTCATAAAGATTAAGATATCCCTATTTTATTATTGATGTCCCTATTTACATATTTTCATCGAATGACCCAAAAACATCAAGAATGGTCATTTATGGTCACTAATAGCCAACTTTCAGAAGAACATGAATGAATATGAAAACATACATAAGTGGATGAACATAAATAATGAAGGTACCAAACATTGCTTGAAGTAATGAAGTGTTGACCCCGGGTTCAATCTAGTATGCTCTTGTATGATCCAAAACCTACAAGGAAGGAAAAGACAAGGTTAGATCCAAAGGATCTAAGCAATGTCTAGCACCCTATTACTGATCCTCATCTACAATTATGCATGTGCATAGTCAAGCCATACATAGACTCAACAACATGCTAGCATTGATCCAATAATAGAAAATACATTACAAATGCCAAGCTCACGGTCTCAATAAAATAAATAGTGTGTAAAACAATATATGGTGCACAACAACACCAAGCATGCAATGACAACAATAACATTTCATGATGCCCGAGCTCAAATTCGAAATAGTAAGTGTATTAATGTATGATCTAATAGCAACAACCTCATTGATCATTACCTTTGACTCCTCCATCATTATAGAAGAGATAGCTACCTACAACTATATTTCATAATTCCTCATTTGAAGTCATAGGTTAGTTTTACTATTGGACAATGAGCTGATAGGATATTTGAATAAAAACTAAGAGTATTGAATTTTATTTGTTCCTATTGTGATTTTAGGGGAGAAGAAGGCTAAGACCTTTCCAACGGATCAAGGTGGTGTATATAGCTTGTAAGTTTATAAGTTTGCACTTTTTTTGTTTGAGGCTTAATTATGCTAATTTTTAAATAGAAATATTTTTCTTTCTTATTTCAAATTCATTCCTTCATATGTCATACTTGATGCACAATGAATTCATAGGAATTTCAAATAGATTTGAAGAAAAACTAAGAGCATTCAATTTTAACTATTCTTATTGTGAATTCAGGGGAGAAAAAGGCTAAGATCTTTATAGCTGATCTTGTGTGGACAAGGTATGAAATTTGTGTGGGCTAACTTCCTTGTTCTGTCAGCATCCTCTATGATTTCTGATGCTATATTTTCCTGATTGTGGTTGGTGCCTTACTTTCCCCTCTTTGGTTCCATGCTTGCTTACATTAAGAGTTCATTTTGTCTCTAATTAGGGCACTATTTCTCCTTGACTATATTGTTTTGGGGTCTGATCTATTGTAGTTTTTTATTTTTTCTTTGAATCATTATTTACAATTACTTTTGATGCAATATTTGTGTGAAGTACAAGAAAAAAATGGTGAATAAGTGTATTTGACAAAGATAACATGACACATTTTGTTGGGCTGATTAGGTTGGCCTAGTACCATTTACATGGCTTGGCCAAATATTAAACAGTGAGCTCATGAACAGTGCCACTATTAAACAATGAGTTCATGAACAATGTATGATGCCCTAGCTTGCAGCCCACGAGCCATCAAGACACTTCCTCATGAAATGATCATAAATAGAGAATACCACATAGTGAATATCAACATAAAAACAAATAAAGAGAGATCAAACACTTCACACAATGCCTTGAAGGTAATAGAAATGATGCCCTAGCTCTCAAAGCTCGCAAGTCATCAAGCATTCCAAATGAAAAGATGTAAACAATGCCAGTATTAAATAGTGAGCTCATGAACAATGTATGATGCCCTAGCTTGTAGCCCATGATCCATCAAGACATTTCCTCATGAAATGATCATAAATGGGGAGTACCACATAGTGAATATCAATAACAAAACAAATAAAGAGAGATCAAACACTTCACACAATGCCTTGAAGGTAATAGCAATGATTCCCTAGCTCTCAAACCTTGTGGGTCATCAAGCATTCCAAATGAAAAGATGTAAACAATACCAATATTCAATTGTGAGCTCATAAACAATGTATGATGCCCTAGCTTGCAGCTCATGAGCCATCAAGACATTTCCTCATGAAATGATCATAAATAGGGAGTACCACATAGTGAATATCAATAACAAAACAAATAAAGAGAGATCAAACACTTCACACAATGCCTTGAAGGTAATAGCAATGATGCCCTAGCTCTCAAAGCTCACGGGTCATTGAGCATTCCAAATGCTAAGATGTAAACAATGCCACTATTAGTTCAAAGCTAATATGTAAACAATGCACTTGAAATTGAGTTAATGAGAAGACAAAGCTTGAATGCCTACCTCAAGTGCCAGTGCCCTATTCCCACACGGTGTCAGCCTCTTTGCCCACACCAAACTCGAATGCCCTCTTCACGCCACACAAAAGTGCAATGTCATCTTCACAATAGCTCTTCGAATTTCACAAATTATAAATGACACTTTTTTTTTCTTTTCTTTTTGGTTTATAACCAAATGGGTATTGCAATTACGACATCATCATCACTATTATGACACCATCGGGGGCACTTGCAAAAAAAAAAAAGAAACACAAATTGTAGTGGCGTCGCAAATTGACATCAAAATTCGACCCCAAATGTTGTAGTGACAATACAAAAGTGTAGAAGTATCAAAGTTTGGGAGTCAAAAATATCATTGGGAAGGTACTTAAGAGAAGGCCAAAATCATAGCTCTAATTGATAACCTAATGTAAGTATTTGGAAGTTGTGATTCATAGAAAGACACGGTGATAATGAAAAGTCTAAATTTTGAATAGTGTAATAGAAAAGAATAGGTTTTGAAGGAAAGATATGACTAAAAGTCTTATAGAAGAAATGAATTATGATGGTTGATGGATGAGAATTGTATCCGAATGGATAAGTTTGATGATATGATGGGAATAAATAAAAATCAAAGTTAGACATAAATGAGATGAGAGAGGAAAATGTGTGATAATTTGTAAGAAATGAGGGTTTACAATATTATAGCGAGGGTTCTCTATATTTTTAGCAACAAATTCACTAGTGAACACCGATTTTGACAGAAAAGGAGTGGACTCATTTGATTTCTCTTTCAGACATAGCCATTGATAATAATACAAAGCCATCTAGTGAGGGTAAAAACTTTGAGTATGGAGGAGAAGTACAATGTCACAAGCATATGAGGTTGAAGTCGACAGTCAAGCTTCAAGAAGTTATTTTAGTAGATGCCACTAAAGACATGATGGAAAAAATTAGGGTATGGGAGGAGAAATATCTATGATAATGATATGAAAGGAGTTAAAAATAAAAATGAGAGGACAAAGGAAAGACGAGATCCAAATTATGCTAAAATAGGTAAAACTTTAGAATTTATGCTTCCTGATGATGTAATGGGTTGCATTGTTGAATGCCAACAGCACTATATTTCTATTTTTCTTAAAAGTGATACCCACATAATCTAATGTTTACAAATGGGCTAAAATTAATAGGGAGAATAGGTTCCAATGGGAGATTGAGGCTTTGAGGAGGTTAGGTAAAGGCTATGTATCCTATAAATTTAAAAATATTGAGCATGCTCAAGTTGTACTGCTATACGACACTTGGATCATATGTGGTCAAGTTGGTTATTTGCAAGCTTGGACTTTGGATTTTATCCTAAAGGCCCTTCCAACTTGCATTATCATATGTGGATGGAACTTCTATTTTTGAACTTAGCATTCATTCCTTTCTTGTGAGAGATATTATCTTAGCTTGGATGAGTCTATTGAACAAGTTGAATAACTAAGAGGGAGTGAATCAATTGTTCTCACACATATTATAAAAAAATTTCTCTATTGGAAAACTATTAAAAAACATCAATAAAAACTTATGATCTATTAGTTAAGCACATTAAATGTTCACCGTAGATGTAAACATGAAAGAACATAAACATGACACAGAGAACCCGAAGATTTATGTGGAAACCCAAACTAGGAAAAACCACAGAAGATAGTTCTCATGAAATGAACCACCTATTAAGGTGACACTAGTAAAGGTGATTTATACAAAGGCTCACTACCAATTTTTCTTATTGTGGGTCATCTCACTACTAGTCAGGATAACTAGCATTAGATATGAATAGACTCAATAACTTCTACAAGAGTAGTGATGCCTTTCTCTTTCAACACATTGATTAAAACCATAAGAAGTAGATGATCATCTCCACTGCCAACCCAAGGATCAACACTTTCTCTATTTTTTTCTGTTTCCCACCTTCAAATTAACCTTCCAAACATTAGAAGCATTATGTGAATATTTTTTGGACATGTCAATTCAATCTAGAATGGATATATAGGAGTAATATAACTTTTGTTGAGGTATTTTATACCACAATCCTCAAGTTGAAATAAGCCTCTAGACAATCTTAGCACCAATAAGGGTAGCACTAAAGAGATGAATATTTTTAAATCCTCATCTCCCTTCATCCTTTGGATTAGATATGGACATCCAATTCATAAGGGAAATCCCAATTTTATCTTTTTTTCCTTTTCTACACAAATGCACGAATCATTTCTTGTTTATCACATTTAGTACACTCTTGGGAAATGTGTACTTATGATAGAAAAAATAAAGTATGGTCTCTAATTTTTTTAATCAAAGCACATATAGCACCAATGTAGATTCATTTGTTGTACCATAAGTTATTATAAGTCTACACAATTTTAGTCAACCATATAATGAGAAGATGTATTAACAATATTTGTAATATTCACCCTATATATTAACATTGAGCTAAAGGTATCCATGAATCATTCAGTTGTGTTGTAGGACTGCATCAGTGGTGGATCTATTTTTTTATCCTTCTTCATTTGAGGAGTGAGCCCTCTAAAAATGAGCCTTCTTTCTACAAGTAGTGAGCTCCCTTTGGTAGCAATATTTTCTTTGTAAAAATTACGTTAATCGGTGTCACCCTAATAATTTTTCTTTGTTTGCGTATTTCATTAATGATGGGTAGTAATTTTTGTTTTTTAAAATTGCATTTGTAATCAGTTAATATCGTTAGTAGTTTATGCTTCTAGTATCACCTATTTAAAGAAATTTGGATTGAATGAATAAACATCTATTAATTGGCTCTTTCCTCTATATTCTCATTTTGGTATCAGAGCCAAAACTGAAGTCTGTGTCTATGAAATGAAGTGGCATGGAGTTCTATAATGAAATCAGAGATCTTTTTTGTAATGCCCTTCTAACTCTGATAAGTATTTTTATGAACTAGGAGATGCATTCTGAACTGTGGGGTTGATTAGCTAACGAATGTCTAGTTTGTCTGAGTTGCTTGGTTCTATTTTTTATATTCTATGATCTAGCTTAACAATAGTATATATATTCTTTTAGGGCTCCTTTACTGAGAGGATGAGATACTATAATATTGTGCTTGATAATATGTTTTCTGATAAGGATCTTGAATATTACATAGTACAAATCATTTATTGTGATTTGTGATGATCGTTTGTCTGCATGATGATTTAAATATTCTTTTAATACCTATCTTGATGATACTATCTATTGTGTTTTGACTATCATGAATATCATCTAGATATATGTTCAGATAGTACCTTTCTATTGTTTAAAGGATAACATTTTTATCATTTAATGTAGATGTTTACTTTCCTGTGGTTAAAGATCAATTTATTTGATTGCTACACTTATTTGATTATGATTTTGATTTGGGCTAACTCTGCTAACCCATCATGTTTTGGTGTATAACCTACTTGGCATGTTTGTAGGATGAGGAGAGGCAATCATAGTCTCTCCTGCAGCGGATCTACACAATGTCTCACTCCTCCTTCCTTGTCTACTATTGTTTGTGCATATAGGTTCTCATATATATTATTGTTCAGTGATGTAGGGATTTACAAGTACCACACATCGACTCCACCTAGCTACGAAGGTCTGAGTATGCCTTAAAATCCTTGAAAAGTTGTTGATTTGGAGATGGTCCCAAAGTTCACACAAGGAAACCCTAATGACCTTATAATTGTGCTCAGATAGTTGTTTTGATCCTAGTGGGTGGATTGGAACATCATTTTTACTTGATTGGTATTTTTTGATTTTGGGGGTTTTGGTTATATTTCTTATGTCTCGTGAGTCTTATTATTAAGGAGGATATTGTTTATATATTTCACTATTTCTGCTTATAATGACATATACATAAGTATGCATATATAGGTGCACATGTATATACATACCTATATATATTTATATAGATGTGTTTGTATATAAATGTGTTGTATTTATGTGTGTGTGAGTTTTTTTTAAATGAGTGGTAAGTCAAATATGTTTAGAAAGATGTGTATTAATAAAAAGTAAAATAAAAGTAAATCAAAATTATAAAAGGTAACAAAATAATAAACTAAATTAAAACCTAAGATCTAATCCCTATTTTCTCTCCTACAATTCTCTCTAAGATATATTAGGGAGGGGAGTGGAACTTAGGATCTCATATTTGTGGGGGCCCCAAGTTACCAATGAGGTAAGTGTTTTCCTTGAGAACCTTACCCCATTATCTTAATATTTAAATAAATACTAAGTATTTTTTTTTGGAATTAAAAATAAATAAAAACTATATATATTATTTATGATTTGATTATGCTTGGCATATTATTATTAATATTTGGCTGGTAGTAAATTATTGGGGGGGAAGTAAGGTAAGTTAGTTATAGCTAAAGTAAGCTAGTTTTAATTTAATTAAAATGTATCCTTCTTATAGTTTGGGGAGAGAGGAATCAGGAAGAGGGTAGTAGGCTGGGAAGTGATCGGAAGTTGAATGGAAAATTGGGAAATTTTGCAGAATTATGGTTAGAAAAGGCTCTCTGAGTGTTGGAGCATAACTAGAGGATCCAGGAGGATTGTAAGAGGACAAAGTGTTCTAGTTTCCATTCTATAGGTTTGTTTTCAAAAAAATGAATTATGTCTTCTGAAAAGGATTTGTCTTGTTGGATTTGTGAAAGAATATGGTTCTCTGTGTTATCATGTTCTATGGATTATGAATTGGTTTCATTGTTTATGAGGGTTTGGAACCTTTATGTTTTCAAGAGGAAAAAGGGAAAGTATCTTGTCTCTGTGAATGTTTACTATGTTGATCTTCTGAGAAATTTACTGGTTTATTTTCCTAGACATGTACTATGGTGTATGTAACTTTTGAACATGACATTATTTTTTAAAATCTCTCTGGTGAAAATGTGTGCAATTAGGTTTTCTCTTGGAACATATCCAAAACTTAGGAAAATTCAACAATGCAAAAAAAAGTTATGATCCCCACATGAAGACTATATTTTTATGACAGTCATACATATGTTTCTAGAAACACTCATGCATTAATCACTATGAAAATAACTAGACTCACACAGAAAAAGGGTCCCTTGTGTCTCCAACCACTAGGACACATCTCCAACTCACTTTTATTCCTGGGTAAAAGAACAATAATTTGTCACCCTTTTACAAAGGATTAGGCTAACAACACCAAAACTGAAAAACTTCAAGGGCATAAAAGTCACATTTCTGTTGAGAATTTGAAGATGATGTAAACTGATGACATATGTGAAATATGATGAATTTTATGCCTATAATTTTTTAAAATTAATTTAAACATAAATTGATATGTTTTATAAAATTTTTAGGTCTATTTTTATATCCTAAAAAATACTGCAAATCAGGGAGTTTACTTCCCATCAAATCATTATAAGTAAAACATTGTTTTTTCCTCCAATTTCAGAATATGTTTTCAATGACATGTATATCTAGTGCAAGAAAAAAGAAAGAAGTCCCATCAAATCATTATAAGTAAAACATTATTTTTTCCTCCAATTTTAGAATATTTTTTCGATGACATGTATATCTGGTGCAGGAAAAAAGAAAGAAGTGTTTTCAATCTATAGTTTTCCCATTATAAGTATTCAAAGTTGAACTTACCTGAAATCAACAGTTTTTTGTCTCCCGCCACTTTTCCCTTATCAAAACTAAACCAAAAACCAAATATATTACATATTCTTGAAGAGGACTCTCTTCTATAGTCTTGTATATGATTTAAAAAAATTTATGAATTGATTTACGATTTTTCTATATTTTCTGAATCAACGTCTTCTCAAAGTTTAATATACCTACATGTAGTTTTTAGGAAATTTGTTTAATGTTTTGTAGTTGAAACAATATAACATTTATATGTCCAGAATAGTAGTTCTGAGATCTAGAAAAGGGTAGTTTTAGTTTTTTGACATTTTCTATTTTGATCAAAGAAAGGAACAATAGAAGTGCAAACTTTTAGTTTTTTTGTGTTTTTGGAGGTTTGGCTGCTAGTTTGGGATGCCATCTAGGTAGACTCGGCCGAGTCTGACTCAGCCGATTAGGGCTCGAGTACCCATAGCCCCTCAATGTGTAAATGAGGGGCTTGGAGATCTTTTTTTCTATTTAAAATAGCATTTGGACTTGGCCGAGTACAACTCGGCTGAGTCAAGGAGGCCACATAGGTGTTGCATGGCACCTACGTGTACTCGGCCATGTTGGACTCAATCATGTATGGCTCGCCCGAGTCAAACTGGGTCGTGTCTTTCAAGTTAGCCTAAAAGGTGACAACTTATTATGCTTTTACCCTCCTCTCTTAACCAATATCCCTCTTGTAACCAACCCACAAGAGAAGATTCACAAACACTTAAACATTCATTTATCTTGCCACCATTTTGAGAGAAGATTATTATTTTTTCTCCTTTGATTCATAGATCCTTGTAAGATTATTAGTTTATTGTACATTCTTATGCCCATAAATATTTATTATTTTTTAGTTTATTGTACTGTTCTGCTCATTGTTATGGAAGAATGTGGAGTAGTATCCCCAAAGAGCTTTTTTGAGATATTTTTTCTTATTATGCTATCATACTATATTTTAGGGTTACGGTTTGTCCTGATGGTGTGGATCATAGGAAAATGCCTGAGAACCCAAGGGAGGGATGTCTTGTTGTAGAGTATTGAATTTCCCCATATGGATTTTATGTGAGTAGGGTTCCTAGGTACACTAGGTGAGTGGATCACAGTAGGATCCTAGGCCATGGAGGTCACTAGGATAGCCTTTGGGTGAGTTATGTGTAAATAAAACCTAACATTAATTAAAATAGTTGGGAATGGGTAAGGGTTTAATAAAATTTATTAATAAGATAAAAGACTAATTATTAGTTTGCATATAGGTCTTATTGGAGTATCGAGGTCATTGTATCTATTGGGGTAGGTCCTATGAGGGCACCAAAGTACATGACTGCTAGGAAGGATCCCAACATTAAGGGCTATGTGATGAGACTCACCTATCCTGTACTCTAGAGAACTCTCCTCTTGCTTTTGATATTTGTATTGTAATATTGGTGCTTTGATATTTTTACTTCAATTTATTTTTTTGATATTTAGAACTTGTTCGGGCTTAAATTTTCTTGTTGTGTTGGGAAAGGATATCCCACACCCTTAGAAAACCCTATATTTCATGTGTGGACTTTGGTTCTATCTCCTAACATGGGGGAGTGGACCTTTGTGTATCCATGTGGTTGGGTGGAAATATATCAAGGTATTGTTTGTGGTCTCATGGATGGCTTGCATTCAATCCCTGCCTGAAGCTATTGAACATCATTTCATTATATCTTGTATTTCAAAATGTTGTATTAAAAAAGTGATGATTCTATGTAGCTTCCAAAATAATGATATCTTATGTACTAATTGTCTGAGCTCCTGAAGGAGACTCGAGACTCTATGTAATTTGAAAAGATATGAAAAAGGGTATCTCTACTAGAAAGGAAAGGATTAAAAATGTTATCTTTAAAGATGTAGTTCTCCAAGGAAATGTCTTACAATTCCTATTTTGTGTTCAAATAAAGTGAATCTAAAATAATTTATGTTATAACTTCCTTATATGATGTGGTTTATATGCTTGAATACTGTAGAAATTTCATGATGTAATCTTAAGTAAGTGTGGAATTCGATAAACACAATAATGGTTCATTATTACGAATGTTAATGTATAAAGAAATAAGTTAAATATCTGCACATGTAATTTTAGGAAAAGTGGATAATTAAATACTTGGTCATAAGATGTGATTTAAAAGTTTAAAGCTTGTTGTAAACTATTCACCTATATGTGATGCATAGATAAATACTAATGTTGAGATGATAGAATATAACAGTCATAATAGGATAAGATGAATGGATAAAAGTAAACCATGTAACTTTTATACTTATCGCATAAGTAACTTATGTAAATCTAAATTAATGGCTTCATGTATGTATCTAATCAAATATAAAACAATTGGATAAATTGTGAAAATAAGGTTAATAACAATTGTAGGGAACCTGGAGGCATGCCCAATCTTAACCTAATTTTAAAATGTGGTATACCTATTTAAGTAAGTAAAACTCAAAAAAAAAAAAGTCAGGATAGTAGCCTTAGCCTTCTGGGTTTGTTGGCAGGGTGTTACACCTTTGGTTTCCAACAAAATCATTCTTTTGGCATTTTTGCTTCGTATGGAGGCATTAATCCAAGTCATGTTTTGAAATGGGCAGAGATCGTAACTAGTGTAGTTGTCTTTGTGGCTTGTACGAGTGGAGCTTTTGATGAAGGGATTGATAACATTGATTTATGTAATGGTTTTTTGGTTTATGGAGCCATTTTGATGAAGGAATCACTAATGTTGGGGTGATCCCATAATACTGTGTCCCACTTTTTGGCCAACTTTGACACTGGAACAAGCATTCTAAAAAAAAACTTCACTTTCAAACATTTATTATTCCAAAACCATTAAGAATTTGAAGATTATGTAAACTTGTGACTTTTTAAATTTTATTTCTAGTTTCTAAATATAATTTTTATAAAAATTTTGGAATTGATTTTTGTCCATTTTTCCTTCTCCTTTCAAAAGTGGTTAGTCTAAAAAATCAGCATTTTTAAGGAGTGACACTCACTTTGATCAGCATAATTCTTTTCTAAAAATTATAAAAAAACATAATTATTTCAAATTTATCTTTGTAACACCAATATCTAGAGAATCCAATTGGTTTCATTCAATTTGGTTGAATATTTTATAGTTTATTGAGTTATGAATTGACATTAACTGTAATTTGGACATAGGTTCATTTGAAATCCTCTAACTTGATCTTTATGTAACAACATTCATTTTTTTTATATAGAAAGGGAACATAAATACCTATTTCCTAGATATTTTTCATTTTTTTTGTCTTAATTTACTATTTTTCTAGTTAAAAAGAGAAGTTGCTAAATGGCTAGACAACCTATGTTTAGTAAAACTTAAAATACAAAGTCTCAATGAATTCAATATATATAATTCATAATCAATGGAAAGCTTTCTCTAAGTACCATCATCCTGCATTTGGGTTTTTCAAATTAATACATTTGACCCCTCAAAATGGTAATGTCAAAGTGATCTTTTGTCAACATTTTGATTGGTGCAAATGAGACTCAATTACAAGTGGGAGTGAGGAGTAGAGAGATTATACCAAAGAGAGTTTGATCTTAGAGGCTTTTATCTAACCCTTTTCAATTTACTCCTTCAAATGAGACATCTCAAGGATTAAATCATCATATTTTCTTAAAAATGTATAATTTTAGCAAAAATCAAGACATTCAAAAAAGTGGAGCACAGTATTGTGGGACCACCCGTTGATTTATATAATGGTATGCTAGTTGATGGAGCATTTTTTATGAAGGAATCACTATACTTGGTCTATGTTCAACATATGATAACCACTACCTATTACTCTATAGGTTGAGAGATGGTATTTTATTAGCCATTGTATTAAATCTAAATCTAATGAGAATATTGGTGTACGAGAATGTTTTTTAGTTAGATCACATATCTCAGTCCCGACAGAAGCACAATTAGGAAAAGTTGTTTCTTTTATGGTGTCACACATGATTATTTATTTCACTTCTCTTTGTTTGAGGGTTTGACTAATTGAGATTAGGGGTTTATTCAAGTCAAAGATCATTTAAGTGCTTGCTCTTCTAGTGACAGTACCCATCGATCAGGCATTATTGAAGTTTTATTTTTGAGTCTGGTGTATAGTAAAGTTGGTGAGGAAAGAATACATCCATTATGGTATGATTGATATTGTTTTCTAGATTTGCTAGGTAAAAAATGGACAATTTATTTTTTATGCGATTGAGAGGTAATTTTCTTTTATAACAGGATAATATCAATTTTTTTTGATATAGCTTTGATAAGAATGATAATGGATAAAATAAATATAATTGCAAAATTTGAAGGGTATTAATTTCACACATGGTAAATTAAAATAAAATTTCTTTTTATAAAAAAATATTTTTGGGATATTGTATGTGGACTTGTTATAAAACTACAAGATGCGGATGAAGAAACAAAGTGGATGGTTAAAGATTAGGTCATAACATTAATTGGTCTTGGTTTATCAGATGCATATTTTCATCATATTGATCTATAAAATATATTGCAAGAAATATGGGATGAGATTAACATTTTGTGTGGTTCACAAGCTTCTAGTGCCAAAATGTCCATAATGCATAAATTATTCAGATTGAAGATGAATGAGGGAGATCATATTGTTCAATATATAAGCATTTTTTGTTCTCTTCTTAATCAACTTGAAAGTGTGAACTCTAAAGTTGATGTTGGGGTAAGTGCACCAAGATGGTGTGCAAAAAGGGGGGTATAAGTGGCCTCTTTTTTTTCTAAAATTGGGTAAACCTAAACTTCAAAGAGAAATTGGAGGGTCTTGCACTCAAAATTTGACGCAATACAGGTAGGAGGAACGAATTAAGGACAGTCCAAATGAGCAGCCAAACACCACAATGTGGAATAACACAACAGGACAATGTCTTCAACTGAATTTTCATTAGCATGCCCAGTTGTAAGGCCTTCCGGGTTAGGGCCAAATACAATCAAAGTATTTCTACAATCTTCTAGCTAGTCCAGCTCTAAAACAAATCATAAATTGATGGAAACCCTAAGGTAGATCTGAACTTGAGCTTGCAAGCCTCCAAGCAATCTCCTTGTCTCCAAGCATGCAAACCACTAGCTCTGTTATTACAAACTATCAGATAACAATCTGATCTTCAAGATCTCATAGCATAAATCCAGATCTAATCTTCTATCTTTGCCTTTCTCCTGAATGACTCCTAACATCTACCCAAACACTCCTTAAATACTAATCTTCAGCCACAAGTCGGTTGGAAGAAATAATTAACTCCTAAGACAAGTCAGCTTCTACTACAAACAAATATTAAATGCAACAACAATCAGCTCTCAATAGCCTTACAAACATTTAATTCTCCATGTCGGCCTCAAGATCTACATAGGAGAATACAACAAAAGATACCAACAATAAATGCACCAATTCAGCCAACTAAATCTTCAAGAACTCCTGTTGGTAAACCAAAACTACCGAGCACCAATGAAATAACTGAGAACGCCAAGAAACACTAAGCAACACAAGCATCACTGAGAAAGCACGTCGATTGAGCACCACATGCATCACTAAGCACAAGTTCCACCGAGTGCCAGAGGTTTCACCAAGTTCCTTTAGCGACCGAGCCTCCTTCAATAACTGAGATAGTCGGTTAAAGCTACAACCGAGTAACACATAACCAAAAAAACACACCTGCATGCAGATTCACCGAGTACCCTAGAATGCCCCTGCATCAAAATTAGAAGATTTGTAGAGAATAAGAATTGTATTACTTTGAATATAGTTTCTAAAATACTAAAGTTTTTAAAAAACATATAATATTAAGAGGGTCAAACCCTCCACGCATGAAAAATTGTTCTTGATTTTTTCAGAAAATATAACATAGTTGTTTTCATGTGGTCAACAAAAGATATAGTTAGATTTAATATTTTGAAAAACTATTTGGCGGGATGGTAGGTAAGAGTGAGATCTATAACTTACATATTTTTTTGTAATTTTTTGTTAGGTAAGAGTGAGATCTATAGCTTACATATTTTTTTGTAATTTTTTGTTGAGTAAATTTTTAATGATCTTTTGAAGTGACTGCATCCTGAAAATCTAGTACATGTTTGTGCACTTGGAATAGCTTGCATCAAAATAATTAAAAATGCAATTGTTTTTTTAAAGTGTATAGGTTCAAGTGTAGAATAGTAATATGTATATTTTTTTTTCAATTGGTCAAGTAGATTAAAAGTTATTCAAAAAATGGTAGACATGTGTCTATGAGGCCTATCAAGACACTGGTAAAGAAAATTAAATTTTACTATGTTAATGTTTTCCAAAAATTGAAAATTTTATATGGTTAGAAAGTGATGCAGTCAAGGATGGAGAATCTAATTAAGGACTATCTAACCTTGCAGCCAAACACCAACACAACAGAAATACACAACAAGAAACTAGATCTGAAAGAAAATAGATGTCTTTATTCATCAATTAACTAATTACATGCAATGTGTCAGGCTATAAGGCCTTCCTGGTTATAGCCAATTACAATGCAAGAAATAGTTCTTCAAGATCACAAAGGATCCAACACACTTCTCCTCAGCTAGCCTAGGTCTACAACATAATAGGACACTGGTAGGCACTCCAAGAAAGATCTAAACTTGTACTCAAACTTCTAGGCAATCTTTTTGCTACCTAAGTTCACAAGCTACTAACTCTGCTTTCACAAATCCACACATCTGCTACTGTGTGTGTGAAAATTGTACCTAATCTGTAGACACAACACTTCAGTAAAATATTAGAGGTTAGCTATAATCAAAATCGTGCAAAATTGAAAGCTATCTAACCAAGCGATTTACTACCTTCTAGTAGGTGCGAGATTAATGTTCTCAGATTGTTATCGAGATTAGTGACCTAGACGACACCTAAATGAAGGATTTGAATGCAAAATTGATATGAATTGAATGCAATTAAGCTATTTTTTTGATATTTTCTATGCAGTGATATGAAAAATTTGATATGAATCTATAATATGTAAAAACTGATATGCTATGAATTGATCTATCTAACAATGATATGAAATATGAATGCAAAAACAAGATTGATCTCACAATAGCCTTGATTCGTAATAAGCTTTGATTCCTTGTCCTCCAATCCAATAGCGCGAGGATGCAAAAATATGAGATGAATTGAGATGAGCCGAGGCTTGTTTTTATAGAAATCTAGGGCTTTGGAGGTGCATGAGAAAAAAGCCATAAATCACTCAGATTAACTCAGCTTGATTTTTGAGTTATCTGATAATAAAGATAAATTAATTCACAAAAACATGCCAATCATGCAAAAGCATAGTTCAACTCGAATTAGAAGTTTAGATCAACTTTAAAACTCAAAAAGATGTTGAGTTTCAAAAAGCTAACAACTTGCATTGATTTTCCAATTTTGAGTTTAACTAGTCCTTTTATGTGCACATAGATAATTATGATTTAATAAATAAATAAAGTATGAATTGAGATGAGCTGAGGCTTGTTTTTATAGAAATCCAGGGCTTTGGAGGTGCATGAGAAAAAATCCATAAATCACTCAGATTAACTCAGCTTGATTTTTGAGTTATCTGATAATAAAGATAAATTAATTCACAAAAACATGCAAATCATGCAAAAGCACAGTTCAACTCGAATTAGAAGTTTAGATCAACTTTAAAACTCAAAAAGATGTTGAGTTTCAAAAAGCTAACAACTTGCATTGATTTTCCAATTTTGAGTTTAACTAGTCCTTTTATGTGCACATGGATAATTATGATTTAATAAATAAATAAAGTGATTTATCCTCAACTTAACTAATTTTTGAAATTAAATAATTCATTTATGGGTTAATTAACTATTTAATCAAACTTTTATTAAAAACTATATTATTAAATAATGACAACTTGCTTTAATTAATTAAATAAAAATTTAATCAATTATTCATAGGATATTGGATTTATTGTCAAAATTAAATAATACAATTAATAATAGATAGAATTAAATTTAATTAAACAATTAAGTGGCAAATATTAAATCTAATTAATTAAATATGCAAAATATTCAATTAATCAAATTTTAGGATAAATGTGATTTATGCCAAACAATCATTAAATTAAAGATAATTAAGATAATTAGGAATATTGCTAGGAATATTCCCCAATGCAGAATTTAAGATAATCAATTATGATTCGATGATGTTTAAATGTTCCTTAGATTAGGACTTCGATGTCGATTTCATTCGAATTGTTGATATAGAAGATTAATGAACTTATAGCCCATTTTTGGGGTATTACAGCTACTGCCAGCTCCTCTAAACAACTACCCAAACATCTACTTAAATGCTAAACCCCAGTCACAAGTTGGCTTTACGAACAATTAAATCCCAAAAGCCAGTTGGCTTCCAAATATACAAATATTAAATGTCAAACATTAGTTGGCTTACAAATAGCTTCACAAATATTTAATTCACCAAGTCGGTCTCTAGATCCACATAGGATAATGCAACATGCTAGATCTAGGTCCCCATATGTCCAACAGTCAATCCATAACTCAAGGAACATGACCCAAATTAAATGCACTAGCCGGCCAAGCCGAATCTCCAAGAACAATAATTGGTAAGCAAAACTACTGAGTGTCAGGAAATACATCAAACATCCACACCAACCGAGCTCTCCAAGAATTACCGAGCACCAAAAATGTTGAGTCTCCTTTAATGACCAAGCTCCCTTCAATGACCGAGTTGTCCAGTGATTGAGCCACTTCAACACCTGAGCAACAGACATAAACACCGAGACCTCATCGGTAATCAAGCACCGAGCAACAAACCACCAAGTCACCGAGTGAACATCATCCACGGAGATCAACCAGAACTTCTAACTAAGAATCACTGTCAAGACCGAGAAACTCTAGTCTTCTATCGAAATCACTAGCCAAGTGACCAAACTCCACCAGATAGTTACCGAGACTACCAGGATCTTTAGGCACCAAGCAACAAGCCAGGATTCCACTGCATCAGACTCATGGGGTACAAAGACAAGTGCGTCCCACACTTTCTCACCAAAGGGGACATCTGAAAACCACCAACTCCACTTCATCTTCACCAAAGGTTTCCACTCCACAAGAAAGAGAAACAATCTACAACCCAACCGATCAGTAAGTTCAACATCCTGAAACTGAGCCTTCAATCCATCACCAGGGATCAAGGAAGAATCCCATCTCAGAATCTCATCACAAGACTTATCACTGTTAACCAGAAACTCAAGTTCTTGACCAATAAACATCAACACCATAACACCAAACAAAAGCAATTCGGTAACACCAACATCACCAAGGTGTTCAACAACAAGTAACTCCATACCAACAACAATTTTATCAAGCACAACTAGATGCTCTATAATTTCCATGTCAGGCACAACCGACTGAACATGAAAACCAATCTCCTCACCAACCTCAAAAAGGTCAACAACATCATCAGTAATCACAGGTAACTCAGCAACAAGCACAAGTTGCTCTGTAGGTTTCATGTCAAAATCCACCAACTGACCATCAAAAACAATTTCACATACCTCTTCAACCTCTGAACTATCACAAGAAACCTTGTCAAGATGTCTTCTCTCACGAACTACCCTTCTAACCAACCAAACAAATTTCCTCTGAATTGGCATGCTCCAACTCTGGTAAGCTTTACAAAGCTCAAAAACACTTTCTCTCACAAGGTTCTTAACTCAGTTCTCCACACAGTTTAGAAAATTTGGTTTGAATCGAGAAAACCTCTCAAAAATCATATCACCTTTGATACCACCTGATGTATTTAAGGATGGAGAATCCAATTAAGGACTATCTGACCTTTCATCCAAACACCAACATAGCAGAAATACATAACAAGAAACTAGATCTGAAAGAAAATAGATGTCTTTATTCATCAATTAATTGATTACATGTAATGTGTTGACTGTAAAACCTTCCTAGTTACGGCTAATTACAATGCAAGAAATAGTTCTATAAGATCACAAAGGATCCAACACACTTCTCCTCGGCTAGCCCAGGTCTGCAACACAATAGGACACTGGTAGGCACTCCAAGAAAGATCTAAACTTGTACTCAAACTTCCAAGAAATATTTTTGCTACCTAAGCTTGCAAGCTACTAACTATGCTTTCACAGATCCACACATCTGCTACTGCCAGCTCCCTTAAACAACTACCCAAACATCTACTTAAATGTTGAACCCCAACCAGAAGTTGGCTTTACAAACAATTAAATCCTAAAAGCCAGTTAGCTTCCAAATATACAAATATTAAATGCCAAACATCAGTCGGCTTACAAATAACTTCACAAATATTTAATTCACCAAGGTCCAATCCTCTCAAAGACATCTCCAAAGATCTTCAAAAACCTTCTTCAAAAAACCCAACCGACCACCTTGTGATAAACTCTGAGTTGTAAACAAGTTAGATCGCAACTTGCCACCTCGCATGAACAACTTAGGGAAAGATTTCACAAGTTCGGCATCATAGATCCCAACTCAGATTGGGCACAATCTCTTCACCAACAAGATCAACTTTGCAAGATCAACCTTGCTAGGTCAACCTTCTGCTCCAACAAGATCAAACTCTCACTTTGATACCACCTGATGTAGTCAAGGATGGAGAATCCAATTAAGGACTATCTGACCTTGCAGCCAAACACCAACACATCAAAAATACACAACAAGAAACCAGATCTGAAAGAAAATATATGTCTTTATTCATCAATTAACTAATTACATGCAATGTGTCAGGCTGTAAGGCCTTCCCGGTTATGACCAATTACAATGCAAGAAATAGTTCTACAAGATCACAAAGGATCCAACACACTTCTCCTTAGCTAGCCTAGGTCTGCAACATAACAGGACACTGATAGGCACTCCAAGAAAGATCTAAACTTGTACTCAAACTTCCAAGCAATCTTTCTACTACCTAAGCTCGCAAGCTACTAACTCTTCTTTCATAGATCCATACATCTGCTACTGCCAACTCCCCTAAACAACTACCCAGACATCTACTTAAATACTAAACCCTAGCCATGAGTCGGCTTTATGAATAATTAAATCCCAAAAGCTAGTCGGCTTCCAAATATACAAATATAAAATGCTAAACATCAGTTAGCTTACAAATAACTTCACAAATATTTAATTCACCAAGTCAATCTGTAGATCCACATTAATGACCCAAATTAAATGCACCAGTCAGCCAAGATGAATCTCCAAGAACAACCGTCTGTAAGATAAACTACTGAGCATTAGGAAATACATCGAACATCCACACCAACCGAGCTCTCCAATCATTATCGAGCACCAACAATGTTGAGTCTCCTTCAATGACTGAGCTCCCTTCCGCGACCAAGTCCTCCAGTGACCAAGCCAGTTCAACACCCAAGCAAGAGGCATAAACACTGAGACCTCATTAGTAACCGAGCACCAAGCAACAAACCACCAAGTCATCGAGTGACCATCATCCATGGAGATCCACCAAAACTTCCAAATGAGAATCACCATCAAGATTGAGAAACTCCAGTCTTCTACCAAAATCACCAGCCAACTAACTGAACTCCATTAGATAGTTATCAAGACTATCAGAATCTTCAGGCACCAAGCGATAAGCCAAGATGCCATTGCATCAGAAAGATGGGAAGACATGTGAGATTATGGTGGTAATTTTAGAGATACCCACTTGATCATTTGTAAACCTAATGAGGATGATGTCGAGAATTCATGTTAGAAGATGAAAAAATGTGTAAAGGGACTAAAATGGAGAGAAAATGGGCTTTCAAGCCTTAGGGACATTTACCAACCCTTTTTCCAAGCCTAAAATGTGTACAGGTGTATATGCTTAAAATCATCTCGTAACATTTTAATTATTTAATTATTTTAGTTATATTCCTCTTACCTATTTAATTAAATTTGGCTCATTATTCTATAGTCTTTAAATTTAAATTTAAATACCCTCTCTTCAAGTGTATTAAATTTTATTTAATACCTTCCCCTCACATAATCCCATGTTTAAATAAATTTTAATTTATTTAATTTCCTTCACATTCTACTATTCTCCTAAACCATGATTAGTTTAATTTTTAATTAAATTAATCCTAAATCTAAACCTAGATCCTACCCTACTTACATCACTCTCAATAAATAGACCTACTTGTTAATTAACTTAGGTTAATTAAGCTAATTTTTGGATTCCTACACCTATTAGTCCTAATTATTTACTCACACGTGTGAGCAAATTTCCAAAAATTACCTTTACAAAAAAATCTAAAAAAGCCTAAACAAAAGTTTCTTACAACCTTGATGACACCTCTTACACATTCCAAAAACATGAAAATATAATTTTTCTCTTGCACATCTCTTACACATGTGTACTTGAAGTACACATTGACCCATCACATCTCAAGTTGTTCACACATGTGTGAGAAAACTTGGAATCTTTCATGGCTTATGTGTCCTTCATGCGTAACCTATGTGGATGCCACATGTGATCCACCTCATCCTAGCCCTCCAAAATCTTATAAATAGGAGCCTTTCCAAGAGTAAATCATCCCTTATTTTGCATTTAGGGTTATCATGCTAGTTTAATTCTTCGAGATTCTTGCATTTATTATTTATATCTAACATGTTTGGTAGTTATTTGCATTCATGATAGAACAGTTGCAGTTAGTTCATATCTACTCTTCTCATTCATATTGAATGCTTGAGGCTAGTTATTCATAACTAGTTCTTAAGCTCATTCAATTCCATCTTCATTATAGTTTTGTATTTATTATCTTGAATTCATTATTATTCTCAATCACAGTGGGATTTATAAATTGTGTTGGGAGAGCACACCCATAACTATCTCTAAAAATCTTAAATCAAGCAAGTCTTGGGTGCACTTGATTCTTGCTCATCCGAGGTTATTAAGAAAGCCTTTTGTTTGGTTCTTGGAAGTTTATAAAATGTTAGATTAATGTTTGAATATCTTTTTCCTTGCTAACATTTTCATGTTTGAGCTTTCTCCCAATAGGTAGGTTTTTATCACATATATTTTGGCATGCCCGATGGGACCCACTTCCCTACTTTAAACTCATTTTCTTACATTTTTCATTGTTCCTAGAAACTGTCATGCAGTGGCATCTGTGTTACTAGCTAGGGTTGTTGTTACACCAAAAGATCAACTTGTTAATGCCTGATACAACCACTAGACTAATAGAAGACACAGAACGCAGTTAAGCCATGTCACAAACCTTGTGAGGGACGCTGGCCCACTGCCAACAATCCCCCTCCCAGCATCACTCATCGTGGCCTACATGGATTCGAACCTGTGACCAAGCTTTGATACCACTTGTTACTAGCTAGGGTTGTTGTTGCACCAAAAGATCAACTTGTTAATGCTTGATACAACCACTACACTAATAGAAGACACAGAAGGAAGTTAAGCCATGTTGCGAACCCTACAAGGGACGCTGGCCCACTACCAATAGTCTGCGCCCTGGAATTGTCCTCTACACAAATTGACATCTCTACTTGGGGACTATCGTCTCCGCTTAGGTTTTAAAAAGAACTTAATTTTTAAACATTTGAAGTATGTTTTGGAACATTTTAAGTTTTTAAACTTTCGGGTTTCTATCAGAACATTTTTTTTACAGAGTTAAATGTTGCCAAATTATTTCCAAAATTTATTTTAAAATCTACAAGCTAAATTTTGTTTTCAAACTGTTGTATGCATGGTTTGTCATCTTTGACTGTACTTTGTCATCTGCACTCCTCGAAAACTATGTCACTAGTTGTCAGCTATTACTTTCTTGGTTTTCGTCTATGATTTCTTACTATCATTTGTGATTTTGACTATCTCATGTGACCTGTCATTAGCGTCTATGCATTTGCTACTAATTTCTCTAATTTTTTGTAGCACCTCAAATCTAAAGACTAAAAGTTTCAAATTACTAATATTATGTGTTATAGGACATTGGTAGAAGATTTCTACAAACACTAAACTAGTCATGCTATTGTATTGTAGGTTGCCTAGGAGATACAAACAAATGTTGTGTCTTTGTTAATCTTTTTCTAGGCATTTTAACAAAAGTTCACTTGTATTTTTTTGTCAAGTGGTAGGGGATTATGCTCTTTTCTCTTTGAGATAATAAAAAACCTAGACCCATTCAACATTATACTGTAATAAGGACTTTGGGAAAGAATAAGTGTGTTTGGTGTGTTTGGGAGAAAACATCGTTGGATAGGAGAGTATGCTCTTTTCCCCTTGAGAGAAAATCATATATCTAGACTCCTTCCATGGCCAATCTATATGGTCTTTCATTTCATCCTTTAGATGGGCTTGTCGGCGAGGTAAAAAGTTCCTAGGGATGACCCACGTGAGAACGAGGTGTTATCCCACCACTCCAACTCACATTAATAAAATTTTCTTTTTTGGGTTAAAGCCTCAGAAGCTAGATGACATTTGAGCTTATAGACAACTCTCACCTAACACTTTATTAGGGCCTCATGGTCTAAATCATGTTTACATGACTACTTGTGCCAAGGTTCTTTGTGGGGCTATGTATCTTAATTGCACCTGCATAGACACAAAGGGTGTGTTCGATTGAAGACCCATACTAAAAGTTGTAGAGTAGTGGCCACCCCATTCACCTTTGAAAGCTTGATAATATATGTGCAAGGAGAATAGTAATCTCCCCAAGATACTCACCATATCTAGCCCCCATTAATGTTAACACTTTGATAATACGACATAATGACTAGAGCCATTGCGTTCTTGGTGATGACCACATTTTGAGGAGTTGTTGGGTGTATTCCTAATTCAGTGAGAAAAGATTTTCAATCTCATCCAATCTCCTTCTAGGGATAAAATTTTTTGTCGTTATCTTTCATTGCAAAATCAACCCATACACTTGAATCTTGCAAGGTTTCCTTGTCCCTTGTAGGACTATTTTTGAAAAATGTGCTTGTAATAAAAAAATTGATGTATCCTTGAGAATTAGTTCTTTCCACTGAACAAATTGAATGAAATCAGATTAAATGGTCTGATTGATCAAATTCTTTAAAAAAAACATTCTCAATCTCAGATTTTTGTCTCTGGACTGGCATTGTCATCTTTGCAGATTGTCATCTACGTCTGAGAAAAGTTATCTCCTCTCAAAAATAGTGAACAATCTGATCTTCTTAAGACATTTGAAAATTGGTTCCTCAGAAACCCTTCAAACCATTTGTTATGAAACAATAATCTACCCCGCTAAAATCAATATTTTCTCAAGGTATGACCAATTTAGGAAAGCATAAGAAAATAAAGCTTCCTATCTCATGAGTCTATAGAGAGAAGAATATCACTGATCAAAAGGCTATAATCAAACAATTTCCTATTCAAAATCTATCCAAAGGATTCTGGAGGCCAGCGATAAATTTGATAAAATCACATATAATAATCAAGATGCCAATTTTGTTGCCAAGAACAAAGTGAACATGGCCTTTGTCACTTGGGAATCTTACGATTAAGTACCTTGGCCTTCATCCATCTTCAAGTCATTCATCACTTCCTCATCTTTAATCACCTCTTCCTTCATCCACCTTGCGAAACATTAGGAGCGTTGATTAGAATCTTGGACTTTAAATTAGAATCCAATCAATCCATCCTTCACACCTTAATCAAGAATAGGGTGAAAGAATCATTTTGATAGTCTTTCATAGACCTTAAACCAAAGAAAACATTAATCCTTTTCTACTTTGAGAATTGAGTCTTTCTCTAGTGGTTATAATCTAGTCCTATTTTGTTTGGGGATCATCAACCTATCACCCAAATAGGAGAAGACTTTAAATCAAATCCAATCTTGTGGTCTTGTTTCACTTAGGTTTGTTGCAAACCTTTCAATCCTTGAGGCTTAGTCCCTCTTTAATCCAACCTAATCAATCAATCTAATCCACAATCAAATGAATCATCGAGGCTTAGTTTCTCTCTAATTAATCTAATCAATCTCTAAGGCTTAGTCCTCTTAATCTAATATAAACTTAGTCCAAGTTACTCCTAGTTCATCAAATCCTTTCTTCTCTTCATCAATCATTCATCCTTCTTCAATCCAACCATTCTACGGTCACTTGTGCATGTTACTTACCCGATCACAAGAAAAGTTAAGACAAGAATTTCTCACCATGGATAATTATCAGGAGACTGTGTATCAGGAAGACTTTAATGATGAAGAAGAACCACACATAGAGTCTAACATAGTCATACCTGAGAGTGTCAGTGCCAATCCATGAGCTAAAGATTTCTTTGATGATCCTAACAACTTGACCTTAGTGGAAGATATAATCCAAGCCAATAGTTCTAATATCTTCATGAATCTTATTCAAAGGGGTGTCACACTCCCTAACAATTTCTATGAAACCTTACTTGATAATAACTTGATCCAAACCAACAAAACCAAAGCAGGGCCCATCATGCCATCAACATATGATAATACAAATCAACCTCCCCATGATACACTTGAACAAATATAACTTTTAAACAAGCCTAACTCAAACAATGTCAATGGTGTGAGTAATGATGGCTTAAACGTGGGTTGCGAAGGTAAACAACAACCAGGGTCCTTAGGATGACACTCTGCTTCCATTTTATCAAAGCCTAATGGAGTCCTAAGAAATCAAAATTCTACACATATGAATGACACCAACAAAAGAAATAACACAAATCCTCCCCCTCTCAAAGGACATAATGCATCATTAGGAGGAGAAACACATCAAGCTCACATAGTCACTAATAAATACCCTCCTAAATTAGTCCAACAAATTGATGAGCTTAAAGGCATGATGATGGCTATGTAGAAAGGCGGGAAGAAGGAATTCTCTTTCGTGAGATATGTCCTTATCCCTTTGACAAATCAATCACTCTACAAACATTCATGGCTAATTTTGAAATTCCAAATTTTGATAAATACAAGGGAGACTCGTGCCCTATGCAACATGTCAAGGAATTTTATGTAGTGGCTCAAGAATTTTCCCACAATGATCATTTTATTCTAAGACTCTTCACCAGGAGTCTTGGAGGACCTTCCTTAGAGTGGCTAGTGTGTATTACTCCTAGTTCCATATCTACCTTCCATGATCTTTCTAAGAAATTTGTTACAAAATACTCTTATAATATAAAACACCAAGCCTCACTTAGTGACTTGTGTAACACAAAACAAAGAAATGGAGAAACCTTCAGTAACTTTCTCTAAAGATTGCGACATCTTTCCAATCGCATGTCTTGGAAAATTCTAGATTCACATTTAGTTGATATCTTTACTAAGAATCTGGTTACATAAATATCATTCCAGATGAAAATGGCTATCCTAGATTCATTCAAGGAACTCACTAAAAAGGGGAAGTCTATCGAAGATGGACTTTTGATGAAAGGAGTCATTAAATATTATACCCCTAATTCATCTAACAACACTAATGATAAACCCAAGTTCTGGTCTAAGAACAAAGGTGTTCTTACTGATGGAGTGACAGATGCTAAATACATCCAAAATGTTCAAGCATCCAACAAAAATAACCAAGGAAATCATAAAAAATTGATCAGAACAAACGTAATTAGAAAAAAAATTAGAATAATCAAAGAAATCAAAATAATTTGAATAACTAGGATCAGAATCAAGGATATAGTTATCGTGGTTCTCTATTTCCACATTATAATGGAAAAAACAAAAACAATCGACAGTAGCAACAATGATAATTTACAGAGTTGGTAGAGTCCCTTGATGTCATCTTTTGACGTCTAGTTGATCAAGAGGTGATAGTTTACCCTGACACTAGGCCTTTCATGAAAATACACCAAAACCAAACTAGTATAAGGAAAATGAATACTATGATTATCATCGCATTAAAGGGCATGAAATTAAAAAATGCATAAAATTTTGTCAATTTGTGCAAGATTTGATTGATGATGGTAAAATCGAGGTGGAAGGACAAAATGCCTTTGCCTCTAATTCCTGAATAAAGATGTATTCCAACCCTTTTCTAGAACATAATCAAATAATGCATCCTCATCCAAAGGCTTTGCCTATGAGTGCTCTACGAATAAAATATCAGGAGACGAACACACTTGCGATAGACTAGATGAAAATGATGTTTGTGGCTTTGACTCACTGTGTGGCCATATTGAATAATTTGAAGCTTATGTAAATACATTGACCCTAAAAAGTGTTGATTGTAATGTTGCCACCCATCATCCTTAGGTCACAGTACAAGATGCTTCCAATCGATCTACTAGTGATCCACCTAGTGCTCCATCCACATCGACACAACCAAAATCATGTTGTGGCCTTCTTTCCCAATTGATGAAGACCCCTCCATAGATATCCATACAAGAGATTATACACACATCCCCCATTCACAAACAGGTCCTTCAAAATGTCCTCATTGAGTGGCGTGTCCCAAAAAATATCAATGCCTCTCACTTCCAAGCAATGATCAGAAACTTGGCTTCCCACCAACACCTAGTATTCACCGACAAAGATTTCCAAGGTCCTGATCCTCATCATAATAAACCCTTTCACATCTAGGCCACCATCCATAACACCTAGATTAAATGAGTCCTTATAGATAATGGATCTGGTCTAAATCTGTGTACATTAAGCATGGTCTGTAATATCATTCTTTCTGAGGACCTCATTGATGTAAATAAAATAATAAAAATAAAAGAATTTGATGACAAATAAAGGGTGAGTAAAGGCCTCATTGCACTCCCCTTACAAGTGGGCCCATGTAATGTCCCTGCCAGGGAACCCATGAGGAATTAGGTCTTAAGTACAAAATTACAACTAACAATGTTTTTTTTATAAAACATTACTAACATTTCATTGATTGCAACCACTAGTACATTTGAGTCCTTTTTTCGATGAATTTTCATTGGGATTCTGACACTATCCCGTCAATCAAGAGACACCAAACGTTGTTGCAGTTTTGCAATCGAAATCACCGACGGCTAGGATAGGAGTCGTAATTACGACGGATATGGCCATCACAATATGCATCCAAAGAGGGCCTACCAACATGGTGAATATGTCGTCGGGTCTATTTGTTGATGTCATAATGCTGATGGAAATCTTGCATTTATGATGGATATGTTGTACATGCGACGTCTATCTATTGAATATTTATGAGAGATAGGCATCATTTTTAGTGTTTTGTCATCAATCATTCTCTAATTACTATCATAATTGTGACGAGTTACTATATTTTTTTAAAAAATGTATATATATTAATTGTACATGGAGTGAGACCATAAATTATTGAGCTTCTCTTTGTTTTGAGAATAGTTTGACATTCTCTACTTAACAGGGCCAACCACATGAAGGTGGAAGCTCATCTAGCCCCTCCTAGGAGCCTCTTATGACCCTTTACGACATTTTAATACCTCTAAGATGTATTCTTAGGGATCATAAAGGGTCATAAAGGGTCATAAGGGGTCCTAGGACACAACAAATGAGAAATATAAATGTAGACATTATGGTCACAACTGTTTGGAGACACAACATAATTAAGTGGTATACCCAGATGATGCAATGTAACCACTACTCCTCCAGTTCCAAGTTTACATTATAAGATCCAAAAATGAGAGATAAGTAATAAATTTATAGAGTGGAGGAGGAGGGTCATAATGATAGAAATAATATAGGGACCCTCTATTATTTTGGTTGTTATAGCCCTCCTTTGCTCTCTGAATTTTTTCCTAATCTATGGTTTTTGGATCTCGCAGTGTCAACTAGAACTGGAGGAGTAGTGGTTGTGTTGCATCATCTAGGTATACCATTCAATTATGTTGTGTCTCCAAACAATTGTGACCATGATATCTAAATTTATGTTTTTCAACTGTTGTGATATCTACATTTATATTTCTCAGCTGTCATGTTTCTTTGCATGTTCCTTATGTGTTTGGCTTCTCTCCCTCGCATCTAAAATAAAATTTTCCCACTCTGAATTGAGAATGAATGTGTAGCTGTGTAGAATATGCCATGGATAATAGGTGGATCTGAGAAGACTCGCCACATTTACATTTTTTTTAAAGGTCAAAATTACAATATTTGTGATGGTCTATAACTTAAAATACCTAATTAATGACCTCTATAAAAAATGCAAACATGTTGCATCTTTTAGCTCCACCTAATATCATATGCATATGAATTGAGATTGAATATTGAACTAGGTGCCTCCTTCTATATTGCCTGAAACTAGGAGATTGTCACAGTTAACATCTAAAACCATTATTGAACTTTTGTTATAATTAAAAACTACATTAATACTTACTGTATAAGTCTAAACCAAGTGAATCACCAAATGGCTGATGGTGATTGATGAAGAAGATTCAGATTGGTGTAACATTTTCAAATCTTCTTTATAATCATCATCAACATGGCCAATTTTGCAAAACTAACTTTCTAGAATGTTGGTGGAAGAAGGATGATTTGTTTGCAACCTGCAGATACAGACACTCAACAACCATTTTGTCAACTCTAATTTTCTCAACACAAATAGAGATTTATCATAGTCATAGAAACATGATTATTTTTAAATGGAATACACCAAGGAGTACCATCAGAAATATTGACCATTTACAATCATGAACAGTGAACAATCAAATAGCTCATTTTTTATCAGCATGTGTAGTCTCTGTTTATATGAAAAATGAATGAAATATCAAGCTGAAATAAAATAATGAACAAAAATTCAAATTCAAGGCCTAATTTATTAAGAGAAACAAACATTAGGATGATAGAAAAATCATTAAGACTACAGAAAAATCATTTGGACTATATAAAATTCATTAAGACTATAGAAAATTAAGTTCTAAAAATGGACGGTTCTAATGCTTTTCCATTACAACAATTGAGCATTCATCATTTGGTATATGAATAGGTGAACAACATGCAAATTTGACCAAAAACCACTGGGAATGACCCAACAAAAAATGGACTTGTGATGATTTTCACAATAGTACATGTTTTTTTGGGTCAGCTCCCAGTACTACTTAGGCAAATCTCCATATTCATCACATGTGCATACAAAGTGGCTCTAATGGCAAGAAATAAGAAAAATCATTTATAGAAAAATGATTAAGACTAGAAAATCGAGTTCTAGAAATGGACGGTTTTGATATTGCTTTTCCATTACCGCAATTGAGCATTCATCATTTGGTACTTCTTGGTGTATTCCATTTAAGTATATCAGGCACAAAGTATTCCATTTAGATATGTTCAAAAATTTTCTATTAATGATTTGGGGAATACAATCATGCAAAGTATTCTCTAATCACACAAGTACCAATCAACATCCCTTGTCGATGTCCATATTCTCTAAACATGTATGGAAACATATGGTACATATTATAACAATTACCATTACAACAATTGACTATTCATCTTATTAATTAACATTCATTAGCATTCATAAGACTCATTAACTAGCATTCATTAACACACCATAACATTCATTAACACATAAGATTAAAACATCGAGACATAAACATCAGTCATTATCAAATAAGTTGCATAAATGAGAATCATTTCTTTTTTGACTTTTTTTTTTTTCTACTTCCCTATATTGTTGCAGAGGCATATCCATGTCGACATCGTCATTTCTTCTCACCCATGCATGTAATCTCCCGTAATCTCCTTGTCCTTTGCAAAGGCAGGTCCTCTACAATAACAAATAAAAGGCTTAAATTAAAAACATATTATCATAATTGGGGTTAATTTAAAAACATATTATCATTATTGTTACAAGCATTTTAGTACTTTAAAAAATATAAACGTGATGCTCTTTACCTTGTCCAACCACATATTCTTGTCTGACGGCTTGAACCTCAACACACTTATCAGGAATAGCCTCTACATCCCCTATAACTACAATACAAAATGTTTTATTAGTCCCAACACATTATAATTAAATTTTTATTACTACACCAAATTAAGTTTAACATGTTTACTTGTATTAAATATTCAATAATCAAAATTCAAATAGAAAATGTATACCTTGAGTACTACAATTCAGATTCGAATCGACGCCTCCATCATGCTCAGATGGTGCAGTATCAAGATCAGAAGGCTGCATTCCAATGTAAATAATTAGTGCATTTATTGACAACATATACATATAAATACAAGACAAATATTGAGAAATGTTAATCAATCAGTTTAATACATATAAATATATTCACTAGTGCAAATGAATTGTATAGAGATTTAAGAGATTTAAACTTGTCTAAGGATCAAAAGCCAGAGCCTGTCTTCAAATCACTCCTTCATGAAACGACGATGCTTCAATGTTTTTTTTAATAACTCTAATTTGATACTTGAGAAATTGTGAATTTTTGTTGTTTCCCAATCCCAATGTCTTTCCTTATGTGAAATAGCAAAAATCCATCCTTATGAATGTTGTGGCTTTTATGATGATATCATATCAAAATAATTTTGAGGGTTCCACCAAGTTTAATTTATGTGTATTCTTCAAATATATTCATAATTTGTGAAAAATACTAGCATAGAATTTAGAGTCATGACAAAGGGTCATTAGTGGATTTTTTTTCCATGTGTCAAAATTTAGCACACCCTCAACTTCTCAAAATTGATTAATAATAGCTAAGTCACATATAAATAAGGGCACCATACACTTTTAAGCTAATTAAGCTATGCATTTTTTTGATATAGTAATTATAATATTATCTAATTAATTCTATAATTACGTCTTTTAATTACTTTATTAATTAAGCTAAACTTAGGTGCATTTTATCCTTTATTAGATTAGGCTAATAATATATTCACTTAGTTGAGTTAAGCTTTATATTTTTTAACTCATTTTAGTTTCCTATTTTTAGATTAGGATTATCTTTATTTTTATAAAAGATACTCCTTATTCATTGTAATCTATCCAATTCATTTAAAGGTTAATCTCAATATCAGATTCTTCTTTGGATCAATTCTCTCTCAAGGTTGCATAGTATTAATCATGGATTTTTCTCTTCATATGTAATAGGGATTTTTCTATAAGATTTTTCATGGGCTTGTGGGGATAAACAATTAAATCTATTGTGGTATCTAAGATCTAAATTTACTTAGTTTCTATCTATTTTCTGAGAGATCTATCCTTGAGGAGAAAATTTGGCTCATCTAGAACAAATATAATTATAGATTTTCCTTATAGGTACAAAAAATCCTCTAGATTTTTCTTAGCTTACCAAGATTCATCAAATTGTGTGAGAAAAATAAAAAATAAAAAATAAAAAACAAGATAAAAAAAGCACAAAACAAAAAATGAGTCAAAATTTAGCCATAACTTTTTCAGTACAAATTCTTGAGAAACAAGAATTGTAGATTTTGTTTATAGCCCCAAAAAATCATCTAGGTGTAAGCAAAAATTTTCATGCAATGAGTAAGTTTTGCAAAAATTAAAATGGTCATGTTTGTTGGTTATTAGTTGGCTAGAATTTAGCACATTTTTCTTTTTGCCATAACTTTTTCATACATTTTAGAAATCAGGCAAATGAGATATCATTAGAAAGGTAATTTAAATAACTTTCTAATTGTGGTGGTATCATATTTAGATTATACTCCACAAAAAAATCCGTACTTAGTAAAATTTTGATCTATAATTTCAACTTTTGAGCTCATATATTTTCACTAGTATCTCCAATTCTTATGATTCTTGTAGTGTTAGGAAGGTAATTTAGAGCTATTCACATATATGCTATTGCTCCCCTCCTTATGTTGTCCTCAATTCCAAACACACTAACTAGTTAGCATGCCTGTGATCATTTGGATGCATGAACTACTTAGGATCAATTTGTTACTTGTTTGGATACTCATTATTTGGATTATTTGGATATGCTCATTTGATGATCATTCATTTATCACATGTTTTGGTTACATGATACATTTAATGATATTTATGATATATTCAATGACATTGCATTGATCATTTGGTAAATCAATTTTTGTTGAATTAGTTTGGTTTCATTGATAATTTGTTTTGAGTCCTATGAAGGCATTTGCACTTAATGTCATTTTGGTACTCACATTTAAGTTCAGCATGGAACTTGTCATGTTTACATGACATAATAATCAATTTTATAGAATGATAAGGTAATTAATTCATGTTCTTTATGAAATTGACACATTTAGAAAGTTCGTTCATTTTGATACTTAAATAGATCAATTTTAATTTTTTATCTAGACAGTCAAATTATGAATCAGATTTGTAGAATCACAATGCTCATGAAGTTGTATTATGCTTGAGTAGAATTTGAAATTGTCTTTGTATTATATCAATGACTAAGTGTCATTGGAAAGGGAAAAATATATGTTTGAAATGTTTTATCAAGTAAACCTCTGGGATGGCCTTTTTTAGGAATTAAAGTAATGTAAAAGCATAACACTTAGTATCATGTGCTAAGATTGTGTCATCTAGCATTTAGTAGAGGAATACTTCTGATTTTGCATGAAATGACATGCCATACTTATCGACATGTACTTTCTAAAGGAATCCATTTTTTCTATTTTCATTTTGTAATTAGTCTAAGCTCAAAGAGCTAAATATCCTAAGCTAGGACATGACATTAGTGTGACAGTTATCATGAGATTTTGATGGTAGAAAAGGCATGACACCTACAAAGATTTTAAGGAAGAATCCTAAAATATTGTGAAGTATATTTAGGTTTTGGTTGAGAGAAGATTCAGGAAACAACATGAGAAAGATCTTTGAGAAGAGTATGTGGGGTTTGAAAAGAAGTTACAGACTTCTTCTTGATAGGTGCACTTGTTCCATTTCTTGGTCATTTGTTTTTGAATGATTGTTCTTCTTTGAGCATTAAGATTTATTTTTGTTAAAGTTCATTTGTTAATGCTTATGTATTTATCAATACCCTAGATGTAAATACTCTAAGTGTATATTGTGTATAGGTTGTATTGTGGTATTTTAATCTTATCTTTTTTTGTTAAGGGTTTTGTTAAAAAAAATATTAATGATTCTTTTGTTGTCTAGGGTAAGGTTTTCATAGATTTTGTCTATTCAAATTAAAACATAGAAATGTATTCTTGTATCTTCAAAGGGAAATATTTTTTTAATGATTATCATTCTAATAAAATATTTGTTGGTGAACCCTATTTTGTGAACTCGGTGTCTAATGTATGGCTCAGAGTTTAGGATATTTTATGTTTAGACCCTAACAAATTTATTTAAGTGTTAGTTTGATTATGAAGATTTTGTTCAAACCCTAGTCCATTCACACTTTAAGAATTTGAATTCTATTCTAAACCTTATAAGTTAAGGGATATTAGTGTATGGTAAGGTGTTTTGTGTTTTTATATTTTTATTTTGATCCTTAACAACTGTCAAGGTCTTGTTATTAATCACAATTTTCTTTATGAATCCTAACAATGTTCTAGTTTTGTGGCTAGTGAATTTGAACAGTTGGGGGATAAATTGGTCAAATTAGTGGATTGCGATACAGAGTATGTAGTTGTGAAATTTTTTTCCCTTATTGGCTTAAATAAATACATGATGCCCTAGTCTATAATTCACAGGTTGTATAGGGAGAAGGAAAAATAATGACCAAGTTTACATCATGTATGCCCATATCAAAACTCACGGGCCCCAAGCAGTGAGAAAATAAGTAATAAATGGATGCCCTGGCTTCAAACCAGTGAATTATAATGCCATAAAACCAAGTAATAAAAAAGACATGGCATAAAACTAGTAAAATACAATGCCATTTGAATCTACAACAAATACACATAAACATCAAAGAATGCAAAAAAGATGAGTGAAACTTGAATGCCTACCTTGAATTTGTGTAGAGTTAGGGCCTAGTTCGCGCATGCAAAAGTCCAATGCCCTCTTCGCGCACGCAAAATTCTAGTGCCCTCTTCCCGCATGGTGCCTCTTCACACACACAAAATTCCAGTGCCCTCTTCGCGCAAAATGCCTCTTTGCACCACACAAAAGTCTAGTGCCCTCTACGCAGCTGCAACTTGATCACGAAAATTATAAACGAGCCTTTCTTTTTATTTATTTTTGTTTATAATCACGCAGGTGTCAAAATTACAATACTATCAGGGGCACTTGCAAAAAAAGCATAAAAAAACACACAAATGGTAGTGTCGTCACAAATTGGTGTCAAAATTCAACCCCAAATGTTGTAGTGTGGCTTCTTCTCTTTTCTTCTTTGCTTGGGCTCTTCGTCTCTCATCGTCCATGTACACATTGAAATCTTTGTACAAATATCTCTTAGAATTATTTAGGTATATCTTCACACTCTTCAAGAATCCTTTTGACACCTCTAATACACCTTTCAACTCTGGGACACACAAGGAGGGAAATGGACACTCCAAGGCTTCAACAAAAGGAACCAGTGTACAAGTGACCACAAAAGACTTCTTCTTCCACTTAGCCTAGGATGCTCCTAACCTATGATACATGTTACCCAAAATTTCCTACCATACAATTTTGGCCACAACCTTGTTTTAACTTGCAAAGAAGATCCACAAGGTTTTATGGTGTGCAATCTTGGCCCCATGTTCTTCAATGCATCATTAGGCTCTAGTTCAGATCGCATGTCTTAAATCAAAGAAACCAGTGAGATATTCAGGTTTTAAGATCTGTAGGAAGGCTTATGTCGTAGGGTTCAAAAAACTAGCCGTTGGAGCCAAAAAACCCTAAAAACCCTTTGGCCTTTCTATTTCACGGTTACCTTTTTGGTTGCTTAATTGTTTCTTTTTCCCATGTGCACTTTATGTTTTAAAGCTTAGTCGCTAGGTCGCAAGGTTATTGAAGTGGTTACATCTTTTATCAGCGACTTGGCGACTGTGTTTGTAGAATCTCACAATTCTGGCAGTTTAGCCCTTAACATCATGTGATATGGAAAATGGTTACTTTTGGCTGGCGATCTTGGGAAGTTAAGTAAACTAAGATTGACGGATGGCACACAATCTAAAGGAATTTACTGACCTCATGAGATCATGCCCCGACCGTTGATCTTCATTCTGATGCAGCATTGATTTATCAGCGGGTCCACTGCCATGTTGTCCAAGGTGTTTGCTTCTAATTGGTTGAAGGCTTGTGATGTGGAGGCATGTCAGTGGGGTCCAATGAGTTGTCTTTCCTTTAGATCTAATAGTTGGCATATGAGTGCATGGAATATTCTTAGCCCATGTGATCATACCCCAACCGTTGATCTTGCTTTATCGTTAGGGCTCTGTCAGGTGGGTCCTCACTGTGACGTGCTTGCTTCTGGTTGGCCAGTTGGATGATGATGAGGATCTTGTTAGTGGGCCCGAGTTCCTTTAGCTTACGGGCAGGTTAAGGCTCAGATAAGATCTACGGTAGTCATTATACAACCTAAGTAAGATGCAGGTTGTTTAAGGCTGCAGTATAACGACAACCATCTGATGTCAGAGGATCAAGGGGTTGTCAGTTGTGCAAGATCAATGGTGGTCTTATGCTCACATGGAATATTCTTAACCCATGTGATCATACAATGGTCATTTGATCTTCTAGGTGTTTAGGTCAATGCTGATTTGAGTCTGTCTGACATACTGAGTTTCTATTGGTCGCTGGCAGAATAGTTGGCACTTGTCAGTGGGTTCGGTTGTTTTAAGCGAAGTGGCAATAAAAGAAGATCTATAGTTGTCACGTGATCATGAGGAATCTTTTTCCCCTTTGTGATCATGCGACCACTATCTGATGTGAAGTCAAAATTATTCTTCCTTTTGAGGTGCCATTCATGTCGACGTGGTTGATTTTCATTGGTCCTGGCTGATGATGTGTTCGTTTGACTTTTCAATGATGACTTACGACTGTTGTGAAGGTGATCTGGGCTGTGTGATTTGTCGATAAAGGATGAGATCAACAGTCACATTTTAAACTTGATCAACTGGCCATTGCTTTTCAAATTTAAATTATCTTTTCAAGGTTTTTCTTGCTAGTTTGTTGTGGTTGGTTGATGGCGTGGCACGGGTAGCTCAGAGTTAATGTTTTCAAGACAATTGCAGATGGGAAATTGATGAGAAGATCTGAGTGGCCATTGCAGGATGATTTCTGATTTCTCAAGGTACCATGTCGGTGTTCTTGCGCTGAAGAAGCATTAAAGAGGGGCAATTAGATCAAGGTGGCTTGTCTATAGGTGGATTTGCAGTACAGAGATGGGCATGCATATCTGATTGGCTGAGATATTTTCTTGACACATTTATGATCAGACTTGATAGAGTTAGGGTTGGATTATTTTATGTCAAATCTATGTAACCCTAGTTAGGTTTTTGACTCCTACCTACGTGTAATTTAGGAGATGTATATAATTTTTTTGGAGCACTTTAGAGCTTAGAGTTGGCAATTGTAAAAGAGAATTTTCTCTCTGAGGAGTTATCCGTGGCATTCTTTTTGCAGTTTGTAACTTTCATTAGAACTTTAGATATTGAAAAGGTATTTTGTGACATTATTTCTATCCTTATACCTTCTTGTCTGGATTTTCTCTTATTGAGTTTAGTATATGTATGTTTTCAGTGATATCTTAGGGTTCCTGATCCCTCTTTCTTTCTGCAATTCTTGTGTATTCTTGTGGGTGATTTGATTTGAATGATCTTGTGGGTATTCTTCAACCCCCTGACAATTTGTCTCATTCCTATGCCTAGTTGCAGAAGTGGATGTTTGTTTTCAAGTCATAGATTGTGCCTAAATTCTTAGGAATGCTATTGTTTGTAAAATTCTTTCTTTCCCTGAATAGCCCCTTCTTATTGCAGACCCTTCTATGAAATATTGATGCAAGCCTATTCAGTAATTAGTGATCTCCTAGACCTAAGTTTATGTATTGATTCCATCCTCCATGATGTAATTCATACCATATTTTTAGTGTATCACTTAGTAGGTAGTTTTCTTTGCAGTTATTTCCTTTTCATGCATTCCTTCTATCCTTTTCCCCTCAAGAATTTACTTTCCTATCAAAGAAGAAAATTAAGGTGATTATCCAAGAGGAACCAGCCTAGAACCTAGAGGTCTCATCTCAGTTAGCATAGGTCCCACAACCTGGAGATGATTCCCATGTTATATGTAGTACCTCACCCCTAGTTTGATTTTATAAAGGATAAGATTATTTTAGGATGATAAATTATACGTTAGGAAATCATTGATGTATATGATTTTACTGATCCCATATTGGCATGTGTATGGTTAATGTGATTGTTTACATTTTTGTTTGACGTGCTTGATGTGGTTGAGGGATGGAGTCGTAGTTACTTATGAGATCCACACGATCATCCGATCCCCACCATTGTCTGTTATATATTACTATATGTACATGCTTCATCTTTTGATGATAGGTTCATAACTATAGGGCATCGTCTTCCCTGAATTGGCAAGAGTGAGCGTGCCCACAAACATTCATCTCAATGGTAAAGAGGGGAGATAACTCACAGACCCAAACCCTAACCTAAGGCTAATTGTCCTAGGAATTGGACAAGTTTCTGTTTGACTACCTTACCCGAATTCACCTAGTTGGCAGGAATTCGTGGATCCCGTTCTTGAGTCTGTGCATGTTTTCAGTTTGATTGATTTTACTATGCTTGATTTTATTGCACTTGATTAAGTTGATTTATGATTATTTAGGTGATTTTATATGATTATCAATGTTAGGACTTTAGTTAAATTTAATGATTTAATTATGTTCCTATTGTCTAATTTGGAAATTATCTAAAATCAATTATTTGATTTATTGGAATTACTTGATTATGTAATCATAATTAGGATTATTTATGATGAGTGCAATATTAAATAATTGAATATTTAAATGCATGCTTTAGAATGTATTAAATATTTAATTTATTTAATTTGGTTTTAATTATTAACATGTGCTCAAATGGTAAGTGTTTACAATTATGCTTGTTTATATTATTAAATAATTAAATAATTAATTGCATGAATTTGTGATGCATTGATTATTTAATTTATTTAATAAATGAATTTAATTTATAACATGTGCAAAATTGGAAAAAGAGTTTGTTTTCAAAAAGACAACTAGTTTTAAGAAGTCAAGTTGAGTTGTGCATAATAAAAGATATTTTAATTAATTAATTGTAATTACTTTCAATTTTGGAATTTGAGTTGAATTAGGAGTTGTCTTATGAGTCACTTTTCTAGTTTGAGTTGAACTCTGAGTTAGCTATTGAGTTGTCTTCTGTGATTGCTTGGATTTTGGAATTGAATTCCTATTAGGAGATTTTTGCATTTAATTTTTGGGGAGACAGGTTTTGGAGAGGAATTTTGGAGAAGGCTTGTGTTTTTGGCAATTTGGAGAATTGTGGAATGTTATGGTTGTTTGTTGATTTGAATTTTTCTGTGCATCTAGATTGGGCACCTACTAAAAATTAGTTTTTAGATCTATAGGTTGTGTTTGAATTTGGAGAGAATTTGGTTCTCAGATCTACAGGGGTTTCCATTTTAAATCCATTTCTGGCATTGGATCTAAGGTAGGCATTGTATTTTGCCTGTTATCTCTATTTTCACATCTATTTGTCTTTCTGTAGTTTTATAGTTTTCTATGTTTTCTATTTGGTAGATCTGTGTATTTGATAGATTTGGGTATTTAGAAACCCTTATGTATTTAATTTTTGTATTTTATTATTATTTGGCATCGTAGTGTTACTTTGGCAAAAATTTTGTTAAATAACACTTCATGATTATCCTAGAAGATGATAAATTAAACTCTGTTGTATAGTTTTATTATAGTATTGGAAGAAAATTTGATTCTATTGAGAAAGAAAATCAAATTGCTTTAAAAACCCAATTTGGGTACAAAAGTCAGTTCTGGTTAAAATATATAATCTCTGTTTAAAAATAAATATTGTGCACAAATTCTTCATGATTATAGTAAATTATTGTGTATGGTTTAAGGTTGTTGATGGGAAAAGAATAGATTCTTTACCAAAAGAATCTAATTGTGAAAAGATTGTGTGTGTGTGTGTGTGTGTGTGTGTGTGTGTGTGTGTGTGTGTGTATATATATATATATATATATATATATATATATATATATATATATATATATATATATATATATATTCTTATTTTAAAAATATATATATGGCTTTGCATATAAGTTAAATCTTATAAAAAAAAATGGAATTGAAAAAAAAAATATTTTCAGAATTATGTTAAAAAAAATAATATTAAAAAAAAATTTATTAAGTTGTGGTGGGCGGGGACCACCTGTCCCCTACCCATCCACCTCACGGCACCCAAGGGTACCATGAGCAGTCCCTTTGGGACTGTCACAATAGGCCCTGGGCGCTGACGTGCGAAGTACCCCAGGGGACTGTCGTGGGGGAAAGAGCCGCAGCCCCCCCCCCCCCCCCCCCCCATATGATATGTTTAATTTGTTTTTATTTATTTATTTAAGATTTGTTTTAAATATATATGTTAGTTGATATTAATTTGACTTTAGTTGATTAAACTTAAAGTTTTATTTAATAATTAATTTAGAATTTTTATTGTTAATTATTTTATTTAATGAATTTTAATTAATATTTGAGTTATATGATAATTAATTTAGTTAAATTTAGTTTATTAAATTGTTTTCTTTTGTACTTAGATTAATAGTTTATACAATTGATTTAGTTAAAATTAAATAAAATAAATTGTATTTTCTTTGTAATTGTTAGAAGTTTATTCAATTGCAATTATTTAATTTGATTAAATTGCTTGATTATTGGGTAAGGCGTACTAATTAGATAGTATGGTCTAAAATTTAATTATAGCTATAATTTATTTGTATCAAATTTTCTTAGTTATTTTATAAGGATTTAATTTGGATATTAGATTTAATATTCAAAAATTGATAGTGATAAATGTGAGTCAATGGACCTTTATTAGAAATAATTGTTTGTTAAATGTTTAAGTATGTACTGAAATTGGGCAAATATTCTATTGAATTTCCTAGATGGTTATTAAGGAATATTTCTTTTATGAGTGACTTTAGTATGCTCGATATGTCACGGTTCTCTTATCAGAATTGTGCAATCTATGTTCTGTGTGGATTATATTCATTATGAAGTTTAAATGATTTTGGTTCCCTTTTAGTTCTTTAAAATGTGACTGTTGTCTTCTTCATGCCTGAACTGAATTCTTGTACTTTATGTGGTTTCGAGCACTAGATGGCTTAGGGGAAATAGAGTCAGGGATATTTGTCAGTTGGTTTTATTTTCAGTATCATGTTGATGTGTGTGGTTATTTTGATTATCATCTATGTATTGATCTTATGGGCTCTTATTGGTTAATATCTATTTTTTTGGTAACTTGTAATCATGTCAGTTTCTTATGTGTGAAACTGGATCTTGGATTACTTGGTTGTTTACCTATTTGATCTATATGAGTTTTGTGAGCCTAGGAGAGGTTAAATAGGTGCATCTTAGGAGAGTGGCTTACATAGGGGTCCGGGGCTCAAAAAGGACTAGTACCAGGGTAACCTATCATAAGTTATTTTAATAAGTGATAACCTAATAATAATAAACTTGGGGAATAACATTAAATACAAGATTGATATTTTGGTTCTGCATGGATTATGTTGAGGGTCCGGGGTCCAAAGTGACTAGTCCAGGGTAACTCAACATGATAGATGCTTGAGGGTCCGGGGTCAAGAGACTAGTCCAGGGTAACTCAAGTAGTCATCTGTGTGATGACACTCCCATAGCATGTAGCCTAAGCCTCCTCAATATTTGTTCTTCACGTTTCAGATGCCTCTAGATTAGTGAGTCTATCCTATCACTATCATTTGTATACCTTGATTTAGAGAGCTTTTAGGATTCCTTTCTCATTGGTTTTATCCTTGTTTGGTTTTGATCATCCGATTGGGGTTTGTGGTTACTTCCTCAGCACGGTGGGGTAGACTATTGTGGTTCTACATGGACGGGTGGTAGTGATTCTTTACCATTTGAGATTCAACATCCTGGTGCCGGTGCTGTTGATACTTATGCAGTTAGATTCCTTCTTGTTCTTCATTGATGGTTTCTTATCATACCTTCTTTTATGTAGTCCTATATTAGAGTATCGCATGTGATACCTAATATGGACATTGTACTTCTTTGTTAGATTTATTATTACATACCCTGTGACATGTGTAGTGGATGTTAGTTATTAGTTATCATGGATGTCCATAAGGATTGTATGTTTTGATGTAAGTTGTAATTGTATAATTTAAGTTATGGAATCTTTTGTCATCTTTCTTTAGTTGTGTTTTTGTTCTTAAGTAATTCTACGTCATGGAACCCTTGGGATTTGTAATCTAGTTTGGTTGTTGGTTTAATGTGAGTAAATGGTAATTGCTTCCACACTGTTGTTTATCTTGTATGTTAACTTTAGAAAAAAAAAAGTTCACCAAACTTAGTAGCATGTTATAGGTTGATCTCTCTCTTGGGTTCCCTGGCGGGGCGTTACATTATACTAGGTTATCAAGACCAAGAGAGCTTGAAACAAGGGTTCAAACTTAGTGTATAACAATACCAATTTCATGCAGAGGTGGGAATGGTGGACTTGTTCTACAAGTTTCAGGGACTACAATGATGTTCTTCACACAAGACCAACTAGGCCTCCTCAAGGATCATCCTCTTTGATCCAATGCCAACTTCGCCTAATCAAAGTGCACAACTTATTTGTGATGCCACCACCCTCTTTACACCTTTGGAAACAACTTCATGTCCCTCTTCCAATCCTTAGAATCATCCAAACAAGTTCTTCAACTCTCAAAACCTAAACCAGTAACTAAACTAGGTTCATCCTCCTATTAGCCATGTCAGACCAATTTTATGAGGTCTTCACCAAACTTCCCCAAAACACTAGTGAAACATAGAGCATATCAAGATACCCTTTTGGGAGTTACATAACATAGCCCAAATCCAACTATAGATTCTTTGGACCAATCACCCAAACAATAATGGGTTCTCTTCCTATTAGGCCTCCTATTACAAAGAAACTACTAGATACTCACCACTCCAATCCTCCAAACCTTCAATAGAATTATATATGATCCTAAACCAAGGATTTTCAATTTTACAAGATGATCCAACAAGTTTTAATACCCAAATATCAAAATCCTCCATTTAAGGCCTTCACACCAAGGATTTTCTCAAAGTGACTCCTCTAATCACTTCCCAACCAAACTTAAGGATCAAACACCATGAATTAAACATATTATGAAATTATATGTCATAAAACATGGTCCTTATGTGGACAAGTGATTCAAACCTTGACTGTCCCAAGAGCAAATGACTCTTCCATGGCACTTTCCAATGCAATCAGAGATCTTTTCATTCTTCCATGTTCATCCCTACAAATAAACACATGAGGAGACATTAAATTCAAATAAATTCATCATTCTACACTCTATATCCACCATGGAAGTGAGGTATCACACATATTCATTATTGTCTCAAAATAAATGGTTGTTACCCTTGGTCACTGTTCAAGAATAGTCAGACATAATAAGGTTTAAACACTCTAAAACTTCACAAAAACCATTCAAAGCTACTAAGGAATGAATACCCTCCATATCTTATTCCATTTCTATCCACACATGCATTGACAGAAGAATTCAAGAACACAAAACATGGACTGTGTCCTCACGGGAAGAGACAAGGCTATTACAATAAATTTACATTTCATTGACCACGATAAGTTTTACATTGTTTCCTTAATTCACCCACACCTACCTATCTCTCCATAACTCTCCTCTCTAAAAAATCATGCTCAAACATGGATAAATAACTTATCAAAAATCGGTTGGCCTCCTAACTTCCTTCCTTCAGCCGACATACTTAGTTATGACTGTTGAAATCTTTAGTTTGTGTTTTCAATTTGACAACAAAGTCGTCAATTCAAAAAATCTCTATCCTTTATCTTTGGTGTTAATTCTCCCAAGTATTTTTAGGCTTCCTCCTTTATTCTAAATCCCTTAGATCCTCTCTTAAACCCTTATTTATCCTTTCAAGCCTTATTTTGCCAATTTGGGCAAATTTCACATTTTTGCACTTCATGTGCATTTACATCATTTTTATGGCTCTAGTGGCCATTTTACATTCATTTGGACCTTTATAGTTCATTATCCCAATGAAACTAACCTAGGATCAACCTAATCACCCCTAGTGACCCGTAGGTACACTTAGCCCTTACAAATTCCATTAATGGCTTACATATTTGATCCTTTACAAAGGATTCTCAATCATTACAAATAACATTGAAATGTCATCAAATGACCAATTATTGTCTCATTACAATCAAATGACCCAAGTTGGTCATGTTTGTCCTTCCATTCCTTCCAAGGTCCTCCAGTGACCCTGGTGTACTTCCATGGCTTTGCTCTTTACCTTGGTACTCCTGCACCAACTGAGACTATAAGTCTACATCAGCCACAAGAACAAGAGAAGGAGATGCTAAAGAGAAGGAAAAGAATAAAGAGGAAGAGAAGAAAGAAGGATTTCATGAAGAAAAGAAGGAAGAAGAGAAACAAGAAGATAAGAAGGATGGAAAGAAAGAAGAGGAAAGAGATGAAATAACAGAAGATACAACTACAACCACTACATGTGATGTAAAGTTCTCTATAGGAGAGAGCGTATAAACTGAAAAGAAAAAGTCAAAGAAGAGAAATTATGAGAAAGAAAAAGTTGACTTAAGTAATCCAATTGTGATTCCAAAGGTAGACATCTCCACCCTAAGCCCCAAGGAGCTATCATAATTTGGAGATCTATGTAAGAAGATAGAAGCATAGGATAAGTTCTAGCAAAGAAACAAAAGACTGATGTGCTAGGGAATGTTAAGGAGATACTGTAGGAGATTGTCCCTGATCCTAATATAAATGAGAAGGGAAATATATATAGCCAATTGGTTGAACTGGTAAATCAAATTAATCAACCTAGTTCATAGACCACTGAATATTTGATGCAAGTACATAGAAAGAAAATGAAGGGCAAGATAATTGAAGAGTTACTTCAATCAATGACACTAGATAAGGTAACACTTTCTGTACTAGTTGCAGAATTGAAAAAGGAATTGAAAGATATTATTTTATTATTTTATTAAATTTGTTTTATTTCAAATGTTACAAAGGATATAAAGGAGAAAGATGAATCTATTGAGAAAGAGCTGACTGAGCAGTTGTCAAAGGTCACAACCAATCTTGGTACATTTCAATATTATTATCAAAGGCTCAAACACTTAATGGAAATACAACATGAGTTTAGAAAAGAGGAGAACAAAATAAGAATGGAACTCATGGAGTTGCATACGAGTTTCATACCCTAGACTGAGTCACTGTAGAAGCACATTCATAAGGCAAAAGAATTAGTGAATATCCCTAACATCAGTGCTATGGATAGCATGATAACTCTTGCAACTAACTTAGGTGAAACAATTGTGGTTGTAGGGTATGTGCACGATCATGAGGGGCCAAAAAGTGGCGATGTGAAAAATATTCACTTTTCACTCGTCCAAAAGTGCATGAAAGCACTTGTTGACTTTTTAGTAGGCCTGGGTGTTAGTACACCTGGGCAAACCTGCAACCAAAGCACAGACCTTATTAGGTACCCAATAACATCAGGAATCTGATTCTATATCGGGTACTCGATATTCCCAGGCTGATGAAAAAAGAGCAGGAGCAAATGAAAAAAATTAAACTTTTACATATATTGATGTATATAATATATATATAGAAAAGAGGCATATGATATATATAATGTATATTATAAATATACTAATGTATTATAATAGACTAATGTATTATATGTACTAATGTATTAAATATACTAATATATATAATATATTATATATATACTAACATGTATATAATACATATACTAATGTATACTAATATATTATATATAATATTACAAATTTTGGAGAATCTCTTGTAGAAATATGGAAATTATAATCTTCCTCCTAGAGCATACATTAATGAAGTTCTTCATGCCTTAGCAGAGGAAGCCAGCTGGATTGTTGAAGCTTACGGTACTACATACAGAAATGCGGTATGTATTTTTGGCCTAAATTTTTTTCTCGTTTCTTTTAGGTCTTTAAAGGTGGTCGGCTAAATCTTTGTATTAAATTTTCCTTTTACAGGTGTCATAAACCCTAGCTACACAGAAATGGAAGCTTTGAAGAATAGTTCATTACAGGTAGAGAGTGAGACTTCCTAGGGGTCATGGGGACTCGCTAGGGATCCTAGTAGGGACTTCCTAGGGGTCCTAATGTACGATAAGGCCTATTAGGACCCCTAGGAAGTCCCCATGACCCCTTTTGATGCATCTGAATGCTCAAGTGTGTTTGAAGGTGTCATCAGACCCCTTAGGACACACTTGAGCATTCTAATGTGTCAAAAGGGGTCATGAGGACTTCCTAGGGGTCCTAACACATGATAAGGCCTATTACAACCTCTAGGAAGTCCGCATGACCCCTTTTGACACATTTGAATACTCAAGTGTGTTCGAAGGCATCATAGGACCCCTTAGGACACACTTGGGCATTCTAATGTGTTAAAAGGGGTCACGAGGACTTCCTAGGGGTCCAAACGCATGATAAGGCCTATTAGGACCCCTAGGAAGTCCCCATGACCCCTTTTGACACATTTGAATGCTCATGTGTGTCTAAAGGGGTTGTAGGACCCCTTATGACACACTTGAGCATTCCAATGTGTCAAAAGGAGTCACAGGGATTTCCTAGGGGTCCTAATGTGTGATAAGGCGTATTAGGACCCCTAGGAAGTCCCCATGACCCCTTTTGACACATTTGAATGCTCAAGTGTGTTCGAAGGTGTCATAGGACCCCTTATGACTCACTTGAGCATTCCAATGTGTCAAAAGGGGTCACAGGGACTTTCTAGGGGTCCTAAAGCACGATGAGGCCTATTAGGACCCCTAGGAAGTCCCCATGACCCCTTTTGATACATTTCAATGCTCAAGTGTGTTTGAAGGGGTCGTAGGGCCCCTTAAGACACACTTGAGTGTTCCAATGTGTCAAAAGGGGTCACGGGGACTTCCTAGGGGTCCTAACATGCTATAAGGCCTATCAGGACCCCTAGGAAGTCCCCATGACCCCTTTTGACAGATTCTAATGCTCAAGTATGTCTGAAGGTGTTGTAAGACCCCTTAGGACACACTTGAGTGTTCCAATGTGTCAAAAGGGGTCACAGGGACTTCCTAGGCGTCCTAATGCATGTTAAGGCCCATTAGGTCCCCTAGGAAGTCCCCATGACCCCTTTTGACACATTGGAATGCTCAAGTGTGTCTAAAGGGGCTGTAGGACCCCTTAGGACACATTTGCATGTTTCAATGTGTCTAAAGGGTTTGCAGGGACTTCCTAGGCATCCTAATGTGTGATAAGGCCTATTAGGACTTCTAGGAAGTCCCCATGACCCCTTTTGACACATTTGAATGCTCAAGTGTGTTGGAAGGGGCCATAGGACCCCTTATGACACACTTAAGTGTTCTAATATGTCCATAGAGGTCACGGGGACTTTCTAGGAGTCCTAATGCATGATAAGGCCTATTAGGACCCCTAGTAAGTACCCATGATCCCTTTTGACACATTGGAATGCTCAAGTGTGTCTGAAGGGGTCGTAGGACCCCTTATGACACACTTGAGCATTCCAATGTGTCAAAAGGGGTCACGGGGACTTCCTAGGGGTCCTAATGCATGATAAGGCCTATTAGGACCCCTAGGAAGTCCCCATGACCCCCTTTGACACATTTGAATGCTCAAGTGTGTTTGAAGGCATCATAGGACCCCTTATAACACACTTGAGCATCCCAATGTGTCAAAAGGGGTCATGGGGACTTCCTAGGGGTCCTAATGCATGATAAAGCCTATTAGGACCCCTAGGAAGTCCCCATGACCCCTTTTAACAAATTTGAATGCTCAAGTGTGTTCAAAGGCATCATAGGACCCCTTAGGACACACTTGAGCATTCTAATGTGTCAAAAGGGGTCATGAGGACTTCCTAGGGGTCCTAACGCACGATAAGGACTATTAGGACACCTAGGAAGTCCCGATGACCCCTTTTGACACATTTGAATGCTCAAGTGTGTCTGAAGGGGTTGTAGGACCCCTTATGACACACTTGAGCATTCCAATGTGTCAAAAGGGGTAACGGGGACTTCCTAGGGGTCCTAATGCATGATAATGCCTATTAGGACCCCTAGGAAGTCTCCATGACCCCTTTTGACACATTTCAATGCTCAAGTGTGTTTGAAGGGGCTATAGGACCCCTTAGGACACACTTGAGTGTTCCAATGTGTTAAAAGGGGTCATGGGGACTTCCTAGGGATCCTAACATGCAATAAGGCCTATTAGGACCCCTAGGAAGTCCCCATGACCCCGTTTTACATATTGGAATGCTCAATTATGGCTGAAGGTGTCATGGGACCCCATAGGACACACTTGAGTGTTCCAATGTGTCAAAAGGGGTCACAGGGACTTCCTAGGAGTCCTAACACATTTTAAGGCCCATTAGGTCCCCTAGGAAGTCCCCATGACCCCTTTTGACACATTGGAATGCTCAAGTGTGTCTAAAGGGGCCGTAGGATCCCTTAGGACACACGTGCATGTTCTAATGTTTATAAAGGGCTCACAGGGACTTCTTAGGGGTCCTAATGCGTTATAAGGCCTATTAGGACCGCTAGGAAGTCCCCATGACCCCTTTTGACACATTTGAATGCTCAAGTGTGTTTGAAAGGGTTGTAGGACCCCTTATGACACACTTGAGTGTCCCAATGTGTCCATAGGGGTCACGGGGACTTCTTAGGAGTGCTAACATGTGATAAGGCCTATTAGGATGCCTAGGAAGTCCCCATGACCCCTTTTGACACATTGGAAGGCTCCAATGTGTCTAAAGGCCTCATATGACCCCTTAGGACACACTTGAGCATTCTAATGTGTTAAAAGGGGTCACAGTGACTTCCTAAGGGTCCTAATGCACAATAAGGCCTATTAGGAAGTCCCCATGACCCTTTTTGACACATTGGAATTCTCAAGTGTGTCTAAAGGTGTCGTAGGACCCCATAAGACACACTTGAGCATTCAAATGTGTCTACAAGGGTCACGGGGAGTTCTTAGGGGTCCTAACACATGATAAGGCATACTAGGACCCCTAGGAAGTCTTCATGACCCATTTTGACACATTTGAATGCTCAAGTGTGTCTGAAGGCATTGTAGGACCCATTAGGACACACTTGAGCATTATAATGTGTCGAAAGGGGTCACAGGGACTTCATAGGGGTCCTAACATGCGATAAGGCCTATTAGAACCCCTAAGAAGTCCCCATGACCCCTTTTGACATATTTGAATGCTAAAGTGTGTTTGAAGGGTCTATAGGACCCCTTATGATAGACTTGAGTGTTCCAATGTGTCAAAGAGGGTCACAGGGACTTCGTAGGGGTCCTAATGTGTGATAAGGCGTATTAGGACCCCTAGGAAGACCACATGACCCCTTTTGAAACATTTGAATGCTCAAGTGTGTCTGAAGGGGCCATATGACCCCTTAGGAGACACTTGAGTGTTCTCATGTGTCAAAAGGTGTCAGCGGGACTTCCTATGGGTCCTAGTACACCATATCATGCATTAGAACCCCTAGGAAGTCTTGATGACTCCTTTTGACACATTTCAACACTCAAGTGTGTCCCATGGGGTTGTATGACCCCTTATGACACACTTGAGAGTTCTAATGTGTCAAAAGGGGTCATGAGGACTTCCTAGGGGTCCTAACACATGATAAGGCATACTAGGATCGCTAGGAAGTCCCCATGACCCCTTTTGACACATTTCAACACTCAAGTGTGTCCCAAGGGGTCGTATGACCCCTTAGGACACACTTGATTGTTCTAATGAGTTGAAAGGAGTCATGGGCACTTCCTAGGGGTCCTAACATGTGATAAGGCATACTAGGACCCCTAGGAAGTGCCCATGACCCATTTCGACACATTAGAACACTCAAGTGTGTCCTAAGGGGTCATACGACCCCTTATGACACACTTGAGAGTTCTAATATGTCAAAAGGGGTCATTGAGACTTCCTAGGGGTCCTAAGGTGTGATAAGGCATACTAGGACCCCTAGGAAGTGCCCATGACCCCTTTCAACTCATTAGAACACTCAAGTGTGTCCTAAGGGGTCATACGACCCCTTGGGACACACTTGAGTGTTGAAATGTGTCAAAAGTGGTCATGGGGACTTCCTAGGGGTCTTAGTATGCCTTATCACATGTTAGGACCCCTAGGAAGTCCCCATGACCCCTTTTGACACATTAGAACTCTCAAGTGTGTCATAAGGGGTCATACGACCCCTTGGGACACACTTGAGTGTTGATATGTGTCAAAAGGAGTTATTGGGACTTCCTAGGGGTCCTAATGCATGATATGGCATACTAGGACCCATAGGAAGTCCCGCTAACCCCTTTCGACACATGAGAACACTCAAGTATGTCCTAAGGGGTCATATGGCCCCTTGGGACACACTTGAGTGTTAAAATGTGTCAAAAGGGGTCATGGGGACTTTCTAGGGGTCCTAACATGTGATAAGGCGTACTAGGACCCCTATGAAGTCCCCATGACCCCTTTTGACATATTTCAACACTAAAGTGTGTCCCAAGGGGTCATACGACCCCTTCAGAAACAATTGAGTGCTATAATGTGTTGTCGGGGGTTACACCAGGACCTAAGGGGTCCTAATACACTTTCTCAAGCCTTAGGACCCTTAGGACCCCTTTATGACCCCTTTGGAAACCTTTTGGATGCCTTATATTGGTGTAATTAACCTATGTATTAATATGTCCTATATAATATATATATTATATATATACTATACCTGATTTTATTATATATACAACAATATTTTATAAATAATAGATAATATATATATAGTAGTATTTATATTATAATATAAAATATATATTACATATAATTTAGATATGAAGATATCATGTGATATATTGTAAAATACATATTAATATATAATACATATAAAATAATATATAATATATGATGTGTAATGTAACATTTAATATTAATATATATATATATATATATATATATTTATATTTATATTATAATATAAAATATATATTACATACAATTTAAATATGAAGATATCATGTGATATATTGTAAAATACATATTAATATATAATATATGATGTATAATGTAACATTTAGTATTAATATATATTATATAATATTTAATGTAAAATGTATATTAGATAATATTTAATATATAATAGATATTATGTAATATTTAATATATATAATATATAATTTTTGATATATAATATATTGAAGTATGGAGAAATTGAAGGGAGAAAGGGGTTGGAAATAAATTAGGAGGGAGAAAGGGGAGGGAAAATTTAAAATTCAAAATCCTGTTAGGATTTTCGGGTACCCAATTTGAAATCAGGTACTTGATTAGGCTCAATATTGCTTTGTGCACCAAACCTACTTGGTCAACTCTTCAAATGTCACAGAAATGTATTTTTCCCCCGTTTCTCTGAGTTCCAAACTTCGACCATGTAGCTGACAATTTTTTTTCACCCCCAATTTGATGAAATGAAAAGGGTATTTTAAGGAGATTATTAGCTTTCTATTGATATAATTACTGTCAAATTTTGAATTTGGTAAGTAATTATTAGTTATTTTCTAATTGAGTTTCCTCTAAAGTGTTGATTTATATACTAATTGAAAAATGGCTATAACTTTCAGACCGTATAACATTTTTGAAATCTGAAAAATGCGTCACATTCTATGCTTCACCTACTATAAGGAAAAAAAAAAAAAAGAATTTTGTAAAGTTTTGAATGAGTTAAGGTGGTCAGACACAGGAGTTTTTTTATTCTGAAAATGTTGTAGCAGAAAATTCATAATTAATTTTTTTTTGGAATAAAATTACAAAAAAATATGTGTCACATCTAGGCATGAGTCTACTACTTATATATTAAATCTTATAAAAAAATATTATCATTTGATCATGATTAAGGTGGTCAGACATACACCTACTTATTTTTTTCCTAAAATTTTTGTACTACTGTATTGAAATCTATACTTTTCACCAATTATATTAATTTATTTTTAGAAAAGGCCTAGTAGTTTAGAAACTACATTCAATTTCCTATAGATTATATTCTTACAACCTTTTGGTATTAGGTTGATAGCTAGTTCAAATTTTCATGTCAAGTTGACTAACCCTGATTTGCTGATTTTTCATTGCCACTTAAGGGCATAGTTTGGCCCCTCATGATCTTGCACATACCTTATACATACACTGAAGGTTCATGGGAGATATTACTAAAAGATACACAATAGAGGTATAATTTTGTATTTTTAATATTCCTCCACTCGATCACAGTAAGTAATTTTTTTTTTGGCATTTTTATCAAAAAAGGGGGATATAGTGTTATATAAAAGGGGGATTATATGTATGTAAAGGAGATAGATATATGTATATAGGTAGTATTACAATAGAGGGATTAATATATTATGGAGAGTCATGAAGGTATGGAGTTATACCAAGAAGTTCTTACATAGTCAAGTTTTGTTTAAGGACATAAAATTTTGATGACTTTGAAGTTTTTAACAAAGATTTCAAACTAATGCCAAAGGGGGAGATTGATACTCTTAAAAGAGTTAAATTTTGTTGTCATTAGTTGTGTTAAAGTCATATTGATTGTCAAAGTCATTCGGTAAAGAAAATAAGCTAGTCAGTAAAGGGTAAGATAATTTTGGTAAAGAGAAATAAGGAACAGGCACCGAGAAAGGTGAGAGATGCACCAAGAAGTTTCTGAGTCGAGAGTATATATGTTACTGAGCATAAAAAAATGTATTACCGAGTAAAACAGGCTGGCATAAAAAATACATTAAATCTGGACACCGAACATAAAATATTTTATAGATCTTGAGGAGATTATTTGGCAATGCATTGGAGATTTAAACATGATGATTGTGAATGATTAAAGATAAGATCTGCCAATAAAAATTAAGTGTAATATATGCATTGGAGATGTAACCATTGGTAGCACAATTTAAGGAGAAGAATCTAGAACATTTTCACCGCTTCTAAATTGAGTATAAATGGATCAATATATGAAGATCAAAGAGTAAGAGTGAAAGAGAGCGGAGAAATTACAGAGAGTAGGTGATGATCAATCAAAGATAAGTGTGAAGGTGATGAACAAAGAAGCTATTAAGTAACAAAGTAGTTAGAGAAGAGTTGTGAGTGTGATTCAAAGTTGAAACTACGGAGTACAAAAGTTGAATTGTGAGTGGAATACAGAATGAGGAAAATTGATATTGAGGATATTGAGTCTGATAAGCATATGATGATGCAACATTATAGCTAGTTTATATACTGATTTATTGTGTAATTAGAATTGTAAAATCTCTTAACCAAGTAGGCCCCAATAGGTCTTAAATTGTAAATCATCTAACAAGCTACATCTCTTAGATTAGAGTTGTAAAATCCTTTAGCAGGGTAGATTGAATAAGTCTTTATACTCTTAGCGGGGTAAATAATCTTAACGGGGTAAGTTATAAGAAATAGCTAGATGTTGTAGCTCTAAGTGAGAAAACTTTTTACTGCAGTAGTGAAGTATTGTGGGTGACAACCCCACCACAGTTGTTTCCTCTGACCAAGGATTTATGAAAGACCAAAAATCATGGTGTTATGAGTTGTGTTTCATGATTTTGATTTATATATTTTATGATGATGTATGCAAAGTTTTAAATTCGGTGAATGGTTAGAAAAGTCGATAAATATTTTTGGAGTACTGATTCACCCCTCCCCTCTCAGTACTTAACTTTACATAATTAATCCAACAGGTACTACCCTCAAGTTATGGGTAACACCTATGACAAGGGTAGACCTCCAGAGAGAGTTGGTTCTCTTTGAAACTTCTAAAACTAAGAACCTGACAAGGAAAGGGAAAGGGATAAAAGATGAATAAAATGAAAAGAAAACTAACCAGAGGTGACTCACTAATATTTAAATTTTCAACTTCACAATCTTGACTCACAACAAAATTAGGGAAAAAATTAAGCTTCACAACCCAACCTGATGCATGCAATACATAAGCAATTCATGTGGAGGTATAGCTATTTGCATGAATGAAAAATTAATTTTCACAACTTTAAAATTGACAAAACACATATCACAGTACTTATACTGAATGCATTTTATCATGCTTAAATATTACTTGCAATAAGCAAGAAGATAAATTATTTAGGAATTCAAGCAAAATGATCTCCTCTAAAATCCATTACATGAAACACCAAAGAAAGGTAAAAATGAGAAGGAAATAATAACTTATTTCATTCAAAATATGAAGGAGATATCTATATAATATGTGTTACAAAACCATTGACTTACAAGACTACTAGTCTCTACAAGATATATATAGGAGAAAAGAAGTAAGATCAAACTCCACAATAAGATATTCTTCACCTTTTTAACCTCGAACACTCCACTAAGGGGTCAAACCGACACCCTCATCAAAATCCTAAAATTCAAGGGAGTAAAGCGAAAAAATAGAGAAATATTCTCTAAGTCAAACATTTGACCCACTAGAAGGAGCATTCCCAAAATAATAGGGATGGGTTGACAAATATGACAAAGTAACCCCATCCACTAAAATGACAAAAATAAAGACCCATTACACTATATTCATCTTCCTAACTTGGGTAATTTTCAGAATCTTGACCTTTTATGGGTAAAAGAGAGGAAAAAATAACTATATTAATGTGTATTAAGAAAAACTCAATATCCATTAACATGTACATTCATTTGCTATCGTTTTGGTGTAAAATCCTATCCCATAAAAAGCTAACCCGCAGGCATGGACATCAAAGCATTATTAACAATCAGGATTTTATCAATGGGAGGTATTAGGGTAATCAAAACCCTATGTGTCATTTCTTTTCATTTGTATGGCTTGAAGTGTAATGGCTTTTCCCGTGCCGCCTCTGTCAATGAGTTTTGAAAGCTTTCGTGGCATCTTCAAGGGATGACTTGGAGCTTTCGTAACAAATCTTTTGCATGGATGGGAATGTTTTTGAAAGACATTTTGTACATTCTAAGAATGATGGTTTTTTTCAAAAAATTGTATTTCTAATGCATTTGTAGCTGTGACTTTTCACAGCTGGGTGTATCTTTGTCATTGCAATGGAATTGATCCTATCTCTGGGTATCACAACTTGAATCCTTTATGTTTTTCCTGTCTTTCTAAATTGTGAGAACATCCTCTTTTGCAATTGCAGGCTTCACATGTTTTCATTTCCTATGTTGACTTGTCTTCAAGGTACAGAGATTCTGGGATAGCCATCTCCATGCTCTAAAATAACACATTTGATGCTCTGTAGTGACACAAGGGCTTTGTAAAACTTCAAATATTTTGTATATGGCTACAAATTTTTCTATATATTTTTTTCATTTTGGATTCTGGGTATCTACTAAACTTATGCACAGGTGTGGCGAGGGTTTCAAAAACTAGGCACATATCTCCCATATTTCTCTACTCCTTAATTTTGTAGATGTGATTTTCTATGTCTTTCAATGCATTCAAGCATTATAATGGCATGACTATTATTGAAGGGTTTTATTGTTCTCTAGGCTCAGCTATCTGTGATTATTGTGAAGCATCTTGTTGGTTGTGGTACTTCACTCCATATCATTACATCCCTTTCTGCTCTCATATTTGAACTTTTACAGGCATGGTCGTGAAATATATTCCAAATTTGTCCATGTATGACTGCTACATCTTTATTACTCATGGCACATTCACTGTCATTGCTTGTTAAATCAATATATCCTACAAAAGTTGGCAACTTTCCATTTGATTATACCTTTCATTAAGTTATTGATATCGTTGTTCTTGATTCTTTTTCGTCATGAAATCTGAGATCACTATGATAGTATTTAATGCAATTGAACCCTTTTGAATATCCTCTAGACTACTCCTGGTAACTTGATGACCTATCCTTCATCCTTGACCTGAGGCTTTGAATGATCCCTGGCATTGTTTCAAGGCAAGACCCTGTTACATCAATGGTGATTCCTTTTGGCTTCATGAGTTGTCAGTGGCTTTTGTTCCCCTTGGAATGATATGTTGTTGATGTAAACTCACCCCTTCATAGACCTCTTATGCATACTGCACCTCACCAAGATGCTGATGCACATGTTGTTCTATTGTGCTCCCATTATTAAGGTGTAAATTACATAATCTCAAATTTTGTAGTTGTAAGGACATGTGTCATCATATTCAGGTCTATTGTCACTGTTTGACCTTTTTGCTAGCCGCTGATTATTTGTACTCTTCCATGGTATGAGATGGCATATACCTTTATTATTCAATATACATTGTGAATTTGACTTGAAACTCATTGTTACATTGACCATGTGGTAGCACCATTTTGATTATTGCATTGGGATGAAAAGAATGGCCCTTGATCAATTATCATATTGCACAGTCACCTAATTTTTACTCCTTTTGTCATCACATGTAGCATCTTGGAACAATAGTAATGTACATTTCTCATTGTCATTATATATTAACTGTCTCTTTCTCCATAGCATGTGATTGCTTGAGATTTTTTTAATTTTTTTTTTCTTATTTGTAGCAGTGAGTCACCCAAATCTTTGTAGCCACACAACATGACTTCATAATATGCTCTCAAATAATTGTCTGTTGTTACCATCATGTTTATTGAATCTGTTTTTATTTAGGCATCTCCTGTCACAAATTGACAGGAACTCTGAATTGTGCTTTGACGTCGTCTTTCTTTTGATATATTGATTTTCTTCGGCACTCTTGAACATATGATTCATGCATCTACTATTGATAATTGATATGGATTTCCTCATTACTTTGATGTGGTTGTGAAGCTTCATGAATTAGACCTTTCCTACTCCTTTAGTTCACCTTATTAAAATCGGATTTAAAATGGTGAATTTGATTATTGCATTAACTCTTTGGCTAACTGTGGCTTGCACCTTGGTGCCTTGTGGAATGTAGCAATGTCTCTTTTTATTATTGTAGCATTGCTTGCCTTGGTTTCTCGTTCATTTGATACATCATTCTTGGATCAAAAGGTTTCTCACAAAGTATATATGTACCTTTAATGACCCAATATCCTTTGTTTAAGTAACTTGATGATATTCAAACTAGAAGGTTTCATATATTGCAGAAGCTATTGATACATGTCATTTGTAATTATATCTATATATTTTATAGAAGCTATTGATACAGAAAACATGATAGATGACTGGTGTAGAGTACATAGAGGATGAGTCATTATTCCACAAATTCTTAAATATAAATCTCAACTTGAATTTTTTTAACTGTCTGAATTTTCAAGTTCAGGAATTACTATACAATTTCTTTCTATACATTGCTTTGGCGGTATTCGATAATATATGAGCATTTGTATTGACTCTTGAGCCATATAAATATTCAAGGACGGGGAGGAAGCTCATTCATGGCAGTGGATCCATAACTAAATGTCTATTTACCTACAATACCTTGCCATCAGAGTTTTATAACACAATATAGGTTTTATTTTTTCTTCTACAACCTTTATTTGATTAATTTATAAATTCATCATCTGCAAATTCATAAAAACAAGTATGCTTTCTTTAAAATCATTGCTTTGAATCTCAAAAGGTTAAGAACTCCTCTTTAACCAAGTTCAAGTGCACACAATTAGCAACCAAATAGGTAGAGGAGATGAAATAGATGTATATATCAACAGACGCAATGTATATTACTTTATTTGTTCTACAGTTGTTTTGTATTCTTCTGTAACCGCTACTTCCCACATTAACGAAGTTAATGAACAAGTGTCATTAATCATTCTAGCTCGGGTGGAAATGTTGTTTATGATTTTTATAACAGTCACATTCTTTAATGAAACATAGACACTATTCATGCATTCTTAAAGAAACATTGCTCAGAGTGATATGATGTCCTTTTGATTGTGATCGACTTCTAAACTCCATGTTATCCTATAGATGCTTGTGACATGGTTTTATATTAAATATTGTCTCTTTTGACCCATGAATGACTGTTCAAGACCACTGTTTATTTAGTAAAACACTACTCTATCTTGGTGGTATGTCGTAGTTGATATAGCTCTTCCTATGATAAATCATATCATGGTTTTAGGTAACCACAAGAATAATGACAAGAAAGACAATTGTACTTAATATTTATTACCTAATGCAAAACAAATTTAATTGCAAAACTGAGGTATGATAAATATTGCAACTTACGTGTTCAACAGAGACATCCATTCATTGACAAATTCTCAAACATGACATGACTGAGTTTTTATCACAGAGATTACATAGTGAAGATTCGGAATAGAACTAAAACAAATATTCTTTGAGCTCGTATTTTTTTATTACAGCTATAAGATATAGAAAATCTTATAATGATTTGCACCAACAACAATCTTCTATCATTTCAATAAACTTCAATACACTACAGATTAGTACCAAGGGCAGAATATGAACAACAACAAGAATGCATCTTCATAACTTGGAATCCACCTTTTAATCACAACAATAGAGCATTAATGTAACCTCCAACTGAAAATGATCACCACACAAGTTTTCAGAAAACGTTATACATCATCAACATCTCTGGTGCTTCAATAAAGGACAATCCAATCTTTTTCGGACTAGACCCTATTGTTTCAATTAGTTCTATCCATTTAGAATAGAATTTAGAATCAAATTTATGACATACGCCTCTACCATCGGCAATGAAATATTAGCGCACTATTGATCCAAAGGAACCTGTGCTAATAGGGACTTGTGTAGGAATGAGGAAAGCCATGATGAGATATTGAGTTGCCTTGCAAACGCTAAATACTATTTGACAATACTACTATCCCTTGAACGAGATAATAATAGGTTTCCATTTAGTTGGTATATGATGTATATTATTTTTTCTAGGTTTTGAAGAAAGATCAATTTATAACATGTATTGTGTACTTTTTTACATTTCAAATTAGACTGTTATGCATTTATTAACATTTTTTCATTCAAGATAAGCTGAAGTTTAGCTGTTATATATCAACAAACAATTTTTTATAACACCATCTAATATCAATATAGTTTGGAAATTTGTATCTCTTCTTTTTCTTATCTAGCTTTTTTGCAATCCTTTATTTTGTGCACTTCTATAGCTAAGTTTCAGCTATTTTTCATCATATTAAAATCAAAAGTTTTTATTTACTATTCTACAAATATATTGTTTTGCTATTTTTTTACAATAATAATTCAAGTGTGAATGCCAAAAGTTAATAGAGGATATTTTATTGATTTTTTTGGGCAAAAGTTTGGTTTGATATGAGACATTATCCTTAAGGGCTCGTTTGGTACATAGAATATGGGCTCTAATTTCGAAATAGCATTTTCAAATTATTCTATTCAATGTTTGTGTCCATCTTAACAAAGAGGAATTGGAATTTCAAAATTCAATTTTGCCCAAAAAATAGGCATTTCATCTTCCATTCGAAAAGGTGGAATTAGAAATTCTCATTCTAATTCCACTTTTCAAATGCCCATTTTATCTACCGTCGGATCCACTTGCTCAAAAATTAAAAAAATTGGCATCCGATGGATTTCATTTTCTACCGAAATTCTCGCTCATTTTCTCACCTCATTTTCATTCTCCCTATCGTTTTCGTTCTCACCGTTTGTTGTCGTCTTCATTCTCACCGTTCTCTACAGCAAATCCTCGTTCTCACGGTTCTAACCGCTTCTACAGTTGGGTCTACTCTACGGCGCCAAGATGGGTCTCCTGGTATGTCCTAACCGCTTCTAAGGGTCTCCATTTGTCGTGAGCAACCTGCCTGCCCTTTCCTAATGCGGGTTTCCTTTTTGATGACTTTTCATGGTTCGGAGAGTTAAAAAGCTCACATAGGAAACATAGAGGCCATTTATTCCCGCGCTTGCTTCTCTCGGACAAGGAGGTGAAACTTCATTTCTTTCTCTTTACCATGTAGGGTTTTAGTTAAATCTTTACACAGTGTGAGGTTGCTTTGCCGTGAGATTGCTTTATGTGTAGGGTTTCTGCATTTCGAAGTCCTTGTGCTTGCTTCGTCACAATAGATACTTTGAAAAAATTTGTTACACCTCTGCATGAAATGCTTCAATGGATAAGGTTTATAAAAAATAGTAAGAAGGGTTGCACCTCTGCAATGAAATGCTATGTTTGGTATTAAGTTTTTAGTATTGTAACAGTGCCAGCTAAAAACGTAGAGAGATGTCCTCATTTGGGACAAGAAAGAGGATATGGTGTATATTCTTAGCTTGTCCTACTGAAAGGGCTCTGTCTGCAATTCCGTTAGCAGCGTCGACTAACTCATAGATGATATAATATTTTAGCTACGATAGTTTATGAGGCCTTGTAATTGTGTTATCTTTAGATGATATAATATTTTAGCTGGGATAGTTTTCTATGTTTTATTGATGAGAAATTAAGTCAACTTTGTCTAAAGTGTTTGTTGTCATGATAACACGAGTCGTGTACAAGTCTGACTTCGGCTCATGCATATCTGTCCATTACAATAAGGTGGCCCATGACACTAGGGGTTTAGCAATTTTGTTAGGTGTTTAACAAATAGTTCATGGAATGCCTTGATTGCTGGATATTCACTAAATGGACTTGTTGAAAAGGCTTTAGGAACTTATAAGCAAATGCAATTGACGGGTAAAAGATTAACTGTACAACCTTTGCCTGCATACTTGCAGCCTGTGGAGAATAGGAGCTTTGGAACGGGGTATGGACATTTTGTGCAGGCTATGCACAAAATGTACGAATTATTAGAGCACTCTAGAACATATAGTAACATAAGATTTGTCTGTATTCTTTGTCCATGCACAGCCATTCAGGTTTAGTAGATGAAGATTGTATAATACTTAAATCACATGAAACGACCTTTTTATTGCATTACACCTACAACTGATCATTGTGTGCATGGTTGAACTTCTTGCCTATGCTGAGTAAACTCCTAAACTTTATCATTAAGATGCTAATCAAACATGTGGTAGTAGTTGTGGGGATATGTGTTTTTAAGTTTCTGAGTATTTGACACTGCTTTATTTGGATCTTACGTATGTCTCTCAAACATCTATTCAGTCGTGGGCAGGCGGTTTGAAGTTCAAATGGTAAGGATATTCACAAATGATAAATTACTTAGTCGAATTGAAGGCTATAGAATGACGTGTCCTTTTTGTATGGGGGAGAGACTACAACCACAAGCACAAGGGAGCGATACAAAGTAGGAGAGATTGGCTTGGTAGATGAAAGTAGGGTATTACTAGATTCAAGACATAGAGATTGGCTGGCTTGGGAGATGAAAGTAGGGTGTTCCTAGATTTAAGACATTTACATAGTAGTGGGGAAAATTAATAATTTCTCTGCTACCATAGATGAAATATTTTGATTTGTTAGATGTATCCCTTAAACCTTTGATATGCGTTGATTGCCACATTGCAACAAAATTAATCTCCATGATTGTTGCAAGACGAATTGTTGTGAGAAATGTATACAATTTCTGTCATTTTAAAAAATAGGCAATTATTAAGGAAAATGTTCTTATGGATATTATTGGTGACAATAAATGAGGTAATTTAAAAAATAGGCTTGCATTATGATAGTGTGAACCATGTTAATGATGAAAGGTTAAAGTTTTAGTTTCAAAATTTCTAGAAAGCTAAAAATGGTTTTGTTTAGTTTTGAATGTTTTGCAATCTAGAGTATCATGTGGGCTTTATAAAACTATATGCATAAAGTACATGTACATTGTCTAGGTATGTCTCAAACACTTATTTGGATTAGAGTTATCTAATTAGTCTGTTTGAAGACATAATATTGGTTGTCTTTGAATATGACATGGTTGTGACAAGAATATGAAATTCATATACAGGGATTGTTAGTAACATAAATTTTAGCCACTGGAACCTTGAAGTGCCACAATCCTTGCAATGCATGTTTGAAATTGAGAAAAACCAACAATAAATTTTACATACAAAAATAATATTTTACTTTCTATTTTTCACCTGTTCAATGCATATTACAAATATTTAGGATGAATATTAGGACTTCTATGACAATAATTTCTTACTCTAAATCTAGGTGGGTTATTCAGCCACCTTGATTATCTCCCTCCTATTTTCACTATCAAATCCCTCTTGATTTGTTAACAAAACTCACTATATTACTCTCTCTAATAATATAGTATAAAGTTGTTTCTCAACAACTTAACATTAACTTGCATAACTTTATTTTATAACCCATTAATAAGGTTAACTTAAATAATCTTTAGGTTGTTGATTATCCTCAATTAAAAACTTAGCCCAACTTTTTACTAACTAACAAAGAAAACCTAACATGCCCTTGATAAGGTGATTTATGATTATTGTTTATGTCTAGGAGAACATGTCTCTTCAATGACTGTCCTTGTTACAAATGAGGACATCTCTCTATTTCAAATAACAACACTAAGTGAAATTGCATAGACAAAGGATGGATGCCACAAGATGAGGACATCTCTCTATTTCTTGGTGCAAGCTATGTTTGGTATTAAGTTTTTAGTGCAATAGAGAGATGTCCTCATTTGTGACAACAAATAACCTCGAAGGTATCCTCTTTGTTGTCACAAATGAGGACATCTCTCTAAGTTTTTAGCTGGCACTGTCACAACACTAAAAACTTAATACCAAACATAGCTTGCCCCAAGAACAAAAGAACTATGTACAAGGTCCTTGTTTTATATGGATAAAATAATATGAATCTACATGCGGATGGATTCATGCATGTTGTCTTTACAGTGACTGTACATTATCATGTTGTCTTTACAGTGACTGCCCTTGTCACAAATGAGGACATCTCTCTATTTCAAATAACAACACTAGGTGAAATTGCATAGACAAAGGATGGATGCCACAAAATGAGGACATCTCTCTATTTCTTGGTGCAAGATATGTTTGGTATTAAGTTTTTAGTTCAATAGAGAGATTTCCTCATTTGTGACAACAAATTCCCTCAAAGGTATCCTCTTTGTTGTCACAAATGAGGACATCTCTCTAAGTTTTTAGCTGGCACTATCACAACACTAAAACCTTAATACCAAACATGGCTTGCACCAAGAAATAGAGAATTGTGTACAAGCTCCTTGTTTTATATGGATAATATAATATGACTATACATGTGGATGGATTCATGCATGTTCTCTTTACAGTGATTGTACATTATCATATTGTCTTTATAGTGACTGTCCTTGTCACAAATGAGGACATCTCTCTATTTTTAGCTGGTATTGTCACAACACTAAAAACTTAATACCAAACATAGCTTGCACCAAGAAATAGAGAGATGTCTTTATTTTGTGACAACAAATGCCCTCAAAGGTATCCTCTTTGTTGTCACAAATGAGGACATCTCTCTAAGTTTTTAGTTGGCATTGTCACAGCACTAAAAACTTAATACCAAACATAGCTTGCACCAAGAAATAGAGAGATGTCCTCATTTTGTGACAACATACAAGATAACTTTGAGGGAAATTAAGGGATTCTAACATTGCCCTCAAAGGTATCCACTTTGTTGTCACAAATGAGGATATCTATCCATTTCAAATAACATCACTAGGTAAGAATGAAAATGATAACGAACAGTGAGAACGAAAATGAAATGACAATTTTGGCAGAAAATGATTAAATTTTTAGCTGGTACTGTCACAGCACTAAAAACTTAATACCAAACATAGCTTGCACCAAGAAAAGGAGAACTGTGTACAAGGTCCTTTGTTGTCTTTATAGTGATTGTACATTATCATGTTGTCTTTATAGTGACTATCCTCATTTGTGATTGTCCTTGTCACAAATGAGGACATCTCACAGTGCCCATCACCCAGCAACCGCTATCTTCATATGTTTTGCAAAGTTTAATTTTGTTTGCAGTGAGATCAAACATTTTTTGTTCAATTTTTTGCAGGCCATAGTTACCAAATTTCTCCAAATTTATTTCAAATTCAATTTGGTCCATTTTTTTAGACTTGCCAAATTTGTCCAATTTGCTCCAGATTTCTCATTTCATTTAGAAATATAACTCATTTGATGAAAATTATGTCTTTCTAATTTGTTTGCCTCCTAAACTAGTCAATTCTTAGAATCTGGTATCTATCTACAATGTTCTGCTTCCAAATTTTAGTATCTATTAGCTCTGAAGCATGACCATTGGGGTTTAATCGAAGCAAATACTAACCTTGACCCAAAGTAGAGATCAACAGTAGGTAAAAGCTTGAACACCATTTACAACAATTGCAATAGACAAGAGGCAAATAAAAAATTTAAACAGTTTTACGCTAAATGTCCAACTTAGAGAGAGAAAGTTTATAATAATCAATATCATATCATATAGTGCCAAACTACAATCCTTTTACTATTTCTAATAACTATAACTTGTATGGCATGGACCTCTTTTAAACACCATCTACATTTGCTTAAAGAGATCATTATGTTGTATACTCAACCTACAACTCCATTCACTGATCATTTTTATTTCATGATGTTGTACCAGTGACTACAACCCCTGCATTATGCTTATCCTCAGAATCTGTTTCCATTTTATGCATTATGCATTATAGTTGGGTGTTTTCTTATGTTGTTTGGTGATTGTTTTGTTGGTATGTTTAGGTAATTGATGGATCTCATTGATGATATTGAACTTGAAGCACAGTTTGTGACCTAAGGAGAAGACTCTTGCATGTTGTTCTAGTTGTTCTTGCCACCCTTGTCGCAACCATAGTAGTTTCTATAAAAGAAGGTAGTCAAAATATGCGTAAGCGCAAAAGAGATGCAATTCCTTTTTATAAGCATATTATCAACTCCAATGAGACGGATTGCTTTGACCAAATACGCATGAGTAGACGATCCTTCTTTAAACTAGCCAATATTTTAAGGCAAAAAGGAAGCATCAGAGATACAGAAAGCCTCCTGTTAGAAGAACAATTAGTCATGTTCCTCTATACTCTTGGCCACAATCTGAGGAATCGTAAGATTGCCCATAACTTTGGGCACTCCAGAGAGATGGTAAGCTGATACTTCCACAAGGTCTTGAAGGCTATCTTAGCGCTCCATCCAGATTATTTTATACCCCCTGGTCCAAACACTCCTTGGAAATCAGTGGGAAGAACTGTTTTGATCCATACTTCAAGGTATATCTCCCAGTAATTCAATTTTGTTTGATTGATTTGTAATCCTATTATCGTGCGTTCATTAGATTATGATTTTTCTGACTACAGGATTGTGTGGGAGAAATTGATGGATCCCATATACCAGTCACTATGGATGTCAACATGCAAGCTAAATATCACAATAGAGAAGGTAACTTGTTGCAGAATGTTATGGGAGTGTGTTCATTTGATTATAAGTTTCAATATGTATCCTTGTTAGTTGGGAAGGGTCTGCTACAGATAGCCATGTTCTAGCTTCGGCTCTATCTAGAGTGGATCCACTGGTAGTTCCCCCAAGTTTGTAAAATATGATTATATTACTAAACCATACGAAAAATAAGACAACATTATAACAATGACATTTTGTTTTATTTAAGTAAATATTATTTGGTTGATACTGGATACCCAAATGTACCAGGATTTCTCATGCCTTATCGGTGCACACGCTACCACCTAAAGGAGTTTTCAAGAGCAAACCCAATAAACACCCCACAAGAGTTGTTTAATCATTGACACTCTTCGCTCAGGAATGTAATAGAGCGTACATTTGGGATTTTAAAGTAGAGTTTTCCTATCTTGAAGCATACGACGTCTTATCAAATCAAGAAACAAACAAGGATTGTTTTGGCATGCTGCATACTTCACAACTTCATTACGATAGAGGACGAACTTCCATCCAAGGTATAATTTGAAGAGGAAGATGGTTGTGATCGGATAGATGTACCAGTGCTTGAGACATATGGGTTGAGCTAGTGTGAAAGAGATGATTGGGGGAAATTTTGAGATGAAATAGCAAGAAGGATGTGGGAAGACTATAGATCTCGCTCTTAGTCAGTTGAATAACTACTATGGCAATGTTTAAACTTTAATGCCAGATTTCATACATTTCACGAATGAATATTATATATTAAAATCCATTATGGCATATTTACACTAATACATTTGGGGTGAAATTGCGATGACAATTTGCGATGGCAGGCAAATGTTATATGTTTTTAGCAGTTTTTTTTCAATTATAACCTGACAATGTCGCAATTGCGCCGTTAACGGGATATAAGGAAAAAAAAAGAAAACGTTGGTCATTTCTATGTTCAATAGCATAGAGAGGGATTTTTGCATCCGTTGGATAATTTGTATGTTGGACAAGGAGATCTCTGTGGCCAGGCATCTCTGCGGTGAAAGGCATTGTACATTCAAAATCCAAAAGGTCAAGAAAGGTATGATTTTAAACTTCACTTCCACCTCCTTTTGTGTCGCCCTCTCTTCCCTTTATCATGCGCTCAGGTACTTCGGGCGTCACTTCTATATTGTACACTTATTCGTATCAGTGCCTCCATTAAATGGAACATTGCCCCTTAAACTCTTGATAGCACCGATAGGTGAAAGCTTTGTTGTATTATTGTCATACATTATTCTTTATATTTCTAGGTCATAAGACCGATCATTAACATTGTGCTTCATGGAGATTCTAAAAATGCCTTGGACTGTGCTTTCAAATGATATAGTCACAAGCCCAGCTAGGGTTTGCAAATATCATTTAAAAACCTAAACATTCCTCTGACGATGTCCTTCATTTCAACAAAGCACTCAACACAGTGCACAAATCTGAAAATGCCTTGTAGAAGGCTCTCAAGACTACACTGAGTCTTTTGATAAATCTACATGTTTGTCACTGGGGTGTAACTATTACCATTTTAGTTACGACAATAATTCGATGGTTCTGCATCACTTTGTATGTAGTGTTTAAGCTATAGAAGTACAATAGTTATAGAATGGTTGTTGAGAATTTCTAGATATTCTAAAGTTAACCAACCAGGGCATGTCACGATATCCACTATATAAAAGTGCACTAAAAAATAGTAGTGTTTAAAAATTATGTTATGATTTTTTAATTAAAAATTCTTTTAACTATCAATACACCAAATCATTTTTTATGATCAGTTAAAGCTGTAGAAGTTCAGTAGCTAATAGAACGAGGGTTGAGCATTTTTGGACGGGATATTCTAAAATTACATATTTGGTTTGATAAATATACCTTCTAATTTTTGTTGAACTTTCACACCAAGGAAATAATGCATGGGTCCTATATTTGACATTTCATATTTCTGTTTCATTTCTTTCTCCATGAGAGCTTTGTTGTTACCTATATAAATAAGATCATCGGCGTAAAGGCAACCAATGAGAATATCATAATCAATATGTTGAACATATGAGGTTGGCTCTTATTTTCTTCTACTAAATCTCTTCTTCAAGAAATAACTGCTAATCCTTGTATACTAGGCACTGGGAGCTTGGTTCAACCCATAAAGTGTTTTTTCTAAAAACTTGTAAACTAATTGTTCTTTGCCTAGAATTTCATAGCCCATAGGTTGTTGAATGTTCCACATAGACATCCTTATCTGTATACTATTAAGGAAGATAGATTTTACATTTATCCGAGATACTAGCCACTTGTATTGTGTAGCAATAGCCAATATAATCTTGATTGTATCAAGTCCAGAAATTGTACCAAAAGTTTCTGTAAATTGCTTGAGGTGTTTGTGCAAATCCTTTGGTGACTAGTCTAGCGTTGTGTCATTCTATTGAACCATCAACATGATATTTCACCTTATAAATCCATTTGACATGAATCGCTTGTTTATCTTTGGGAAGTTGTAAATAATTTCCATGTTTTATTTTTATTAATGGCATTCATCTCATCATTAATAGCATTAATCCATACTTTGCCTTTGACTACTTTTTCATACATAGAGGGTTCCACTTGAATTGTACTAAACAAAACAAAATTAACGATTGGTTTTATATTGTAGTCCTATGATAAATGTCAAATAGTCTTTGTGCATTTCTTGAAGAGCTTGGAGTTTATGCTTAATGCGAATTATCATCAGAATTTGTGCTACTAGAAGAACTTGGTGGACTGGAACTTGAGCTCCTATTAGAGCTTGAACTTCCACTTGAGCTTGTGGGGAGGAGGAACACTACCATCTTCAATGCCCATGATTATTAGTATATTTTGTTGTACACCATTTTTCCATTGACAGACTCTCCCTTCATCAAAAACATTTTTTGTGCTAGGATTATAGCACATGTACCCTTTAGTTGCATTGGAATATCCCACAAGGATACAAAGTTGGGATTTTGTATCCAACTTCGTCTGCCTTTGAATTGGAATATGAATAAATGTTAGACAACCAAATACATGAAAATGAGCTACAAAAGTATTATGACTACTTTGAGTTTCATTTGAGTGATGTTCTTGATTGATTTTGTGGGATCTCAATTCAAAATATATACTATTGTTGCAACAACCCCCTAATAACTATTTGGAAGACATTTTGATTGCAACATACATCATGCCATTTTCATAATGGTACCATTCTTTCTTTTTGCATTACCATTTTTTTGGGAGTATAAGCCATAGTAAATTCTCTTTATGACATAGTTGTTGCAAAATAAAAAAACTCTTTGGAAGTAAACTCTCCCCCTCTACCTATTTGAGTATTTTGAGATAATACCCAATTTGCTTTTCAAGCATAGCTTTATAATTCTTGAAGCATTGAAAAGCCTTAGATATCTGCATAAGAAAATAAACCAACCTGTGGCAAGGAAATCATCAATAAAAGTTAAAAAATAAATATCCTTGCCCAATTTCTCCTCTTGCATATCACCACAAATGTCAACACACAAGCTCTATTGGAGATATTGCCCTCCATGATTTGTTTACTGAAAAATTATCATGATGGTGCTTGTGCACACCTTGAACAAATTTCTTCTTTGGATTGAATTGTAGGAAGTCCTCTCACCATATTCTTCTTGTGAAGCAAACTTAATCCTTGAAATTTAAAATGACTGTATTGTTGGTTCCATAACCATGAATCATCTGTTATTACCATGAATGCATGCATCTTAGTGGAAACCAATGGGAGAGGAAATAATATATTCTCTATCATACAAGACTTTGCTACAACTGATATTTATCTGATTTATTAAATATCTTGCTGTGGTTATCTTCAAATACACTTTTGTAATTTTATGCTACTAGCTGCCCAATATTCAAAAGATTATGTTTTAGTTTTGGCACAAGTATCATGAATATAATAATTTCTCCTTGCTTAGTCTTCACTGCAAGGGTACTTTTACCCATTACATCATTTTCTTTATCATCACTAAATTTAAGTTAGACTTCTTATGAATCATCTAATTTGACAAAGAGGGTATATTTACTTTTCATATTATTTGAATAGCTGCTATTTAGGAACCACACATTCTTTTGGTGTTCTTTTGTCAAAATGCACGCAAAGAATGTAGAGTACTTTGCATCTTTGGAAGACTTTAATTAATTGTCTTTCAACTTATTCAAGTCAATCTTTTTTCCCTTCATGTTCATATTGTTTAGAACACCTGCATTGAATGATTCAGTGATCCACTTCCTATTCCTTGTTCTCTACCATGTCCTCTATTAGCTAAAATTTCCTTGGAATTTATTTGGGCGAGGAAGAGTCTTTGGAGATTTTCTTCAATTTTTGTAGGAGATTGGAAAGCTTGCACCAAGCTTTCCATAGAACATTGCATATACTTCTCATGAGATTGTAAAGAACTTATCTATTCTGCCACTTTGAATGTGGTTAGATCATTCCTTTCTTCAATGGCTATCACCACTGAATAAAAGTGAGGAGGAAGAGATCAATATGCGTCCTCCTCACTTTTCCTTTTTTAAATAGAAATTTCATCCAAAAGATATAAATCGTGGGAGAGTTTCTTCAATTTTTGTAGGAGATTGGAAAGCTTGCACCAAGCTTTCTGTAGAACATTGCATATACTTCTCATGAGATTGTAAAGAACTTATCTATTCTGCCACTTTGAATGTGGTTAGATCATTCCTTTCTTTAATGGCTATCACCACTGAATAAAAGTGAGGAGGAAGAGATCAATATGCGTCCTCCTCACTTTGCCTTTTTTAAATAGAAATTTCATCTAAAAGATATAAATCTTCAAATTTCCTTCATGAATTTTGATTGATATTGGAGAGGAATTATTTAAAATAAAATTTAATGATAAGAGACCTTCTTTTATATTTTCACTTTACTTGAGGCCCTCTATTATAATTTTAATCCCATTTCCTTAGTGCAAAATTCCCAAAATCCACTTAAAGAATTTAAATATATGATGGGCATTTTGGGTTTCAATTGGGATTCATTTTGAAAAAAAGGACATTAGATAGAACAATTACAAGATGATGTTTGCATTGACAGTTAACATAGTCAAATTCAGCTGCTAAATTTAGTTCATGAATTCCTATATTGGCTTTACATTATGGGGGCTTATTATTTGGTTTGGTGTTTTTATTTTTCTACAGCCCTTACTATATATGTTTTCACAAGGATCTCAAGGAGTTTTGATGTATCCCCACAAAATTATGATAGTGGAATAAACATGTTAATTCAAGAAGAAGAGAGTACTGAATGTTGATATAGACCATGAGAGAAATGCCTCTGAAATCTGATTCTATGATCTCATAAGTGAGTTATAAATAACTTTTAAAGATTAAATTTAAGTGGATGCAAAATGCCTTCCTAAGCATGCCTAAACACCTCAACTAGACTAGCCTACATGGAGTTATTCAAAGAACTACGCAATTTCACCCCAAATTACCAAATTGTCATCATAATGTCCCCTCTTTGAATAGGATTTAATTATAAAAAATAATAAAGTAAAATACAAAAGGATAAAAATAAGATTAAAATTAAAATTTAAAAGAATAAAATTAACTTTAACGAATAGTCAAAAGGCATGAAATGAAAAGTTGTGACTCCCTCAAACATGAGATATAGAAGGGAGAAGAGAAACTCATTTGAAAGGAGGCTGCAGGGAGGAAGAAGAAAGAAGGGAACATGTGAAAATAAGAACTAATGCAGATATCTTTGAAAGTTTAAAATAGAGACCCGTTAAATACTCAGTTCATCAACCTCAAGGTGCCTATTTCAGATGTTGGGTTTATGTATTACACAATGAAATTAAGTTAGATGCCTTAAGATTGATACCTCTCCATATTTAACAAATATTTTTATTGAAGATAACTGAGCTAGTCTAGTACGGTGGAAGATTCACAAAATTGGTCTAGTATAGTGGAAGATTCACAAAGTTATTCATTCTATAACTTCTCTTACTCTGTGCCTATTCCATAACCTTTGCCAACATACTCCTTGTCTGTGCCAAAATAGGATCTTTGGAACAGGGTATGGATATCCATCAAAGCATAATGAAAGGGGGGTTTTCATGAGATATTATAGTTGGAAATTCTTTTATAGACATATATGCAAAATGTAAAAGCATAGACAAGGCACATAAATTGTTTGAGAGAATGCCTCAGAGAAATGTGGTCTCGTGGACTGCAACAATTGCAAGATATGCACAAGATGGATTTGTTGAAAAGGTTGTAGAAACTTTCAATCAAATACACTTGGTAGGTGTAAATCCTAATTTCTCAATCTTTGTCAGCATTCTCTCTGCTTGTGCTAAAATAGGATTGATGCAGAGGATAGAATGATGAACCCTTTAAACAACCCAAAATGAGCAAAATTGTAGAAGTGTTCCAAGTGACCCTTCTAGGTCCTGATGGGCAAAATCTACAAATAGTCAACTCTAGGAGGTTTCAAGGCTTCAATAGGTTTTTTTTAGCATATCTAACATGTTCCAAACATCACCTTCAAGTTTCAACACCTCTGAAGTAAAAATGCATAGCAAACCAAAATGTTGTCAATGACAATTTTCAATTTCTGTAATAGCAGCAACGTAAATTGGCAGATATCTTTTGTTTTTCTCAAGTGACTCTCTGAAAAAACAACCTTTTCAAATACCCTTTATCCTTATATAAAACATATGTCAAGATTAATGGGGCTTCCTTTGGAAAAAATCAAAGTTTCTTCACAATGACCCTATCTTTAACAATGGAACAACTAGTGCATTTACAAAGCAACATATAGCAATACTTAATGTATGGAATTCAAACTTTGTATAGACTCATCAAATGCCTTCAATTAGACAAATACACAATCAATTTCAGTCTATGGCTTTCCCATCCCCCAAAACCCCAATTCATCCCTTATAAACCCTTGTTCCTAGGGTATCACCAATCTCACATGTGTAACGACTTCTTTGACTAATTCCAAGTGAAAACATCAATGTTTCAACATCATAACCATGAATCAAAACTCAAACACTACCCTCCTTAAGGAAAATCTCTCTCTATAGGACTGTCCCTTCAATCCTTAACCCTTGTTTTCACCTTTTTATTGTTGGTGGCCACCAAATATTCTGGTTAGATATTCATTACAAAGTTAGAAGCATTTGTACATGTTAGAAGAGTGCCATTCCATGAAGAAATAGTGGACATTTCATGGGATGAGCATGATTTAATTTTAAAAAAACTACAAAATTGCTTGAAAATTGTCTGCTACAGCCAGGCAATGAATAAAATTGAACAAAAAACTCACCAAATGGATTCAAGACTCAATTATTATCATTAAAACATGTTTGGTAAGATAGCACAATACATTCCCAATCCAAAGATATGTAGAAAAACCAAGAATGCTTCAAATTGCTGTTCAAACCAAGCTTTTTCTATTCACTTTTCTGAGACAGTCCATCCATTATATCTTCCAGTCCGTACAAACACATATTTATAGACCTAGGCATGGTAACTACCCCTCTTAATTGTCTCCAACTGGTTTCATTTTCTAATCCTTCTTAAAATTTGAATTATGGAGTTTCCTTCCAAAATGGCTTTATAGCCGTTAATATTCAAATTTCAAATTTTAAACTACTAAACTATGCTCTTAAAGAGTTTATTGAATCTTCTAATTTATTTAATGAAATGGTAAGGTTATGATAACCTATAGGACCCTATCCAATGTCTTTTCTACCCTAGGCAACCCTAAGATGCAATTACAACTTTTTTTCAACATAGAAATCCATCAGGATATTATGCAATTTCATAACTTCCAATGCCTCCATGTGCCATGATTGGTTGAAGGATTGCCCAATTGAATCCAGGAGATGCTCCATGACCTCTATAATGCCTTGGATCTCCAATTTTCCTTTGACAAGCATATGATGCTCCTGCATCAATTTCACCACCTTTAAAGATGTTCTTGTCCCAAGAATCGTGTCTAGCATAAATTGTTTCTTTTCCTCCATATCTCTGCATATGGTGCATAGGAATGAAACCTCCTAAGGTAAAGTGTCTCTTTTTCTGATGTCCTGTATGAAAAACATTCAAACATTTGTTAGAAATCATAACTCCTGCCCTTGGGGCAGTCACCATTGTTGCCTTGGTTGTTTTCTTGACTGTCTGGACAGTCTTTATTTCTGCCTGTTTTGGGCAGTACCCCTGCTGTCCTTCCAACTGCTATTGCACCATCTTTTCATTGTCTTTTTCAGGTCCTCTGATAGGATAGTACCAATCCCCCACTAACACTCCTTCACCACCTTTAAATCCTGTCCTTATCTCTGTCACAAAATTCAGAATTCTCTGTCCTTTATTCTCCACTACTTGCTATTCCAACTTTATGCTTTTCCCAGTCTGACCTGTATCCAATTCTCTGATTCTTCCTATGAGGAGAGATTCATTTCCCTTGCAAGGCAATGGTATCAACTCAAACCTTTTTCCATTACTCCACACTTGGTAGATGTTAGTGAAGCAATCATGTAACACTTTCCTAGAAACTTGCCAAGATCTTCCTAGGATAACATGTGCACAATTCATTTTTACAACATCACATAGAATCTGATCAGAGTACCCACCTATTGAGAAATTTAACATGGTCTGATAATGCACTATGAAATTTTGATTTTCCTCCACCCATGTAGCATAATAAGGCCTAGGGTGGTGTTGAATAGGCAGTTTCAAAGCATTGACAACATCCCATGATATTAGATTGCTGCAAGTACCTGAATCTATGACTAATTTATAAACTTCACCTTGTATTAAACAATTAGTCCTGAAAATACTTACTTGTGGTGTCCATTCCTCACCTCTCCTAAACATCTTTTAATTGCATATAATAACTAATTTATGTGCTTTTTCATGACTATGTTTGACTCATATAATTGTGATCTCTCTAGCTTAGCACAATTTATGGATTACCATGCACACAATAGAAGTCAAGATGACATTATTTGAATCCCTGCAGATGGTTTGATATTTATGCACATAGACAAAAAGTGGAAACACTTCAAAGAAGAACCTCATAATCTCAGGCTTTCATTGGCAGCGGATGGTGTCAATCCATTTGGAGAGATGAGATCTGTTTACTCAGTGTGGCCTGTTTTTGTGCAAGGTTCTAATAATGAAATCAGTGCACAAGGTTCTAATAATGATGCATCTGAGCTGCAGGTAAATAAGCTAAATGAAATTTATTTCAAATTGAATACTTTACCAATTAGTCTATTTGATGTTAAGTTCCAATATAAAGTGAGTATATCTATTTTAAGAAAGCAATGATAACAATGCGTAGGATATTGGAATGCAGCTTGACAATCCTTCTACACAATCTGTGCATGATGAAGGTTCGCATGATGTGCATCCTAGTGGTGGAGGTATACATTTGCTATTAAAAATTTTATATGTAATTGCAATTGGTGTTTGGATTAACGTAACATTTTGTATAGTAGCTGTAGAGGATCGAGGGGTCGGTGTTCATGAGAATGTTGAGGTTGAGTCTAGACAAAATGATGTGGCCAGATCAGGTAAAGAGCGCCACAATTATGTTCTTTAAAATAATTAAATACTTGTAACAATTATAATAAAATATTTTTAATTTAACTCTTTTATTTGTTATTGCAGAGGACCCCCCTTTGCAGCAGCATAGGAATTTGAGATCATCAAGAACAGAGAACAAAACAACTGATGAAGGGGGAATTGATGATAACACTAATGCTCCTCTTAGAGCTTACATGGAAAAAAAATTAGAAAGAAAAAAAAGAAATGATTGTCATCTACATACCTTAATTGATAATGACTGAATTTTATGTCTCAATGAATTTAATTATGTGCTAATGAATGTTCATGAATTATGTGTAAATGCAGAATATTGATGAATGTTGCGTGTTAACGAATCTAATGTGTTAATGAATGTTATCGTGTGATATTGATTGAATGTTATCATGTGATATTGATTGAATGTTACATTTTATTAATGGTTGAAAGAATGAATGAACGTTAGATGTTAATGGGAAATGTAAAGTGATGTTAGGGGGAGGGGGGTGGGGCCAAATGAGCTTCCACCTTCATGTGGTTGGCCCTGTTTAGTAGAGAATATTAAACTATTCTCGAAACAAAGTGAAGCTCAATAAGATACTAAATATTTCTCTATTTTGTCAAATTTATACTTTTCCAACTCTTTTGAAGATTTGTATCTAATAGTACTCTAATGCCCTATGACTACTCTAAGGTTCTTGGTTGTAATGTACCCTTTCCTAATTGACTTGGGAATTTGTGACAATTACCTTGAATTATCATTTCATACCATAAATTACAATATATGATATCACTTATAAACTTATATAATTGATAATGTATAGATAATGATAGTTTTTTTCCATATAATGCTACTGTAACAATACTCTCAAATGTAAGACCACCATTATCAACTCTATATCTCTTGTCAATGGTTATTTGTCCTTTTCCCAGATTCAAATATGAATTCGCATATATGGAAGTATTGTTTTTTATTCCCCTCTCAAATTATAGAATCGCTATTTATAATATATTACTGTTCTTTCATCACTGTTCCTTAAGTTCAATATTATCCTTCGTATATGACCATTTGGGACCACCGTTCTCTATCCCCTTTTTGTTTACTGCTGACTGGATGTGCTCTTCTCCCATTTCTTTTTAACATTCCAATTTTTAAATCCCGTTCTTTATTCCCATGCTATTATGTTTCTCTCTTTCCCGATTATTCCCCCCCTATTCATCTCTTATTAAGACTGATATATATATTTTGACTGTTGTGTATCTAATGTTTTCGGTGATTCCTACTTTTTATTCTTATCTCTCCCCTAAATTTTGATGTTTCTCGAATCCTCAGTTATATGCAGTGCTTCTATATATTCCCTCTATCTTTTGTATCCACGTAGGATGGTTGCCGGCTTTTGTTTGAGTGTTGAAATTCTCTTTATGAATCCCCTGTCACAAAGTATACACCGGAGGTGAAGGTTTATAAACTCCAATTGTTACTCACTGTCGAAGTATACTATTCTATTTGATGTATTGACAGCCTATGAGGAATTGAGTTATTTCTGGTGCCTCTTGATTGTCACAAATCTTTCTTTATGTTTGAGTATGTTGATCTAGATACCCCCTATCCCATAGATGACTGTAAGTTTCACTGGATGATTGGAATGTTGCTGCAGAAACACAAAAAATGTCCCCAACTATAGAAAAGTAAAACTTCTATAGTGTATTTACATCTATATTGATAATCTTATCATTGTGGAAGAAAAAAATCTGGAGTTGATTATGATGCAGGGAGGTGTTAAACTGCTTGCAAAGATGGCCAAAAAGGCAGAAGATCCACAAACAGTTCAGATTGTTGGGAGCATTGGAAAACTTGTGGGGGAAAATGGTATGTCTTTATCATGTATGTTTAGTAAACTTGAAAATTCTTTTGTAGATTAGTCCTACCCATCATGTCTAATCTCAACATTGTAAATGGAAAGTGTATAAGTTAGCAAATAAATAAGATTATACTTTCCACATTGTATTATGGGAAGAAACTATAGCAATTTTGCAATTGAATAGAGAGTTATGAATACAAAAGTTCAATTCATAAAGGACTGTGTTACTGAATAATCTCTCTTATCATGCCTGATCGTCTCTAACTTGAAACATATGAAAGAGTTATCTGAGGTTAGGATAAAGTCACTTCATAAACAAAATACGTGATCAAATGATTTGAATGCATTCAATGTTTATTATTTTTCTTAAAAAGCTCTTTTGTTTGCCCACCTGTTGAAGTATTCCAATTTTCATCACCTCACAATAAGAATTGGCTCTAATTTTTAAAAGGCCCAATAAAATTTAGTCTCCATATGTTCAATAATTTCCTTCTTTTCCAATTGTTATAACCTTACTGTAAATATTATGTAGAATTATGTATAGAGTAGGACACTAGATCCTGTCCAACAACATCTTCTATGCCATCTTATAGGGTTTCCGTGTGACCTATCATGTTGAGTGTTCTTCCTATACTATTTCTTGCATCAATCACCTTTGAAAGATGATGTCAAGCCCCACGTTTTGTAAAAGTCCATTGATTAATTGGAAGGCCTTTAAACAGAGCACACTCTTCTTTATTTTTAGAAGTTGCATATTGAGAGTAGGATGATGTCAATAGGTAATTTTTATTTCCTCTATCAATGAGGATGCAACTAGATTCTAGAATATGACTTTAAACTTGAAATATATGTAATATAGATGAATAACATAGTAATGCTCTTTAGATTTTCTTGGCAAATGTTTGTTATTAATTTTTTGTTATATCAATTTGCCTAAATTATGTAGGATCGTGAGCCTTTGAGTGATGATGATGATGATGATGATGATGATGACGACGAGGATGATGATGATGAAATTTAGAGGTATGCCATCAATCCTTAATCTATTTAATATTCATTTCTTGATAGAAATATATTTGTCTTATATGGTTACATAGTTTATTCATTATCTATTTAAAAGCTACAAGTTTCAACTACGAATAGAATACTGCTAATCTATATCATCCAACAGTTTTACATTTGGGTTGAGTGCTTGAAGTGCCTAAGGCCCTAAACATTATCACTTGGTAAGAATATTTGGACAAGAACAATTACCTAGCTGAGAAGAGCTAGGATAATGTTTTACAATTGAAATGAATAAAACATAAAACTAGTGAAACACGGGTGTGGGGATATGTCGGGATGGGGGGTCTCCGTGTCTCCAGCTAATGCAGATCCTTCGAAAGTCTCCATTAATTTGTCACAAGCACTGTGGCATCCATCTAATTTATTTGTGAAGCCAATTATGGTCAACAGGAAAACTGATAAGGCTACTGAGCCTATGCTTGATGCACGCACACATCCATTTGATGCCCTCCCTGCTTCTGAGTTCTTGAAACTCTCACAAGATAAACTAGAAAGTTTACTAGAAGGTTTCTTTGGTCGTATAATTTCTAGTATCGATAGCAGCACAACTCTTGGGGAAAAATAGAATGCCTTAAAATACTTGGAAACCCTAAGTAGCAATGTGGAAGAAGCCAACATCTTAACCAATGGTTCAGTATTTTCCATGCTTGTTAAGATGCTCAGAATATCTAAACCAACTACTTTGCGTGTTCAGCTTGTTTCAGTAATGGGTTTGTTGATTCGGCATGCAACTATTATTGAAGATGAAGTGGAAAGTTTAGGTATAGTTTCAGTGCTAACTGATGCTGTTCGAGATAAGAAGGAAAAAGTGAGAAGATTTTCTATGGCAGCCTTAGGTGAACTTCTGTTCTATATCTCCACTCAGAGTGAAAATTCTCTGAAGGCTGTTGTTGGTCTAGAAAGTCCAGCAAAAGATAGCCGGTCATCACCATCTACATGGCAGGTTAGCCCCTAATTCTTGTGCCATTTATATCTGATATATGTGATGTAGAGCCTTGGTATCCACAGTGAAAAATAGTGTTTTCAACTAAACTTTGTGTGAGAATTCAAACTCTCCTACCCCTGCTTATGCTAGGGCACTCCTTACCAAAGCTCTACACTATTGAATGAACAAGTCTTTTGTAAACATTCAACACATTATTTACCCGTAACTCCTCACAATGTTATTCATAGTCTATTGTTCTGTCAGTGATGATAGGTTCTTGTATACCTTGTGTACCTCCTTTCCCACCAACTGTGCTAGTTTATTTTCTGTATGTTCTTTGACAGTTTCATCACTTGTCAAACTTTCTACTTTGTTCCAGTCCTTCCCAATTTCAAATCTATTCCCGTGAAAAACCATTCACTCACCAATCTTGGTATATACCTGGCATAGAGATTCAAGTGTTCCAAAGGCTCTTCAAAAAAATCACTCTGTCATATTTCATATACCAGACAGAATGTTCTTCGAGAACAAGGTTCTCAACCAAACTCCAACTTCACAGACTTTCTTCATAGTCAAAGAGAACTAACACTCGGTCTTTCCACTAGACTATTTAATCATAGGCGAATTGCGACGGGGGTAATTTGTACCTAGAACAAGGTAATTTGTCCCAGAATTTTTTTTTTCATTTTATTTTGTATTCATCGCAATTGCAATGCCACACAGTGAATTGCGACGGGGGTGTTGTATAGGCGACGCCCACTCCCGTCGCATTTGCTTCGGCTATTCATCGCACTTGCGACGGTTATCGCATGATCGCATGCGGCTTCCCAAGCGCATGCGACAAGCCATCGTAGTTGCATGGGTATTCATCGCACTTGCGACAGTTATCGCATGATCGCATGCAGCTTCCCAAGTGCATGCGACCATGTGACAAGTTGTCGCAATTGTGCGGGTTTTCATCACCATTGCGACGCTAATATAAGGAATTGTAACGGGGTTGATGTTAGATTGAAGGGGCTTCATAGCGATGGATTGAAGTCATAATTGTGACAGAAATGGATAGATGTCATATTTTGTGACTAAAAAATAGCGACGTCTATTACTGTCGCAATTGCAACACATGGTTGTCCCAATTGTGACACATAGCCGTCGCAAATCGATGCCAAATTTATTAGTGTTAGTGTTTTCATGTTATATCCAATGTTGTTATATTTAATGTTGTTATATTCAATGTTGTTATATTTACTGTTGTCATGTTATATTTAATATTGTCATGTTATGTTTAATGTTGCATGTTATATTTATTGTTGTCATGTTATATTTAATATTTAGTGTTGTCAAAAGAAGTGGGTAACTCATGTTGCGTGTGTCTCAGGTATGTCTACGGATGTATTGATGAACATGGATGCTGAGGTTGAAGTGATCCATCCTACTTCTTGCAAGAAGGTATTCTAGACAAAAGAAATGGAACGCAAGTTGCTAGACTTGCTACAGGAGCAAGTGCAGCTTGGAAAAAAAGCTAAAGGGGGTATCAAGAAAGAGGCTTGGACCACCATTGAACGGAGGTTCAATAATGAGTTGAAAATGAAGCTATTGAAGGATAACTTCAAGAACAAGCTGAAAACTTGGAAGCAAGGGTACAAAGTAATGAAAGACTTGAGGAATACAAGCGGCTTAGCATGGAATGAGAGTACCCGAACTATGGAGTCGATGATAGTGTTTGGGACAAGTTGTTGAAGGTAACATGGTCTTAAAATCTCCTTTTAAGTTGAATATATCTTTTTAAGTAATGAAAGACAACTAATGAATTCAATTGTTATGCCATCATGCAGAGAAAGGAATTTAAAAATGCCAGAATGTATAAGAGGCAACCATTTCAATACTACAATGAATTATCCTATATTGTTGGGAATGACATAGTTGAGGGCACTGCAGCTACAATAGCTCAAGAGATAGAGGAAGATTTCAATGATGAGGAAGATTTCACTTATCATGGTATCGATACTGCATCTTTTGAGACTGTTGTTGATTTGGCTATTGATGGTATCGATACACCACCAAAGAACCAATCTACTGCAAGTGGCAGAGACAACCCTTCAGCATCATCAAGGAGGACTAAGAGGAAGAGAGGAAGCATTGTAGGTTCCTTGGATTTGATTTGCGAAGTGATCAAAGATCTATCTGCAAGTATTACACAAGGCCTTACAGAGCCTCTAAAAGTGGATAGAATATAATCTAGAATGAAAATTGATGCAACAAATATGTATAAAGCACTTAAAGCAATCCCTGACCTTAGAGAGGGTACTATGCTTGATGCATATGATACTTTTTTGCATGATACTATAGTAGTCGTAGGGTTTTTGACAATGACTGAAGGGGAGAGAGACATATATATTATATGGAAGTTTGGAGGACTTTAGTTGATCCATGTTTCAAATCAAAACTAATGTTTCATATTAAAACAATCAGAATTATGGATTTAATCTGTTGTTTTTAAAATCTGATCTTGTGATGGATTTAATTAGAATTATGGATTTAATCTGCTATTTTTAATTAGCATTCTAAGGTTGAGTTTTGTTCGTGTAAAAATGTTTTCTTACTGGTTAGTTAAGAATTGCATAGCAGAGATTTAAAATAATGACTGATGTTTAAAATAAGATCAACCTCTATTCTAGAGATGGTTGATGGCCTTTGCCTTCCATGTTCATTACTACTATACAATAAGGCATTCTAGGGCCCAGTTTTGAAGTGGTGGGTCTCAATTTTAATCCTTACCTTTACACTAGATATGTCAATGTTTTGTATTGACATATGGGTATGTGCAAGAAAATGAGGGGCCAAAAAGTGGTGATGTGAAAAATATTCACTTTTCACTCGTCCAAAAGTGCTTGTTGACTTTTTAGTAGGACTGGGTGTCAGTAAACCTAGGCAAACTTTCCACCAAAGCACAGGCCTAATCGGGTACCCGATAACTATGGCATAAATCTGACAACCGCGAGCCCTATTCTTCATTTCCTTGTGCGATTTTTTTTAAGTTTCTATCCGTGATTTTCTGATACCTGATATATTTTCAGATACCTGATATTGGAAACAAAAAATTCGACTCCAAGCATATTCGGTAAGTAGTTATTTGTATATTTTTATTAATTTATTTCATTTTCATTCTAAATGTAGCATTTTTTTTTAAATAGGGTTTTGTATTTATATTTGTAATAATATTTGAAACTTAGATTTTTTATTTATTTAATCAGGCATGGCTGAAAACAATGAAGAAAATAACCCTCCAAATAACAATCCCAAAAACAATCCCCCATATCTAAACCCTAAATCTTTACAAGATTTGATAGAAGAAAATTTGAATAGAATACGGGGTTTCCAAAACACATATCAAAATATACCTACATTAGGTCCCATGCTTACCACACTAAATACAATTGTTGGAAATATTGACACACTCACGCAGCAACATAATGCTTCTCTTCATTGGCGTGATGCTATGCACGCCCAATTTGATGACGGGCTTGACCATGATGGGATTGTGGCCCTTAATATAAGTAAGGAAGATATAGCTGCCCTTTTTGTCAATCCTAAAACCGGAATACCAGTTGACCCCAAAAAACCTAAATTATCAATAAAATGGTGCACAAATGAAGCAATGCACACAAACTTTTGGGATCGTTGGTGGATGGTTTTTGATAAACCACCACATAGCAATTTGGAGGTCCCATTTTATTTCCTTAAAAAATTATATGTTGAGTTTTTGCTTGGTCACCATGTTGATTATTGGAGTATGAGGCCCAACATGGGCATAGGCAGAGGAGCTCCTCAGACTAGGCCATCTTTCCAGCACTGAAAGGCCACTACCTTTGTCCCCCCCACTGATGTCACACCCCCTCCTCCAGTGCAGCATCCTAATATCATTAGAGAGGCTATTGAACAGACTATTAGGGCCATTCATTTACTGAGTGATTAGTTGATCACACAGACCAAGTCAGTGTTGCCTCCTATGGATGTCATTGGCGCATCGACATCTCGTCAGAGTTCACATGTATGCAAGCCCCATATGTGCCTCGGACCGCTCACTGATTCTGATATATATTAGTTTCATGATATTGATGAGGGGGGTATAGGAGAGGCTGTTGCAGAGGCTGCAACACCTCATGGAGCATCTACATCTCATGAGAGTGCTCAAGAGGTGCATGTAGAGCCATTGACTCTTGTTGATACAGTAAGAGTAAACATTATAAATAAATTTGTCACGTGACTTATTTAATTTAAAAACAATTTATTTTTTTAGATTAGTTTTAATGATTGCATGCACTTATGTATATATATTTTTTCCATTTATGTTCAGTTGATGACACAGGAGGAGGTGAGACAGGATGATGAGTCCACACTTTTGGTCATTTTATTTGGCCTTGATGACTATACAGTATATTATAAATTATGTACCCATTAGTTTTTTTTTATATCATTTGGTGTACATGCTTAAATATCTATCAATTAGAACAATAAAATTAATATATTTACTAATATATATTGTCATCTCATTGTGTTCTTGCAGGCTATAGCTGATGTTAGTGGGGGGCGTGAGGGGGTTCCTTCATCAGGTGTCGACAAAGGAAAGGTAGTTAATTGTTTAAGATTAATTATGCATGCATATGTATGCCACTTGTGTATAGTAATATATATTTTACTTGCACTTTATTGTATAGGGTGTGGCTATTGATGATGTCCCATTCAGCGTCTTAAAAACTTCATATTGTATATCAAGTTGTTCACAGTCTAGAATAACTAGTGACTCGCATAACTGAAATGGAGATATTTTTGTAACTAGGGTTGCTATGATGAAGTACATTGATATATAATTGACAATCTTTTTACTCTCATAGGTTACTCCGACTAGTGAGGGAGGTCCCATGAGAATCTTTTCATTTCTTTGTTGACCCAACCCACTATTCTAGAGTAGGGATCACCAGATGTAAGTTTTAATTTTAGTTTAATCAAATTGTAATTTTATTATGCTATCATCCTATTTTGTAGATTTATTGCTCTATGTTGCACCACTCTACTAATCTCATTATTGCAAATATATATTTATAGGTCAGAGTTGGTATTGTTGGCATGGTCCCTTCTCTACCCAGGATTTATGCTAGGACACCTGATCGTGGTAGGCGATCGAGAGACCAGGTACAAATTTATTTGTATTCAGTTATAATTTTAATTAAATTAGTGCTTGAAAATTATGAATTATATATATATGTGTGTGTGTGTGTGTGTGTGTGTGTGTGTACAAATCATATAAAGTAAGCAATCTAACTTTGGTTTGAACTCATTTTTTATGTAGGATCAATCAGAGCCCAACACTTCTTCAAAGAGGCTACATTTTGATGATCCCCCTACAACATAGGATGCAGTTTTAGTTTTGTGGTCATTTAGAGATGACACTTGGTACATTTTGAGATGGCATATATGCCACATTGTACACCTTAAAACATTGATTTTGTAGACATTTTGAAATGGCATGTGCCATATTTGTATATGGACATACTTTTGATACATTTGATACATATATAGAACATGTTCATTTATATGTTATATTTGTGTCATCTTTTGTATATACATATTTATTATTCATGTTTATGGAATTGAATGGTGAAGTTATATCTTGACTATGATTGTCATTATGATTTAAATTATATCTTGTTGAAGTTACATTTGTTTTTCTTTACTCTAGAATACCGTGTTCATGGAGCTTATTATGTTTGAGGTTTAACTTCTTGTTGGTGAATAGATTTGTCTTCCAAAGAAATGCTTATAAAATGACCCTTAAAGCCCAAACAAAAAGACTCAACCAACACCAATAGTAGGGTCACTTCACTATTGAGAAGCGTAAGCACCCTTTGAATTATCCAGGTACAGCTCCTCGTGCAGGATTTACAATGAATCAACTAAACTATAAATGATAATGCATTTAACCTGAAAGAAATAAAGGCTTACAAACATCTATTCGTAAACACAAGATAGACATGAAGGGACTAATTTACTGAAAAGAAAAGGATAGTAAATGCTACAAATTTCATTTGCCTAAATAATGCATTACAGAAAGAAACTAAGAGAGAAAGACGAATGGTTCTTTCCAAATACATGAAAAACTATAGCATAAAGTCCACAGATGATCGTGTTGATGATTAGATGTAACAGAAACACATTCAAAAGAAACCAATATCATTCAAAGATGAATATCAATCAAAAAGTGAGCATCTAAAATCAAAGTTTTAATATGCTGACATATTCTTCTTTGAACACAGCAAAACAACAAAGATTCTGTTGTTCTTGTACATTAATCATTATCTAAAAATAAAATCCCTCTTTCCTTGCATTACAATAAAAATCCTAATCTATCCCTCCCCTGGCACAAAGTCTCTTATTTTCAACTGACCCTCACTGCAAGTTTTGGCATCGACTGAGATCACCTTGCCAAATGAAAACAAAGTTGAATCGCCCAAAACTGAGAGAGGTTATTGTAGACCTCGAAAACATGATCTCATAGCACCTAACAATTTGTTGATACCTCTCATGAGGTCCAAGATACAAGCCCCGAAAGATCGCTGCCCAATCGTGCTCAGTGCACCTTGGGGTCACTTGGGTCAAGCGTGGTTGCGAGTGTTCCAGTGACTTTGTGGCCAAAATAGGGTTTTCAATGGCATTTACCCAGCCAACTAGAGCTGATGGAGTAGGTGGTTCAATGCCAGGTCAGATGGTTTGAAAGATATGCTGCTGAGCCACTTTCAACTGACCCTCACTACAAGTTTTGGCATTGACTGAGATCGCCTTGCCAAATGCAAATGAAGTCGAATCACCCAAAATTGAGAGAGGTTATTGTAGACATTGAAAACATGATCTTGTAGCACCTAATAGTTTGTTGATACCTCTCATGAGGTTTGAGATACAAGCCCCAGAAGATCACTACCCAATCGTGCTTAGTGCACCTTGGGGTCACTTGGGTCAAGCGTGGTCGCGAGCGTTCCGATGACTCTGTGGGTAGAATGGGGTTGTCACTGGTGTTTACCTGACCAATCAGAGTTGATGGAGTAGATGGTTTGATGCCATGTTAGATGGTTTGAAAGATACGCTGCTGAGCCACTTTCAACTGACCCTCACTATAAGTTTTGGCATCGACTAAGATTGCCTTGCCAAATGCAAACGAAGTCGAATCACCCAAAACTGAGAGAGGTTATTGTAGACCTTGGAAACAAAATCCAATTGCAACTAATAGTTTGTCGATACCTCTCATGAGGTCCAAGATACGAGCCCCAGAAGATCACTGCCCAATCGTGCTTAGTGCACCTTGGGGTCACTTGGGTCGAGCGTGGTCGCGAGTGTTCCGGTGACTCTGTGGGAAGAATGGGGTTGTCACTAGTGTTTACCTGACCAACTAGAGCTGATGGAGCAGATGGTTCGATGCCAAGTCAGATGATTTGAAAGATACACTGCTGAGCCACTTTCAACTGACCCTCATTGTAAGTTTTGGCATCGACTGAGATCGCCTTGCCAAATGCAAACGAAGTCAAATCGCTCAAAACTGAGAGAGGTTATTGTAGACCTTGAAAACACAATCCTATAGCACCTAATAGTTTGATGATACCTCTCATGAGGTCTGAGATACGAGCCCTAGAAGATCACTGCCCAATCGTGCTTAGTGCACCTTGGGGTCACTTGGGTTGAGCATGGTCGCGAGCGTTCCGGTGACTTTGTGGGTAGAACAGGGTTATCACTGGTGTTTACTCGGCCAACCAAAGCTAATGGAGTAGATGGTTTGATGCCAGCTCAGATGGTTTGAAAGATACACTACTGATCCACTTTCAACTAACCCTCACTGCAAGTTTTGGCATCAAATGAGATCGCCTTGCCAAATGCAAATGAAGTCGAATCACCCAAAAATGATAGAGGTTATTGTAGACCTCAAAAACATGATCTTGTAGCACCTAATAGTTTGTCAATACCTCTCACAAGGTCCAAGATAGGAGCCCCAGTAGATCACTGCCCAATCGTGCTTAGTGCACCTTAGGGTCACTTGGGTCGAGCAAGGTCACGAGCGTTCCAGTGACTCTGTGGGTAGAATAGGGTTGTCACTGGCATTTACCTGGCCAATTAGAGCTAATGGAGAAGATGGCTTGATGCCAGATTGGACGGTTTGAAAGATACATTGCTGAGCCACTTTCAACTGACCCTCACTACAAGTTTTGGCATCGACTGAGATCACCTTGCCAAATGCAAACAAAGTTGAATCACCCAAAAATGAGAGAGGTTATTATAGACCTCAAAAACATGATCTTGTAGCACCTAAAATTTTGTTGATACCTCTCATGAGGTTCGAGATACAAGCCCCAGAAGATCACTGCCCAATCATGCTTAGTATACATTGGGGTCACTTGGGTCCAGTGTGGTTGTGAGCGTTCCGGTGACTCTATGGGAAGAATAGGGTTGTCGCTAGTGTTTATGCAGCCAACTAGAGCTGATGGAGTAGATGGTTCAATGCCAAGTCAAATCATTTGAAAGATACGTTACTGAGCCACTTTCAACTGATCCTCACTGCAAGTTTTAACATCGACTGAGATCGCCTTGCCAAATCCAAACGAAGTCAAATCACCCAAAACTGAGAGAGGTTATTGTAGACCTCAAAAACATGATCGTATTGCACTTTGCAATTTGTCAATACCTCTCATGAGGTCTGAGATACGAGCCCCAGAAGATCACTACCCAATCGTGCTTAGTGCACCTTGGGGTCACTTGGGTCGAGTGTGGCCGTGAGCGTTCCGGTGACTCTATGGGTAGAACAGGGTTGTCACTGGTGTTTACCTAGCCAACCAGAGCTGATGGAGTAGATGGTTTGATGCCAGGTTAGATGGTTTGAAAGATACATTGCTAAGCCACTTTCAACTCACCCTCACTACAAGTTTTGGCATCGACTGAGATCACCTTGCCAAATGCAAACGAAGTCGGATTGCCCAAAACTAAGAGAGGTTATTGTAGACCTCAAAACACAATTGTGTAGCACCTAATGGTTTGTTGATACCTCTCACAAGGTCTGAGATACGAGCTTCTTTCAACTGACTGTTAGTGGTATGTTTGAAATTTCAACTGTGGAGCTTATTATGTTTGAGGTTTAACTTTTATAGATTGTTTGAAATGATAAAAAATAATATCCTTAAAGCATTAGAAACAATAATCAAACATGTAAGAATTCAAACCATGCAAATGACATAATTATATGACATGTAAGATCTCTTCTTGGCACTATTGGCCACCCATACATGATTTTGGTCATAAGTCCTTATGAAGAGTTTTAGGACATTTAACTTTTAAATCAAATTGATTGTTACAAATTTCCATTATAGGCTTTAAAAGATCTCAATTAACCATTAAGGATCCTTTTGTCCTTCTATCTCTGATTGGATCCATGGTGATCGTAGGCATCTTCATAGGTGCTCCTGCACAAGTTACAATCCACATACAAAACCAAGTTTATTGACTCAAAATACAATCTAAGAAAGGTCAAATTAATGTATTGAAATTAAGCTTAACGAACTTAGAAAACAATGCACTAAGCTAACTTATTACCTACTCAAGTGTTTTTGAAGGGTCATCTCTTTGCTTCAGGGTCTCCAATAGTGCTTCATGATCAGCAGTAGAAATAGTCCAAAGTTCTTTTGTCTTTGGTCTTCCTTGATGCTTTGACAACTTGACATTTTTTGCTATAACAAGGTGTGAATACATGAGAATAGTTTTGTGCTTCTCATATTCTTCAAATGTGGGAATTCCATTCTTTCTAATCATGTATGTTCGCAACCATGTTCCCACAACAACAATTGAACCAGTAGGATATGTGAACCCATCACCATTTGTCATCGATTGTACAAGCTTCTATTTACCTTGTACACAACGTGCTAACCAATAATCTGACCTCTCATCATTCCCCTGCAGTGCAACCAATGCAAAAACATCTCCTAGCTTTAGAAGATTTGAAAGATGGTCATAGTCAACTAAAGTGTCCATGTCATAATTTCTTATAGAGAGTGTCAAAGATAAAGGAGACAGATACTGTGGAACCCATGTATCCACCCACTCACTTGACTCGCAATGATGCCAATCATACTAAAAACACATGGGGCAAAAACAAGCCAAATCTCATGTCCAAATGGTCCATGTACTACTATTGGAGCTTCAGAATGAATGCATTTTTGAAGAGTCTTTCACTGTTTGACAATCCAATCTATCTCCTATAGTTCCGTCCTCAACCAACCAAAAGAATTGACGCACTGTAGAATCAAGAGTCCCCCCCTATGACAATGCTAAAGTACACCAATCAAAAATAGAACGAGCATCAAAAAGTACAGCACTTGAAATCCTCAATTGCTCCTTAACTAGAGCTCTCTTAACACATGCACCTACTCCGTCATGCTCCCCTTTCCCATGCCCTGATTCAAAAAAACTCCAAATATGAGGTACACCTCTCTCCACATGCATTCTACACAACCAATAAAACATTTTGGCATTCTTAAATTGACCAGTGCAATTATCTAACCAAATGAGATGCCTATCCATAGCAATACCATTTTCCTGCAAGAAGTCAAAATAGTTCTGGAAACAATGTTGAACAAACTCATGAGAGTGAGACCTGTCGTCGCTCATATAAAAATGGTACTCTCTGATTATCTTTTGCTCATCTTTTGTGCTATTAGGGGAATGTCTATATGTGATGTGTACAAAAATAGCAACCTGAATCAAATTGTAATATTGAGCTTGAGTCTCATTTTGGGGCTGCAATGTATAGTTCTCCGCAAAGTCTACAACGGATATAATAGTTCCAATGGGGAAAGTGTCCTTACATGTCCTGAATTGTCGATCCAACCATTGAGACCTATGACTATTCCTTGCATACTTGTAAAAAAGATTTTTCTTGAAATCTGAGATAAAATCAGCAACATTGTATTCTTTTGCAACTAACTCACATCTAGAGCCTTCACCTCCACTCTTCAATGTATATTTCACTATTTCATATACCTTTTTTTGGACGAGTGTCTTTCCAAAATTGTGTTCCAAACCCTCATGAAAACATGTTCTAAACTTGGACAAGCCACCACATTCTGAGCACTTGGCATTTAAGCAATTTTTTTTATAAAATAAACAACCATCATCTCTATGACATAAAAATTGATCTAGCAAGTCTCTTGATGATTTGGGAAGACCACTTGCACCACAATCCTCTAGCATTGCATTAGTATGCAATTTAGAACGAATGGACCGTAATAATTCATGATGCATTGAAAACTCAACATGATATTTGCAACAACATGTATTTTGAATCTTAAGGGGTACACAATAAAATGGCTTCACGGATTCAAAAGACCTTTGTGATATTTTCAATGTTGGATGTGTTTCACAAAATTTTTTATACAACATTGTTTGACTTACCTCCACATAATGTTTAGGATGTGGAGTGCGGTCTCGATTGCCAACTCTCAACTTCAAGACATCCTTCACATTTGGTGACACTATTGAGTTAGCATCCCAAAATTGTTGAATTTCATCCTTGACAACGTCTGTTAGCTTCTTATCGAAACATGGAAGTCTCCCACCATAAGCCCATGTATCAATTTGAAGCGGATGATCAAGTCTTTCTCTTCTTGTAAGTGCTCTACCCAAATTTTTACGGTCTATATTGAAGTCAACACAAGTTTGTCTCATCAAACGAGCCTTTCTCAACTGATGACTTACTAAGGAGGTTGTAATAACCCTTCGAGAAACTCTCTTGTCTTTTCCTCTACTAGTCTAACCAATGTTATTGAGAGCATTGAAAAGATTTTTCACAACAATGGCATTTCTCTCCATTTTTTTGTTCACATGAATCTTCAATTTCACAAGCACGGGTCTCATATTTTGCATCTTTAACAACTGCACAAAAATTTGACATTTCTCAACCAATGTCTTGTTTTGAAAAAATTGATCATAAAGTCTTGAAACCCAAAACCTAATGGTTCTATGTGACCTCTTTCCTTCCCAATTATTCATAATTTTCTCCTCAATTTCAATTAACCATTTAGGTGTTTTTGAAAGCCCCGAATTTGAAGATTGATTATCTTTATTACAAGGGACTTCATTTCGCATATAATTTGGAGATGTATAAGATTCATGTCGTTCTTGTGCAACATTTTCGTTCCCAAAGTCTACATTTTCAATCTCCATCTGTGCATTTTCAAATTGAACATCCTCTTCACTTACAACTACATTTACGGGGTCACCTTGATTAATGGTTAACATACCTTCTCTCCTTCTTCGGTGATTTTCCTTATCTTTTTCCCTATATGCCTAAATTTCATCATCTGTCAGCTTCCTCTTACGTTTAGCCTTTCGATGACTGGTGCTTCCCATGGTGAAACCACAAGTTGACAAAAATCAAACAATGAGCCCCAAATCACATTTTTTATTTTGCAACGCGTGAAAAAAGTATAAAATCTCGTGATTGTCTGCTCTGTGGGGACAGGGAATATTTTCATCAAATATTGCCTGGCAAAAATTAGGTACCCAAAAATATCGGGTACCTGATATTCCCCGATTGATGAAAAAATGGCGGGAGCAAATGAAAACAATTGAACTTTTACATATATTTATGTATATAATATATATAAAAAAGAGGCATATGATATATATAATGTATAATATATATGTACTAATGTGGTCAGCTAAATCTTTGTATTAAATGTGTCTTTTACAGGTGTCGTAAACCCTAGCTATGCAAAAATGGACACTTTGAAGAATAGTTCACTGGAGGCAGAGAGAGACTCCCTAGGGGTCCTAACGCGTGATAAAGGGTCATGGGGACTCCCTAGGGGTCACGATGATTCCCTAGGGGTCCTAGTATGCTTTATCATACATTAGGACACCTAGGGAGTCCCCGTGACCCCATTTGACACATCAGAATGCTCAAGTGTGTCATAAGGGGTCCTTTTAACTCCCTAGGGTTCCTAATGCATGATAAAGCGTACTAGGACCCCTAGGGAGTCATCGTGACCCCTTAAGACACACTTGAGCATTCTAATGTGTCAAAAGGGGTCACGATGACTACCTAGGGGTCCTAGTATGCCTTATCATGTGTTAGGACCTCTCGGGAGTCATCGTGACCCCTTAAGACACACTTGAGCATTCTAATGTGTCAAAAGGGGTCATGATGACTCCCTAGGGGTCCTAGTATGCCTTATCACACGTTAGGACCTCTAGGGAGTCCCTACGACCCCTTATGAAACACTAGAGCATTCCAATGTGTCAAAAGAGGTCATGATGATTCCCTAAGGGTCCCAGTATGCTTTATCACGCGTTACGACCCCTTAAGGCACACTTGAGCATTCCAATGTATCAAAAGGGGTCATGGGGACTCCCTAGGTGTCCTAACGCATGATAAAGCATACTAGGATCCCTAAGGAGTCCCCGTGACCCATTTTCACACATTGGAATGCTCAAGTGTGTCTTAAGGGGTCCTACAACCCCTTAAGGCACACTTGAGCATTCCAATGTGTCAAAAGGGGTCACGGGGACTCCCTAGCTATCCTAGGACCCCTAGGGAATCATCGTGACCCCTTTTAACACATTGGAATGCTCTAGTGTGTCATAAGGGGTCCTACGACCCCTTAAGACACACTAGAGCATTCCAATGTGTCAAAAGGGGTCACGGGAACTCCCTAGGTGTCCTAACACGTGATAAAGCATACTAGGACCCCTAGGGAATCATCGTAACCCCTTTTGACACATTGGAATGCTCTAGTGTGTCATAAGGGGTCGTAGGACCCCTTAAGACACACTTGAGCATTCCAATGTGTCAAAAGGGGTCACGATGACTCCCTAGGGGTCCTAGTATGCCTTATCACGTGTTAGGAACCCTAGGGAGTCAAAAGGACCCCTTAAGACACACTTGAGCATTTCAATGTGTCAAAAGGGGTCAGGGGGACCCCCTAGGGGTCCTAGTACGCGTTAGGACCCCTAGGGAGTCCCCCTGACTCCTTTTGACCCCTAGGGAGTCCTAATGCATTCCAAAGAGTCACAATTCCATAGAAGTTGCATTTTGAACCCTAATGACCCCTTAACATGCCTACTGACCCCATTTCGACATGTGGTCTCCCGAGAGCTCCCCATGGACCACTTTTGCATTGTACTAAAAAAGGTCATCCAAATTTGGTACATAGATCTTCTAACATGTCTTAATGAATTTGAAAGGGTCACCATTCCATAGAAGTTGCATTTAGAACCCTAATGACCCCTTAATAGGCCTACACACCATGATTCGACAGGTGGTCTCTCGAGACCACCCCATGGACCCCTTTTGAGTTCTACTAGAAAAAAGTCATCCAAATTTGGTACGTAGGTCCTTTGACATGTCTTAATGTATTCCAAAGGGTCAATGTTCCATCGAAGTCACATTTGGAACCGTAATTACCCCTTAAAAGGCCTACCGACCCTGATTCGACATGTGGTCTCCTCAGAGAACCCCATGCACTCTTTTTGAGTTCTACTAGGAAAAAGTCATACAAATTTGGTACATAGGTCCTCTAACATGTCCTAATGTGTTCCAAAGGGTCACCATTCCATCCAAGTTGCATTTGTAACCCTAATGACCCCTTAACAGGCCTACCGATCTCGATTCGACATGTGGTCTCCCGAGACCACCACATGGACCCCTTTTAAGTTCTACTTGGCAAAAGATGTCCATATTTGGTACATAGGGTCATCATTCTATCAAATTTTCATTTCTAACCCTAATGACCCTTTGACAGGCCTACCGACTCCAATATGACATGAGGTATCCCGAGAGCACCCCATGGACCCCTTTCGCATTCTACTAGGAAAAAGTCATCCAAATTTGGTACGTAGGTGCTCTGATATGTTCTAATGTGTTAGAAAGGGTCACTATTCCATTGAAGTTGCATTCAAAACCCTAATGACCCCTCAACAGGCCTACGGACCCCGTTTATACATGTGGTCTCCCGAGAGCAGCCCATGGACCCCTTTCAAGTTCTACTAGGCAAAAGTCATCCAAATTTGGTATGTAGGTCCTCTAACATGATCTAATGCATTCCAAAGGGTCACCATTCCATCGAAGTTGCATTTTGAACCCTATTGACCCCTTAACATGCCTAACGACCCCGAGTCCCCGTGACCCCTTTTCACACATTGGAACGCTCAAGTGTGTCTTACGGGGTCCTACGACCCCTTAAGGAACACCTGAGCATTAATGTGTCAAAAGGCATCACGGGGACTCCCTAGGGGTCCTAACGCGTCATAAAGCATACTAGGACACCTAGGAGTCCCCGTGATCCCTTTTCACACATTGGAACACTCAAGTGTGTCTTAAGGGGTCCTACAACCCCTTAAGGCACACTTGAGCATTCTAATGTGTCAAAAGGGGTCATGGGGACTCCCTAGGTGTCCTAACCTATGATAAAGTGTACTAGGACACCTAGGGAATCATCATGACCCCTTTTGACATATTGGAATGCTCTAGTGTGTCATAAGGGGTCGTAGGACCCCTTAAGACACACTTGAGCATTCCAATGTGTCAAAAGGGGTCAGGGGGACTCCCTAGGGGTCCTTACGCATGATAAAGCATACTACAACCCCTAGGGAGTCATCGTGACCCCTTTTGACACATTGGAACCCTCAAGTGTGTCTTAAGGGGTCCTACGACCCCTTAAGGAACACTTGAGCATTCCAATGTGTCAAAAGGGGCCACGAGGACACCCTAGGTGTCCTAACGCGTGATAAAGCATACTAGGACCCCTAAGGAGTCCCCATGACCCATTTTCACACATTGAAACACTCAACTGTGTCTTAAGAGGTCCTATGACCCCTTAAGGCACACTTGAGCATTCCAATGTGTCAAAAGGGGTCACGGGGACTCCCTAGGTATCCTAACGCGTGATAAAGCATACTAGGACACCTAAGGAGTCCCCGTGACCCCTTTTCACACATTAGAATGCTCAAGTGTGTCTTAAGGGGTCCTACGACCCCTTAAAGAACCCTTGAGCATTCCAATGTGTCAAAAGGGGTCAGGGGGACTCCTTAGGGATCCTAACGCGTACTAGGACACCCAGGCAGTCCCCGTGACCCCTTTTGATACATTGGAATGCTCAAGTGTGCCTTATAGGGTCGTAGGACCCCTTAGGGAACACTTGAGTGTTCCAATGTGTTGAAAGGGGTCACAGGGACTCCCTAAGTGTCCTATCGTGTACGCTTTATCATGTGTTAGGACACCTAGGGAGTCCCCGTGACCCCTTTTTACACATTGGAACGCTCAAGTGTGCCCTAAGGGGTCCTACGACCCCTTAAGGCACACTTGAGCATTCCAATGTGTCAAATGTGGTCAGGGGAACTCCCTAAGGGTCCTAACACGTACTAGGACACCTAGGGAGTCCCCGTGACCCCTTTTGACACATTGGAATGCTCGTGTGTCTTAAGGGGTCCTTCGACCCTTAAGACACACTTGAGCATTACAATGTGTCAAAAGGGGTCACAGAAACTCCTTAGGGGTCCTAGTACGCTTTATCATGTGTTTGGACACCTAGGGAGTCCCCGTGACCCCTTTTGACAAATTGGAATGCTCAAGTGTGCCTTAAGGGGTCCTCTGATCCCTTAAGGCACACTTGAGTGTTCCAATGTGTCAAAAGGGGTTAGGGGGACTCCCTAAGGGTCCTAACACATACTAGGACACCTCGGGAGTCCCCGTGACCCCTTTTGACACATTGGAATTCTCTAGTGTGTCTTAAAGGGTCCTACGACCCCTTAAGATACACTACAGTGTTGCAATGTGTCAAAAGGGGTCACGATGACTCCCTAGGGGTCCTAGTATGCCTTATCACATGTTAGGAATCCTAGGGAGTTAAAAAGACCCCTTAAGACACACTTGAGCATTCCAATGTGTCAAAAGGGGTCATGGGGACTCCCTAGGGTTCCTAGTACATGTTAGGACCCCTAAGGAGTCCCCCTGACCCCTTTTGACACATTGGAATACTCAAGTGTGCCTTAAGGGGTCATAGGACCCCTTAAGGCACACTTGAGCATTACAATGTGTCAAAAGGGGTTAGGGGGACTCCCTAGGTGTCCTAACACGCGATAAAGTGTACTAGGACCCCTAAGGAGTCCCCGTGACCCCTTTTGAGAACATTGGAATGCTCAAGTGTTCCCTAAGGGGTCGTAGGACCCCTTAAGACACACTTGAGCGTTCCAATGTGTGAAAAGGGGTCACGGGGACTCCTTAGGGGTCCAAGTATGCTTTATCACGTGTTAGGACACCTAGGGAGTCCCCGTGACCCCTTTTGACACATTGTAACGCTCAAGTGTGTCTTAAGGGGTCCTTCGACCCCTTAAGTCACACTTGAGCGTTGCAATGTTGCAAAAGGGGTTACAGGGACTCCTTAGGGGTCCTAGTACGCTTTATCACATGTTAGGACCCCTAGGGAGTCCCCGTGACCCATTTTGACACATTGGAATGCTCAAGTGTGCCTTAAGGGATCGTGGAACCAATCCCTTAAGGAACACTTGAGCATTCCAATGTGTCAAAAGGGGTCACGGGGACTCCCTAAGTGTCCTAACACATGATAAAGCATACTAGGACCCCTAAGGAGTCCCCATGACCCCTTTTCACACATTGAAACCCTCAAGTGTGTCTTAAGGGGTTCTACAATCCCTTAAGGAACACTTGAGCATTCCAAGGTGTCAAAAGGGGACACAGGGACTCCCTAGGGGTCCTAACGTGTGATAAAGCATCCTAGGACCCCTAGGGAGTCATCGTGACCCCTTTTGACACATTGCAATGCTCAAGTGTGTCTTAAGGGGTCGAAGGACCCCTTAAGACACACTTGAGCATTGCAATGTGTCAAAAGGGGTCATGGGGACTCCTTAGGGGTCCTAGTATGCTTTATCACACGTTAGGACCCCTAGGGAGTGCCCATGACCCCTTTTGACACATTGGAACGCTCAAGTGTGTGTTAATGGGTCCTACGACCCCTTAAGGCACACTTGAGCATTCCAATGTGTCAAAAGGGGTCATGGGGACTCCCTAGGTGTCCTAACACATGATAAATTGTATTAGGACCCCTAAGGAGGCCCCGTGACCCCTTTTCACACATTGGAACACTCAAGTGTGTCTTAAGGGGTCCTACGACCCCTTAAGGCACACTTGAGCGTTCCAATGTGTCAAAATGGGTCACGGGGACTCCCTAGGTGTCCTAACGTGTGATAAAGTGTACTAGGACCCCTAAGGAGTCCTCATGACCCCTTTTCACAATTTGGAACACTCGAGTGTGTCTTAAGGCGTCCTACGACCCCATAAGGTACACTTGAGCATTCCAATGTGTCAAAAGGGGTCACGGGGATTCCCTAGGTGTCTTAACACGTGATAAAGCATACTAGGACCCCTATGGAGTCCCCGTGACCCATTTTCACACATTGGAACACTCAACTGTGTCTTAAGGGGTCCTACGACCCCTTATGGCACCCTTGAGCATTCCAATGTGTCAAAAGGGGTCAGAGGTTTCTTAGGGGTCCTAACGCATACTAGGACACCCAGGGAGTCCCCGTGACCCCTTTTGATACATTGGAATGCTCAATTGTGCCTTAAGGGGTCGTAGGACCCCTTAAGGCACACTTGAGCATTCTTATGTGTCAAGAGTGGTCATGGGGACACCCTAGGTGTCTTAACACATACGCTTTATCATGCGTTAGGACACCTAGGGAGTCCTCGTGACTGCTTTTGACACATTGGAATGCTCAAGTGTGCCCTAAGGGGTCCTACAACCCCTTAAGGCACACTTGAGCATTCCAATGTGTCAAAAGCGGTCAGGGGGACTCCCTAAGGGCCCTAACATGTACTAGGACACCTAGGGAGTCCCTGTGACCCCTTTTGACACATTGGAATGCTCTAGTGTGTCTTAAGGGGTCCTTCGACCCCTTAAGACACACTTGAGCATTGCAATGTGTCAAAAGGGGTCACGGGGACTCCTTAGGGGTCCTAGTAAACTTTATCACGTGTTTGGACACCTAGGGAGTCCCCATGACCCCTTTTGACACATTGGAATACTCAAGTGTGCCTTAAGGACCCCTTAAGGCACACTTGAGCGTTCCAATGTGTCAAAAGGGGTCACGGGGACTCCCTAGGTGTCAAAACATGTGATAAAGCATACTAGGACCCCTAAGGAGTCCCCGTGACCCCTTTTCACACATTGGAATGTTGAGGTGTGTCTTAAGGGTTCCTACGACCCCTTAAGGCACACTTCAGCATTCCAATGTGTCAAAAGGGGTCACGGGGACTCCCTAGGTGTCCTAACATCTAATAAAGCGTACAAGGACCCCTAAGGAGTCCCCGTGACCGCTTTTCACACATTGGAATGCTCAAGTGTGTCTTAAGGGGTCCTACAACCCCTTAAGGCACCCTTGAGCGTTTGAATGTGTCAAAAGGGTTCAGGGGGCTCCTTAGGGGTCCTAACATGTACTAGGACACCCAGGGAGTCCCTGTGACCCCTTTTGACACATTGGAATGCTCAAGTGTTCCTTAAGGGGTTGTAGGACCCCTTAAGGCACACTTGAGCATTCCAATGTGTCAGAAGGGATCACGGGGACTCCTTAGGGGTCCTATTACACTTTATCACGAGTTAGGACACCTAGGGAGTCCCCGTGACCCATTTTAACACATTGGAATGTTCAAGTGTGCCTTAAGGGGTCCTACGATCCCTTAAGGCACACTTGAGCATTCCAATTTTTCAAAAGGGGTCATGGGGACTCCCTAAGGGTCCTAACATGTACTAGGACACCTAGGGAGTCCCCGTGACCCCTTTTGACACATTGGAATGCTCTAGTGTGTCTTAAGGGGTCCTACGACCCCTTAAGACACACTAGACCATTGCAATGTGTCAAAAGGGGTCACGATGACTCCCTAGGGGTCCTAGTATGCCTTATCATGCGTTAGGAACCCTAGGTAGTCAAAAGGACCCCTTAAGACACACTTGAGCCTTCCAATGTGTCAAAAGGGGTCACAAGGACTCCCTAGGGGTCCTAGTATGTGTTAGGACCCCTAGGGAGTCCCCCTAACCCCTTTTGACACATTGGAATGCTCAAGTGTGCCTTAAGGGGTCGTAGGACCCCTTAAGACAAACTTGAGCGTTCCAATGTGTCAAAAGGGGTCAGGGGGACTCCCTAGGTGTCCTAACACGTGATAAAGCATACTAGGACCCCTAAGGAGTCCCCTTGACCCCTTTTGACACATTGGAAAGCTGAAGTGTGTCTTAAGGGGTCCTACGACCCCTTAAGGCACACTTGAGCATTCCAATCTGTCAAAAGGGATTAGGGGGACTCCCTAAGGGTCGTAACGCATACTAGGACACCTAGGGAGTCCCTGTGACCTCTTTTGACACATTGGTACGCTCAAGTGTGTCTTAAGGGGTCCTAAAACCCCTTAAGACACACTAGAGAATTCCAAAGTGTCAAAAGGGGTCACGGGGACTCCCTAGGTGTGCTATCACGTGATAAAGCGTACTAGGACCCATAGGGAATCATCATGACCCCTTTTGACACATTAGAATTCTCTAGTGTGTCATAACGGGTTATAGGACCCCTTAAGACACACTTGAGCATTCCAATGTGTCAAAAGGGGTTACAGGGACTCCCTAGGGGTCCTAACACATGATAAAGCGTACTAGGACCCCTACGGATTCATCGTGACCCCTTTTGACACATTGGAACGCTCAAGTGTGTCTTAAGAGATTGTAGGACCCCTTAAGATAGTTGAGCATTCCAATGTGTCAAAAGGGGTCACAATGACTCTCTAGGGGTCTTAGTACGCCTTATCACATGTTAGGAACCCTAGGGAGTCAAAAGGACCCCTTAAGACACACTTGAGTGTTTCAATGTGTCAAAAGGGGTCACGGGGACTTCCTAGGGGTCCTAGTACACGTTAGGACCCCTAAGGAGTCCCCTTGACCCCTTTTGACCCCTAGGGAGTCCTAATGCATTCCAAAGGGTCATGGTTCCATAGAAGTTTCATTTCAAACCCTAATGACCCCTTAACATGCCTACTAACCCCATTTCGACATGTGGTCTCCCGAGAGCTCCCCATGGACCCCTTTTGCATTTTCCTAAGAAAAAGTCATCCAAATTTGGTACATAGGTCCTCTGACATGTCTTAATGAATTTTAAAGGGTCACCATTCCATAGAAGTTTCATTTAGAACCCTAATGACCCCTTAACAGGCCTACACACCATGATTCGACATGTGGTCTCCCGAGACCACCCCATGGACCCCTTTTGAGTTCTACTTGAAAAAAGTTATCCAAATTTGGTACGTAGGTCCTCTAACATGTCCTAATGCATTCCAAAGGGTCACCATTCCATCAAAGTCACATTTGGAACCCTAATGACCCCTTAACAAGCTTACCGACCCTGATTCAACATGTGGTCTCCTCAGAGAACCCTTGGACCCTTTTTGAGTTCTACTAGGAAAAAGTCATACAAATTTGGTACATAGGTCCTCTAACATGTCCTAATGTGTTCCAAAGGGTCACCATTCCATCCAAGTTTCATTTGTAACCTTAATGACCCCTTAATAGGCCTACCGACCCTGTTTCAACATGTCGTCTCCTAAGAGCACCCCATGGACCCCTTTCGAGTTCTACTAGGAAAAATTCATCCAAATTTGGTACGTAGGTCCTATGACATGGCCTAATGCATTCCAAAGGGTCACCATTCCATCAAAGTTTTATTTGGAACCCTAATGACGCCTTAAAAGGCCTACCCACCCCATTTCAACACGTGGTCTCCTGAGAGCACACCATGGACCCCTTTCGAGTTTTACTAGGCAAAAGTCCTCCAAATTTGGTACATAGGTCCTATGACATATCCTAATGCATTCCAAAGGGTCACTATTCCATCGAAGTTTCATTTGGAATCCTAATGACCTCTTAACAGGCCTACTAACCTGGATTCGACATGTGGTCTCCCGAGAGCACCCCATGGACCCCTTTCAAGTTCTACTAGGATAAAGTTATCCAAATTTGGTACGTAGGTCATTTGATATGTCCTAATGCATTCCAAAGGATCATTGTTCATTGAAAGTTTCATTTGGAACCCCGATGACCCCTTAAGTCACCTATCGACCCTAAATCACACAATGGTCTCCCAAGAGCACCCCATGGACCCTTTTCGAGTTTGACTAATCAAAATTCATCTAAATTATGGATTTAGGTCCTTTGACATGCCCTAATGTGTTCCAAATGGTCACCGTGCATCAAAGGTTGTCTCACGAGCCCTGATGACCCCTTAAGACACCTAGCGACACTAATTGGACATGTGATCTCCTAAGAGCACCCCATGGACCCTTTTCGAGTTTGACTAGGAAAAATTCATTAAAATTTGGTACATTGGTCCTTGGACATGCCGTATTGCCTTCCAAATGGTCACTGTACATCCGAAGTTGCCTCACAAACCCTAATTACCCCTTAAGACGTCTAGCGACCCCGATTCGACCTATTGTCTCATGAGGGGATTTGTTATAACTTAAATTAAATATTAAAATAATATATAAAATATTTGAAAAAATATAATATTTAATAGACTAAATATATAATATATATTATAAGATATATTAGATATTACATTTAATATATATTATCAAGTATACAATATATTAATGTCCTATTCATTTTATATATTATATATATTAGACATTAAATTATATACGTGCAACAATATTTTATATATATATATATATATATAATGTAACATTTATATTATAATATAAAAATATTGCATTTAATATAAATCTGAACAGACTATATACTTAGGTCATTTAAATTGATATTATCGAATATATAATATAAATAAATAATATATATAATATATATACTATATAATATAAAATATAAAATATATAAATTATTGATTGTCAGGGTGAAAGAAAAAAACATCAAAATTAAAGGGAAATAAAAAAAGAGTGGGAGGGGGAAACTTTTACAAATTCAAATTCAAACAAAATCAGGTACATGAAAAAATCGGGTACCCGATTTTTTCGGGTACCCGATTAGGCTTGGTAATAGCTTTGGAAACCAAAGCCCCATGGTCAACGCTGAAGGTGTGCAAAAAATGTGTATTTTCTCTATTTTTCTTATATCGACACTTCGACCATTAGGTTGACGACTTTTTTTCCACCTGATTTCGATAAAACGAAAAGGGTTTCTTTGGATGATTGTCAGCTTTCCATCGATATAAGTGCTGTCAGATTTTGAAATCGTTAAGTATTTATTAGTTATTTTCTAGTTCACTTACATCTAAAGTCCTGATTGACATACTGATGGAAAAATAGCTATAACTTTCAAACCATATAACATTTTTGAAATTTGAAAGATGCGTCACATTCTATGCTTCATCTAGTATAAGACAAAATTTAAAAAAATTGAATTATGATAAGTTTTCAATGAGTAAAGGTGGTCAGACACGAGATTTTTTAAATTCTAAAAGCGCTGTAGCAAAAAAATCATAATTAATTATCTGTTTGGAATAAAAATACCAAAAAATATGTGTCACATCCGAGCATGAGTTAGCTACTTATATATAGAATATTATAAAAAAATATTATCATTTTCTTTTGATTAGGGTGGTCAGACATACACATACTTCTTATTTTTTTGCTGAAATGTTTGTAGTGCTGCATTGCAATCTATAATTTTTACCAATCATATTAAATTTTTTTCAATAAAGGCTTAGTAGTTTAGAAACTACATTCAATTTCCTACAAATTATGTTGTTACAACTTTTTGATATTAGGTAGATAACTAGTTCATTTTTTCACATCAAGTTGACTAATCTTGATTTTCTAATTTTTCATTGCCACTTAAGGGCATAGTTTGGCCCCTCATGATCCTGCACATACCCATAGTCATTGTGAAGACAACAAGATAATGCACAGTCAGTGTAACATGGATCAGTACCAATACCAATACTTCAATACCAAATGAGGAGTGGCAATGAGCCCATATTTGCATGGTTCAATACCAATACATTCAAGTGGCAATTACACAAGGGACAGTCACTGTGAGATGTCCTCATTTGGTATTGGTACTGATCCATGTTACACTAACTGTACATTATCATGTTGTCTTAAAGAATGAACAATCCCTCAAACTCCCAAGTCTGTAATTTGTGGGTCAAACCAATCAATCAAGAAAGTAATCTTTTGTCCAAAATACCTTCTTGCAAGAAGAAGTTGGATGGATGACTTCAACCTCAACATCCATGTTTCGCACTTCTTTTGACAACTCTAAATATGTCATAACACAATTTTGATAACATGACAATATTAAATATAACATGAGAACATTAAATATAACACGACAACACTACAATATATCATAACTAATTATGGTTGAATCAACCTTGCCACTTTTTGTTTTTCTCAATGAATTTTGTTTAATTTTTGGATTGTTGTGGTTCATGAACTCTCAAGTATGAGTCTAATAGACTTTGTAAATGTAGAAAGTTGCATTATTTGTATTGTTTCGATATAATTATATGTATTATTTGTATTGCATTAAATGTTAGAATATTTATGTAATAAATATAGTAAAGATGGTGCAGTGCATTATTGATATAGGCTCAATGGCTCTTGTGAATGTGCCAAACTGTCGATGTGGTGGTGGACGGCGCGTTATGAAGACTTCACAAACACCAAACAACCCTAGACGATAATTTTGGTGCTGCCCAAATAGAAAAAAGGTTGCTAATGTGTATATATTTAGTGTTTGTAATGTAAATATTATTCATTATATTATAAGAACTAATGTGGATTGGGCATCACAGGGAAATAATGGTTGTGGATATTTTAGTTGGGTCGATGACAACTCATCTGCACCTGTCTGCCCATCTCCACTTATCCGCAATGAAGGATTTGAGTGTAAAACATGTCAGACTAGGGCATATGAAATTATATTTTTACGATGCCTTCTCTGTATTGTAATTGCATATGTTTGTTTTGACCATATGCAGAGATGAGCTCAGGAATTAACCAATTTAGTATTTCCATATTGTAACTAGTATTTTAATATGGATTGGCGTAACTTCTCTTTGTGCCAAGTGCACATATATATGGTTTCCATCTTTTTTTACAATAATTCTTCATGTTTATGGCTCAGGTGAGCCCCAATCTGCTATCAGTCACATGATTTATTAGTGTTTTCTTGGTTATTTCTTTGTAGAATTCTAACCCAGGTTTGTAGAGAAATTTTGAGGTTAACAGAGATATATCATGTACAAACTCATTTAATTAGTCATGTTTTGATCATGACAAGCGTGGATCATTCAAGTAAGAATCAACGGAGATCATAGAAGGTAATAATAATTAATAAGATTTTTTTTAAAAAACTCATACAAAAGTGAGCAACTGAATGTACTTCATTGGTGTACTAACAAAGGCACAAAGTAGTTGTATGTTCTATGTATGCAGTGCCTAGAGACAAAAACAAGAGTTCGGGCATGACAGAGAGTCAAAGACTCATCAGACTAAATTATAACATTGTATCTGCATTATGTAAAATGAGGAATGCCTCATTCAAGTTGTAACACTGTATCTGCATTATGTAAAATGAGGAATGCCTCATTCAAGTTGTAACATTGTATCTACATTATGTAAAATGAGGAATGCCTCATTCAAGTTGTAACACTGTATCTGCATTATGTAAAATGAGGAATGCCTCATTCAAGTTGTAATTTTATATCAGCTCATGACTTTGTGGGGCTAGACCGGAGGTTTTCTCCACCCGGCTCTTTCCTACCGGTGCTCCTATTGAGCTGGGTTGGCAACATTTTGTAAAAAATAAATAATTAAATAAATAACTTGTTTATAAATTTGTGTATTTTGGGTCTACATATTTTATAAATTTGTATAGGATTTTTTTTTTTTAATAAAAAAGTTATAGAAAATGTTAAAATTTTTATAAACTTATAAACATAATTTTATTTCAAAATATTATAAATATTCAAAATCACATACAAATGAAATAAAATAAAATAAAATAAGTATTCAAAAACAAAATAAAATATTATAATATTATTTTATTGCAAAAATAAAATAAATATTCAAAAACAAAATAAAATATTATAATATTATTTTATTGCAAAAATAAAATAAATATTCAAAAACATGAACAAAATGTGAAAAACGTCATAACATTTGAAAAAATCACAAATTGTTATAAAAAAATTAAAAACAAATTCTCATTCAGTGCATATTCCAATTCCAAAATGCGGCACCCAAACGTGGAAAATACATCTTCTCAGTCATCTTCCAGGTGCATCCAAATGGGTCGAACACATATTCCGGATATCATTTTGAGGATATGATATTCCAGAATTGTAGCATATTCCAGAATTGACTATATCCGGCATTCTGTATGCTTGCGTCCAAATGGGCCCTAAAAGACTTGAAACAGGTGGACTACCTATGTGTAGCTTGACTAGCACGCTAACGCGCTTTCATCATTCTATTCTAACTTTGCTTTCCCGGTAATGCGACACAATGCCACCGGCTACGGTGCAACATATTTGCACCGGTAACTTTTTCATTCGCATTAGCATCCCATGGGTATGGGTAATGCCAGTGCATCTGAACGTACAACGTACGTCAGTCTTAATTACTGACAAATTAACTCGTCCTATTTTAGATTATTCCAATCAATTATAATCTTTAATTTTAGTACATTTATTTAAACTTTTTTCCTTATTTATCCAAGTATTTTTAAATTTTAACTTTTCCCAATAGATTCGTTAGCTTTTAGAGTTTCTTGGAGTTTCAAAATCATACAATAAAATTTAATGATACATTGTAAAAATCATAGTAATAAAAATCATAAAAAAATAATTTACTAAAATCAAATTATAGAAATATTATTTAATCTTTTGTAATAGATAGAAGTGAAAATTGTAGAAATTATAAAAATAAAGTAAAAATAATTTATATAATTGTTACAAGTGAGAATTCTAGATTTTTGTTTAATCTTATTTTCTCTTCTATAATTTCTATAATTTTGTCTGAGCATTTCTAGATTTGATTGTGTGAGTTTTTTAAGCATCGACATTTCAAATCACACTCTGTGATCCATCATCAGGAAGATAAAGTGCAAGAATGAAAGAAATAAAGTGGCAGACCTAGCCATCAAAAGAGCTATAAGAAGAGGAAAGGGCTCTGAAAACTAGGGAGGGAGAAGTAAGGGCACAAGATACCAAAGTAAGACCCCCAAAAATTGAGCTAAAAAAATAAATGGAACAATGAAAAATATAATCAGAAAAAATGGATAACAATACCAGACAAGAAGGCCAGGAGGGGACACCCAAACACACTCCTATAAATAAAACCAAGAATTCAAAACAAAGACTATAAAAAGACTAACAAAAAGAATATTAAAAACAAGAACGCCTAAAAAACTATAAGAACAAGCCAAAGAAACAAATATATATAAAAAAATAATGAAAAGCTAAGGAAACAAAACAAGGGGGAATGAAATAAAAAGAACCCAAGAAAAGAACAAAGAGAAAAAAGAATAAGACACTAAGAAAAATGAAAAGAAACGGAGGAAAATAAGAATAAACAGAACCAAACAAAAAGAAAAATGAATACAAATGTAAAAAAATTATATATATATATATATATATATATATATATATATATATATAATATATATATATATATAAGGAACCTAAAAAGAAATATAGAACCAAGAGAAAATAAA